>JAHWGI010001167.1:0-313641 GCA_029379305.1 Frankliniella fusca
AATGATTTTTTAAAAAAATTAAGAAGACAGACATAGAAAAATTCGAAATATCGAGAAAAGCTGGACTATAACCCGAAATAAAATTGAAAAAAATCAGAAATGGGGGAAAAGATCCAAGTTTATCTAAAAAAGACAGAAATTTACTTTGAAAAAACAAAAGGTCAAGAAAATAATTGTACACACACATTTTGTGAGTGATTCCCCTCTCGGTGTGGAAGCCAACCTCGGCTGGCCTTAGGGTCGGAGGCTGCGGCTGTAGCGCTGGAGCCGCTGGAGCTGCTGGAGCCGCTGGAGCTGGTCCACAGCTGGGCGACGCGACGGCTTGTCCTGGGGGACTGCCGACCAGACTGCTCCTGGCGACGACCGATAGGATCGGGCTGAGCTGCCCTCCTCTCCCCTTTTTCCCTCCCCTCCCGCACGAGTTCGATCATTATTTCTCGCAGAGTGCTTTCCAGAGGCAGCCTCCAGGCTCCAGCCACGTCCGGAGGCGGCCCGGCCCGGCCCGGCCAGGCACTCCGAGGCGATTCCTCTGCGATAAGTGTCCCATGGCATTCATTTTTCTTCTCCAGATTTTTTTTGCCCCCTCGTCTTCCACGTTTGTCTCATTCCACACAATTTTGTCATCCGACCTGCGCTGCGCTGCGGGGACCGCTGCTGCATGTGGGATTTCAATAAGTGTATTATGACGTGCCGCCCCGGCCCACCTTTTATCGTAATCCAATAAAGCCATCATTGTGCGGCCGCCACGCCCCGCTCCGCCCCGCCCCGCCCCGCCTGCTCGCCTTCCAGCCGCAGCGGCGGAAATGTTGTGCGCCGGTCGGTGCGTCATTTAATTCATAATTTTTTTTTCGCGCGCGATAAAGAAACGTCTCTTTTCCGCTTCTTGCCTCACAAATTGTCGACGTGGTGCGTTTGAGGAGGCCGCCCTGCCTCGCCGCGACGCCAGCTTCCGCTGTGAGTCGTGGTCGTGTCAGTCTTACGCGCATTTGTCGCATTGTACAGGAAAGGTTTCTCACATTTAAATAGTCTATATGCGAACTGCACAGTATCAGTCCGCTCATACAATCTCCTTGGAATTGTTGCGGTTTCGTTCCAATACTGAGTGAAGTGTGTCCAGTATCTCCAGGTACACGTCATTACGCTATAACATGGTATAGTACGCCCAGTGATTTAAGGCATGAGGTGATAGTGCACAATATTACGCGGTACGTATTACAGTGGTCGTGTGGCGCGGTTTGTGCGGTACTGCGCCGGTATGTACGCGACGACGGTAACGTGAGTGGGGGAACCCCCTCGAGTGTCTGCCAGATGAATTTTGTTAGTTTTTCACTCCTCTTCTTTCTTAGCTCTGCTGACTGAAACTGCATGTTGGTGGTGCTGTGTCTTGGGCCGTGTGTCCCTTGCCTTCTTTTTATTATTATTTTCTTGGTCCCCTCGCTTTTCAGCCTCGCCTATAAGGACAAAGACGCGACGGGGCCGCTTCACAGAAACTGTCTCCCCGCCATGCAGCCCGGCCTGAACCCCTCAGGACCCCTCCTCCCCCCCCCCTTGCCCCCTCCCCAGCCACCCCTCAATACATTCCCCTTCCTTGGGGCGAGCATTAGTCTTGGGAAGCTAAAGTGTTTGAAATCTTTGCTGTGACATTTTGTGTGTGGGGGGGCGGTGAGCCATCAAGGGCACCCACAAAAACATACTTTTGAGTCAAGTAAAAACGTGAATCAGATGGCTTTTCGCTGGTTTACACTACATGCAGTTGCATTAATGCACAAATTCCTCCCGTCTTCCTCTCCTCACGTGTTTAATTAATCGCTCAGCTCCGCCTTGTAGCTCTCCTCTTAGTCTGCGGGGCGGGGCGGGGCTACCTGGCTGCGCCTCCCTCACCCGACTGTCACTGTTGGCGGGCCTGGCCCCGTCCCGCCCCACCCCGCCGTAAAATAGCAGCCCCAACATTCCATTCAGTGCGTCTGTGAGCGCAGCCCACATAGCAGCCCGACGCGCAATTCTGTGAAATTTCTCATGCGCGTTGGCCGTCAGTGCTGCTCCTTTTGCTGAAATAGATAAATAAACAGGGCGGACAATGTGGCGCGCGGTGCGGCCCGAGCAGTAGGGAGGGGGCCGTGGAAGCTGCCGTGGTGTACGTAATGTGCACACGGTGTAGAGACCTCTAGCTGCTGTTTAATTGTGAACCAATTGCGAGCAGATTTACTTGTAAGGAGATCGAAATCGTTCGAAATAATTTTTGTGGGGAAGGTTATTGCACAGCAGACAAAATCAAAGGCAAACTGATCGTTTGGAAAGGAAATTTCTTGCAAATTGACAACTAGTGCTTGACTCAATAAACGTTCGACTTTAACCCGGACTTCATTATGAGCGCGTCTCAACTCAAGAATATTTTACTCCATTCTAGTGCAACGGACATTGTTCAAGCACATTCGGAGCAAAGTTCAAGAGCGGATTAGTCGTTATTCAAGCCCGAGGAACTCATTTTATGTAGTTCCCCTTTTTGTAGTTGACGACCATGCCTATCTCGAAGCACCTGCGTTCGTGTATCGAATCACATTAAAAATGCTCGTGCCTGTAAGGTCAATTGCATTGGTGAATCCGTTGTCACGGAGGTGCTCGGCCAGCCTTGGACCAGGCCGCGCAGGCCAGCCTTCAGGGCGCAAGGACAAAGCCCCAGCCGTCAATGAGCATAGGAATATTGTCTAAGGGACAGGCCCACAAAGGGCGCCCCGGCCCCGGCCCGGCCCGGCCCGGCCCGGCCCCGGGCCCTGACCAGGCTCGTCCCGTCCCGTCCCTTCATTTCTTTTAGTTTTTGTCCTTGTCCCGGACACGCTCTCCCTGATAAGTCAAGCCCTCCCCTCCTCTCTGCCTGTTCTGCGCTTTGTGGCTTCATGTGAAGGAATGAAGTAAGTTCTTGTCCGTGTCAGCGCCTGTCACTCTGGGGAAGGAAGGCGCCTCACCTCCTCCCCCCTTTACCCTCCTCATATACCAGCCTTCTCACAGAGTAGTACGTTATACTTTCCGCGAAGGCGTGCGTTTTTCTTTTACAACTCTTCTTCCTCAGATTTCTTTTTGCCTCGTCCGTTTTCCCTCTCTCACGTGAGTGTATATGAGTGTGTTGTTGGGTATCGACTCGTTGTGCCATGCCTCGCCTCGCCTCGCCCTGCACCACGCCGTCGAACCTCTTGCCCAATAACCTTTTATAAGTGTCATTTCCTCCCCGTTTGTAATTGTGTCGCTCCTCCTCTCTCCCCTCTCCTCCCCTCCTCTCCCCCTCCTCTCCTCTCTCCTCCTCTCTCCTCCTCTCTCCTCCTCTCTCCTCCTCTCT
The DNA here is from genome assembly GCA_029379305.1 of Frankliniella fusca. Taxonomy (NCBI): domain Eukaryota; kingdom Metazoa; phylum Arthropoda; class Insecta; order Thysanoptera; family Thripidae; genus Frankliniella; species Frankliniella fusca. The sequence goes on from JAHWGI010001167.1 coordinate 3,332, forward strand.
CCTCCTCCTTCCTCTCCTCTCGGGCGGCAGGTCCACCGCTACGCCGCGCCCCAGTGTATTGCCGCCAAATGCTACCGAATGTGTCTCTAAAGGAAGCAGAGGCGCGAGCGTGCCGCAGGGGGTAGGGGGGGGGGAGACACGGTGCCCTAATGATGGCGGAGGGGCAGACAGACAGGGGGATGGAGTGCCAAGTTGCGGAACTCAAGACGTCCGGAGCGGAGCGAAGCAGAGGCAGAGTGTCTGTCTGATCCAGAGCAGCAGTGTGTTTCTGCGCCTTTCCCCCCCAGGGGGCGCGGGGCAGTACAGGGGCTGATGAGGGATGGAGGTGTAGTGCGGGCCGCCTACACGCCGGGGGCACGATTGCTTCCTCGCTTGTTCTCACATAACGAACTCTTCTCCCTCTCTCCCTCTCTGCTCCCCCCATCTCTCTCTGTCCCTCTCTCCCTTTCCCCTCCCTCCCTCTCTCTCTCTCTGCTCACAAGTTCACACACAACACACTCTTCCCGCCCCCAACACTGTCAGAAAAAACCACGGTGTTTGGTATGGTAAAGTCTGGTAGACAATTTGCCTGGTCAGTCTGTACCTGATCGAGTACGGTCTTTTAAGTACGGACCACGGTTATTTTTAACATGGAGTCTTATGGGTGCCACAGTAAATGAGGCACGGTCATCCTGTACCTTGCCCACCACAGTTTTCCGTACCCAGTCCTGTACTTTGGTACAGGATTTTTGACAGTGAAGGCTTCTGGCGCTCAACAGCGGTGCGGTCGGCAGGGGCAAAACGGGGGCTGATTGCTGACTCGAGTCCGAAAACTCTGCAGTGTGGGAGTGTGTTGTCAAACTCTACTCGCCGGGCCGGGCGGGGCGGGGCGGGGCGGGGCGCCGTGCCTGACCAGGGCCGCTGCTGCAAGGCGGGGCGGCGCGGGGCTCACAGGCAAAACATCGATCCTTCAATCACTGCCTAACATCAACTAACCTCACTACTTTTAGACCGCTGGTGCTGGGCTGCTGGGCGCGCCCGGGCGGGGAGTGGAGGGAGGCGCTCGGGGTAGGTGGTGGAGGCCAACCCACGGCGGGCCGTACATATGCCTCGGAGCGCGCGCGCACACACGCACAAACACACACCCACACACTCACATTGGAGGGGGTGGGGGTGGAGGAAAGTAAAACACATCGCGTTGGAGTCGGCTTGTTATTGCCTGCCACGCTCCGCCACCTCCCAGTCGGCTCAGTCCCGTAAAAATTACGGCGTGCAGAGTCTCGCGGAACGCTCTGCCCCGCCCCGCCAGGCTACGGGGGCAAGGCCGGCTGGCTGCTCGGCGCGCGGCCCCCGCCGGGTAGTCTCTCCGCTACGCACGGCTGCCGTGCGGCTTGCGTGCTCGGTCTGGCCGGCAGGGCCCTCACAGTGGCCAACGCGAGGAGGGGTCGTCAACTCATGTTCACGCCATGGCGAAATATTACATATTCCTGGTCATTATTAAGCAAACTGCATTTATCGACACAGTAAATGAAGAAAAAATGTGTAATGTCACCCGTAATATATGCACAATTCAGGTAATATTATAGATATTTTCTCAGCCTGTGCACGAGAGAATATCGAAGATGACGTCGCGTCGTGTCCCCCCCAAACGCCGCGCGACAAAAAAAATTTTAGCACCAGCACCAGGCGCACCTTTCCGAGCGAAGGATGCAGTCTTTCTGCCGCCGCGACTCCAATGCGAGCGTGTGTGTGTGTGTGTGTGTGTGTGTGTGTGTGTGTGTGTATGTGTGTGTGTGTGTGTGTGTGTGTGTGTGTGTGTGCGCGCGCGCGACCGTGGGAGTCTCGCTGTCACGCGGGGCGTGGCGCGGGTACAGGGCGTGGCGCGGCCAGACTGAAGCGCATTGCTGTAGTGCTCTTTGCGTTGCGTCTCTGGAATGCCACCTTGTCACCCCGTCGAGCTGGCGCGGGGAGCGGGCAGGGCCAGGGCAGGGCGTCATGGCTGCTCCACCGCTGCACAGCCTTGTTATTTTTGTCTCCAGACATGTGCGCGCCCCGCCACGCCCCGGGCACGACTCATTTCATTTCAGCGGCGGAGAGTGAGAGGGGGAGAGGGAACGGGGGAGAGCGAGAGAGAGAGAGGCCGCGCTGACTGCGCGGTGATGCTGCTGTCAGTCAGGTGGATCCCGGAGAACGCGTCGGTCAGGGAGTGACCGATTGGAGTGGATCAAACGGAGCCATCGCCTAGACTCCCTGCTCTAGCCGCTCTGGAAGTCTGCGCGCAAATCTCGGCTACGGTCTGACCCCTGCGGGAGCCATGCGCCCGAGTCCTAATTTATGGACGCGCCCGCCCCGCCCCGCCCCCTCCTGCACGGCGTGGCGTGGCGTGGCGCGCCCGCGGGGCAGGGCACGCCAGGGCGCAAACCCGTGAGGCTTTGCCCAAACCTTCCCTCACCCTCGCGCGCGCTTCGTCGACCGATTTCTCTCTCCCTGGCAAATCGTTCTCTCCCCAGTCCCCCGCCTGCTAGCGACCCTCCCACGCCACGACCGCCACCCCCTCTCAATCCTTCCTCCGCCGCCCCGCACCCAAACTCCCTCGTGATAGATTGCGAGTGGGTATGTTTTTGGAGCAGGAGGAGCAGTTGGTGGAGGTCTGGCCGCTCGGGTTTACTCTCCGCGAGAAGAGCAGTGGAGGGCCTCTGTCGTATCAATCAGCCTCTGACGTCACCTCCCCCCCCCCTCTGTATCTCTTTCTGTCTCTCTCACGCGGGTACTTTAGCACGGCTAAGGGTACAGGATTAAACCGAGCAAGGTTGCGCCGAAGTCCGTTGAGTGGCTCTGCTGTTGGGGTGGAGCGGCGATGCTCTCATGCGTCGCTCACCAGAGAGAGGGAGAGAGGGACGGTGGAGCTGGGACGGGTCCGGCCGGCGCGTCCCTGTTGTGCGTCCTGCGGGGTCCTAAGTGGCGGGGCGGGGCGGGGCGGGGCGGGGCGGGGCGGGGCGGGGCGGCTCGCAGCAGGCCGGCCGGATCGATACGGGCGCGGCGCCGCGCGGCTCCGTGTTGCGCGCGCCCCGCCGCGTGGCGCCCCGCGTGCAGCGCCCCCGCCTTGCTCCAGGTGGAGCAGACCGAGTCTCTGGTGTTCGGCCTCAGCAGGTTGTTGTTCCGTAGGGAGGTACTTATTAGGCTTCGCGTGCGCTAAAGCGCAAAACGCGAAGCCTATAGACACGCTCGATGTTTCTCGCCAAGATTTTCGTGTGCGCTACCTGCTCCCCAACATCCTCCAGCGACACAAAAGAAAAAGGTTCGGGTCGGGGGCGGGGCCGGGGGGCGGGGGTCCTTGCGGGGGTCCGCCTGACCGGCCGCCCGACTCAGCGTGCGCATATATTATTGCCAGCGGACGGAAGATGCAATGAATAGAATGCTTGCCGCAAGTTTTTCTCAAATTTTGAACCTAGCAACAAACAAACCAGATTTTTGGATCAAGCATCAGCCTTTCACCCCTCTTTTTTAAAAAAGTCAGGTGCTTCTACGACAATTTTGACTGTCGAAGAAGTGGAGGTTGAGGAAAGTCCACTCTCCTCAAAATTGTCCTACAACTCTGAATCTTTTGTTTAAAGAGGGGTGAAATTCTGAAAATTGGCATAGTAATCAGGATATGTTGACGCTAGGCTACGTTCAAAATTTTCGCAACCCAGTCCGGGTGTCACATGTGGCGCGCCCCCGCAAAGCAGGGTGCGTGGCGGAGCGTGGCGGGATGAATCGGGGCCTCTGATCTTTACAATATGAGTCTTAACTTCAGTCCTAGGTGAAAAATCAGTTCAGATTTGTCTGACGTAAAATATTGGTGCGCGTTTGGATCGGCTGACCTCAAAAACCTCATATTTAAAAAAAAAGGGGGGGGGGTGATTTAAGACAATGTTGACCAACTGCGCATTCCGTGCGCTCTCCTCCGCGATTAAAAGTGCTAATATGTGTCTTAAATTCTACTCGTTTAAATTTAAGGGCTGCCGGCCTCTCTATCTCTCGTACCACTCCTACCCCTCTCTCCCTCTCCCCCCTCTCTCCTTTATGAATCCGTCACTAAATCGAAATCAAACTCTTCCCCTCTCTCCTCTCCCTCTCTTACCCTCTCCTGGGTGAATATTTTGGATTCAAACTCAGCTGTTTTGACGCTGTTTGGACCGTCGGAGGAAACAGCGGGTGGTGGAAATGTGGAAATGAGAGGAGCGGCGGGCCTCGCAGTAGGTATCCGCTCAGCTTGTAATTTCTATGAACGTTTCTTGACGACTGCTTGATCAAAGATGCCGTTAATGTGTAAGTCAAGGGGTTGAGCTTGCCATTCCCCACACCAAGCACGCGAAGCCTTTTTCGGCCACATTGGATAATGTGGACTTGACGGATTTTTGCGGGGTTACATTCATCGCTTCGATATGCTCCCTACTGCCGGTGCCGTGTGGCGACGTCGCCGGACGTCGCTCGCTTGCCCGCGAGCGGCTGCCTTGCACTGCTTGCACACCACATTTCTCCGTGGTCTCGCGTGGTTTCCGTTTTCGCCCGGAGGAGGCGGAGGCGGCGGGCCGCCGGACCAGTAGCGCCTGGCTGGCGCGGCCCGGCCTACCTTATATTCCCTCGATAAAATGGCCGTCTTTATGTGACGCGGCGCCAACTTGAGAGCTGCGGCGCAGCGCGGCCCGGACCAGACCGTAGCGCCCCCTCGCCGGGCCAGCAGGGGGTGGGGGAGGAGGCCTCCGGCACGCTGCGCGCTGCGCACGGCCCTGCTCGCCCTGCTGCTGCAGCACTGCTGCAGCGGGCGCCGCGGGCCAGGCTGCCGCAGGCTCGGCCTCGGCCTTTCCTCTGACCTCTACAGGTCGTCTCGCGGCGCGCCGGCCCGGGAGTGCTGGTGGACGCAGTTGGTTGATGTTCGGCATGGCTGCTGCTGCTGCTCTCCCTTTTTCCTTCCCCGCCGTGCAAGACTGGCCAGGCCAGGAACACTGAGACACTGAGTGTCCGCGCGGCGGCAGAGCCGGCAGAGCCCCCCTGAGAGACATGGGGGCTGAGGAGCGAGTGGGAAGGAGGAAAAAGGAGGATAGGAAGTGGGGAGGCTGGACAGGACAGGACACCGGATGGGCCGGGTCCGGTGTCACTGGTCACTGCTGGACAGCGCCGGCACCGCCACCGCACCGCGAGCCGCGGCATTACAGCGCTGCATAAGCGCTGCACCGAGCACTGCACCACGTATCTCATCCTCCCTACCTTGTTTTTATTTTACCTTTACTTTATTTTCTTCCTTTTTTTCCCTTTTTGAGATAACGACGAAAGTTCGCTGACTGTTTTATCATCTTGATGGTAGGCAAGTGTCTTTTGCGCGATGGATTATAAATGTAGCCGTAGCAGCCGGCTGCCGCGGCTGTTCCCAAAAGTCAAACACGGTCCGATGGGTCCGATGGGTCCGGCGGGGCAGGTCCGACGGGCCTGGCTCTGGCTCTTAGCGCGATAAGCCCCCCTGCACTGCCCCGTCCTGTCGCTCCCGGCCCAGGGCTCCGAGCCGCGGTGAGGTGAGGTGAGGTGTCGAGTTACCGATGAAACCTCCATTAAATCCGCATGATGGTCTCCAGCCCTGCCCCCCCTCCCCGCCCCTCGCTTCACCTGGAGGCGGCTGGGCGTTTACTTTCGAGTCCACGAGGCGTTCCAGGCCCGGCTCATGCCCCTGCACCGCGATGATGGCCGGTGTTTCGCAGTGTGGCCGGTGGCCGGCTCGGTCTCGGCCCCCCCGCCCCGCGCCCCGCCCCGCGCCCCGCCCCGCGCCCCGCCCCGCCGGGTCGCATTGCCGCCTCGCAGCTTCGCGCTCCGCGCGTGGGTTTGTCGCTCTGCTCCGCTGTCCCCTTGTTGTCTGTCTGTCTGTCTGCTGAGGCGCGCCGGCCCGGCCCGGCACGCCCTCCCTTTTTCTGCTGCGACAAATTTGGCGTCGCCACCGCGCCACGCCGCGCCGCGCCCGTCGTGGCCAGTTTTACGGTCCTGGCTGTTTGGCTGCTGCCCCGCGCCGCTTCTGAAACCGATTTGGCAGCGGCCAGAGCTCTGGGCCGGGCCGCGCCGCTCGTAATATTCCGGTTTTGACGTTTCCTCGGGCGTCTTGCACGACCAGTGTGGCGTATTGTAGTGTGGCGGGCTGCCGGGCCGGGAACCGGTGCGCCTCGGCTGAGTGAAATAAGAAGAAATGTGGTGGTTGCGCGTCGCCGGGGATTCGAACCCGAGCTATAGAGCGCGGCAGCCGGCCAAATTGTGAGAGGGACTTGGGGCGAGAAAGGGGGTGGGGGGTTGGGGGGAGCAGGGGGCAGAGCCTAAGGCTGGATTATCGAACACCCGTGTTGGGCGACGGGCTCTGTGCCCGGCCCGGCCCCCAGGAGGACTCCTCCGCCTCCGCCCGGATGTATGGGAATCACGTCCGATATGGGATGGGGTGCGCTGGCCGCTGCCGCTGGCCGGTCAGCCGGGTAGGGGCTGCTCCAGGGCCGCGGCGTGCGTCCTGGGCTGGGCTCGGCTCCTGCGGCCCCCACCCTCCCCTCCCCGGCCCAGGGCGCTTGCTGGACTCCCCTGGCCGCGCCTGGCCTCGCCGCGGTGCTGTGGGGTCCTGGTCTGGTCGGTCCTCCCCTCGGCATTACATTAAAAGCACCGGCGGCCCCTCGGGGGAGGGGCGGGGCGGGACAGCATAGGGGTGCGCACGGTGGGGCGGTGCGGTGTGCCGGGGCCGGGGGCCCCTGGGGGCGCGGTACAGCCGGGCTGCCTCTGCCCCGCACCCGCATGCCCAGAGGGAGGGCAGCCAGGCGCGAGAGCCCTTGATTGGGGCCCCTCTCCTGCCCTTTCTCCTCTGTGCAGCTCCGCAGATGGGCCGTTATCGGATAAGATTCCGATTGCGAAAAATGTTAGTGAAATCCCTTAAGTGTGACAAAATGATATTCTTGCCCTGCCCCCTGTGAGATTTGAACTCACGACCCCTGGTTTACAAGACCAGTGCTCTAACCCCTGAGCTAAGGAGGCGCGCTGGGCGGCCTGCCGACAGCGGCGGAGGCAGTCGGGTTCGTCGTGCGTCCGCCTCCGGCCCGGGCCCGGCTCGCCTTATCGCTGAGCGAGCGCTCGGCTAAGCGCGAGCCCTCCCGATTCCATCCCGGCCCGGCCCGAATTATCAATCGGTATCCTCTCTAGCTCGCCGTCGTGCTGGTGTCCTGAGGTCTGTTCTGGCGGTGCGGTGCGATTGCGTGGTGTAGTCTGGTTGCCTGAGAAGTAGCCAACAAGTCGCCCAAGCGGCTGCATGTGCGCCTGCGCACCACCGCGCAACACCTCAGCGCAGATGCGTGCACTGCGTGCAGGATTCCTCGTGGGGCAGGTGCAGGTGCAGCCCGCTATTGTCTACTGTTTGGGCGACTTATTGCCTACTTTTCTGGCAACACTGGTGGACCAGGACCAGGACCAGGGCGTGGCCGGCGAGTCCCCTCCCCGGCGCGGCCCCCGCCTGCCTGTCGGCCCTGCCTGCTGGCCCTGCCTCCTGCCTCGCCCTGCCGCCCTGTCCTGCTCAGCTCCGTGTTTATCCAGGCTGTTTACTCAGCCAGCAGGGAGTGGGGGGGGGGAGGGAGGTGTGAAGCATGATCATGGTCTCCGGGCTTCGGGGGCGCTCTCCCAATGCTGAGCGGGGTCCTGTCTACGCCATACACTGCAGTTGATATACCACCGCAAGCAAGCAGTGTTGCGATGAAGTAGGCGAAAATTCCCACCAACACGACACTCCGGTGTGAAACAGACGGGTATCTCTCCGTCTCCGCCTTCCCACCAGGCAAACTCTTCACACAAGAGACAATGTTATGCCTGGAAAGCAGGCGGAGATACTCGTCTTCCTCACTCAGGTGTAATCGTGCGAAGTTTTGAATTAAAACACAGGACCGTCGCTCTCACTGTGTTCATTGATTATATTGTTAAAAACAGTACATTTACGCGTCTGTTGGAAACGGGTAGGCATGTCCTGAGGAGGAAACAACTCTGAACTTTGATGTACTTCACATTTTGTGAAATTTTTTGTAAATTTTCGTGAATTTTTGTGATTTTTTATTGAATATTTTTTAATTTTCACTTGAGATTCACCTATTTTTTTTTGTAAATTTTCCTGAATTTTTCTGAATTTTTCTGAATTTCTCAGAATTTTATTGAATGACGGGGACTACCAAAATTTCAAAGTTATTTCCCCCTCGGCATGTCCTTACACTCGCACTGTAACATGTTTTGTAACACGCTGGTTCGTGATCGGGAGGTGCAATGCGTTTCCGCGTCTGCTGAGCGCCGTTGCACCCCGTCGCACACCAGGTGATCTAGAGGACACGTTCCAGTATGCGCAGATCTGTCTACCCTCTGCGGCCCCCAGGGGTAGGCAGACTCGCAACACTGCTATTGCCGAGGGGTCCACAACTTCGGATATTCATGGGTCACGCAAAAGTTAGTATTCAATATTATTTATTCGATATTGAAAAGTACACTGTTCCTCCAAAGGCAATGAAAGTACTACCTTTTGTGGCAGTGCCCCTGCAAAGGCAATGGGACAAAAGTAAGACCTTTCCAGCGGCAATGAATCGCTCATTGCCGCTCCAAAGGCAGTATTCATTGCCAATTTTGGCAATAAGCGGAAGTCAGTTTTTGGATTTTCTCTAAGTTATTGGCATTTCAGTCATTGCCACATTGTGGCATTGAAGTTTCATTGCCAAAGATTCGGCATTGATGGTTCATTGCCTAAATATCGGCAGTGAAGGTTCATTGCCATTATGTCGGCAGTGACGGTTCACTGCCAAACAGCCGGCAATGATCGTTCACTGCCAAAAGGTCGGCAATAATGATGTATTGCCAAAATGCAGCAATTAATGAAAAAGTTAATTTATTTTAAGTTACTTTCAGAACATTGCCGACGGGCTGGTATTAAACACTGCCATTGGGATGGCAATGATCGGTTCATTGCCGCTGCAAAGGTCTTACTTTTGTCTTATTGCCTTTGCGCCGGTCATTGCCAAAAGGGGCTTCATTGCCACGAAAGGTAGTACTTTAATGCCAATAATGGCAATGATCACTACCTTTGGAAAAACAGTGTATTCAAGATTATTCATCTGTATTCATTATATTCATGATTAATTCGTCAAAATTTCAATTTATATTCATGAATAATTATGAATATTCGCCAATATTCACGAGTATTCAAATTTTGAATATATTCACGGGTCACGAAATTTCCGAGTTGTGGACCCCTCGGCTATTGCGTGTTCTCTGAAACGCCCGGTGTAAGCTGCCATGGTGGCCGGCCGGGCCGCGTCGCGTCGGGAGGTATAGCGGTCGTGTGAATTACCATGCTCAAACCGCTTGTTTGACAGTCTGCTTGGCCGCACGCTCCGGTGACAAAACATCTCAATTGCCGAGATTTACGCGTTTTTAATTGTGGTCGTAAAATTGTGCGGCGCGCACCCGGTTGTAGTCGGGCCACGCACCCACGGCTGGGCCGGGACGGGCCGGAGGAGAGAGGGGTGACTCCCAGCACTGCGCGCGGGGCGGGGCGGGGCAGGGCGGGGCGGGGCGGGGCCAGCACAATGGTGACAAATTGCGTCATCGTTAGCACGTTATATATCGATGGATGAACTCGCTCAACTCTCGCTCGCTCACCCTCTCTCTCTCTCTCTCTCTCGCTGGAGCCTCCGAGGGTGACGCAGGCTGTGTGCCGGCCTGGTCGGGTTGAGCGGATATTTTGGAAGGGTTTGGAGGGTGGGAGGGAGTGGAGGGGGGGAGGAAGGGGTGGGGGAGAGGGTGACACGCACTCTCCCCCGCCCCGTCACCCCTCCCCTGAATCCATTCCTCCATGTCGCAGGCACCAGGTGCTCCACGTCGCGGCTGCTGCTGCTGCTGCTGCTGCTGCTGCTGCGACCCCACACAGCCCCGCCCCACACCACCCCGCCCCACACCACCCCGCCCCACACCGCCCCGCCCCACACCACCCCGCCCCGCACTTTACCCTTCTCTTCCCCTCCCCGGTAACTAGATGCGGTGCTACTGTGAGCGCGCGTATGTGTGTGTGTGTGCGTGTGCGCGCGCACGCATAAATCGTCGCTCCACGTCGCCAACCGCCGCGCGCGGCACACGTGACGCGGTGCCGACGTTTGGCCCCTCTCTGGGCGTGCAAATAACTAACGCCGCCATGGAAATACGAATATGCGGCGCTCACGTGCTTGGTGCATGAGGGATTTTTCGCAGTCACTGTTAAACTAATTTTAAAGGTCATCACACATGTGACGAGGTGAGGACAAATAAATTCACGCAGTTGAGCGGAAGGTACTCATGTCTGGACTCATTTGGGCGAGCAGCTAGCCGCAACTGCACCGCCCCAACCAATAGTAAATTCTTATGTGCAATTTCTATACTCAGGTACACTAATAGTTACGTCTTCTGTTGGTATGCTTTTTTTCTGTATGATTTTTGTTCAGAATTGCAAACAAAAAAATAAACCATTTACAATTCCAAACAAAATTCAACATATAGTTACGCACAACTCTTTAGCGCAACAGTAGCAATGCTCGCAGAAAAAGCCCATGAGCGTAATGCATGTACCTAGTGTGAGAAAAATTCAATCACCCTCGCAAGTGAGTGGCATATTCGTTCACTTGGACTTCCAGGTGTTGGGTTCTAGTCTAGTTTCTGCCCAGCAGTGTGGGAGCGCGGGCGGGGCCGCTGCGCTATTGTATTACCTTTCACACTCGCGCTCTCCGCCACCTGACTGGGGCGGGGACTGGGGGCGGGGCGGGGCGGGGCGGGGCGGGGTGAGGTAGGGCGGGGCGGGTAGGGCGCTTCCGGACGAAGCCTTGCAAATGAGCCGGTCGAGCGGCCGGCGCCGCCCCGCCGGACCGGACACTCGGACACCCCTGCACCGCCGGCGCGAGAGGGTAGGGTGGGCGTCACAAGGATGGCTCACCTCAATTGGCGCCGGCTTCAGTGTGTCGGGGTGGGGCGGGGCGGGGCCCGGGGTGGCCGAGGCCGGAGGGACCTTTGCATTGCCCCCCTTTAACTCCCCCGGTCCCGCCCGTGCACCCTCGGGGCATAACCCTTGCACGCCCCTGCTGCTCGTCGGTCCCGGAAAGGAACGGCGGCACTCTCTGCCGGGTGTACTGTACATGAGAGTGAAGGTAGAGGGAGGGGGGGGAGTGCTGTCTTGTGACGCGGTGGTATTGTCGACTTTCCTCTGGAGAAGACGAGATGAAACGAGACAAGACAAGACTTTGGCGCTTTCAATCTCTGACTTTGCCGTCTCTCCAGCCGGCAGCACTGCAGCGAGGAGAGGAGGAGCCGGCGCGTCGGGTTGATGGACAAACTGTCCCTCTAGCTCACTCTCTCTCTCTCTTTCGCTTGCTCACTCGCTCCCTTCTCTCTGTCTCTCTCGCTGCGACGTGACGCGATCGAGTGTCTCGCCCGGTTCCGCCTCCACCCCCCAGCAGCCTAACCCTCCGCCACGTCTGGCCGCCACGCCGGGGCGGGCCGAGCGCGCCCTCTATTGACCAGGGGTTGCCAAGTTTCACAGCATCCTGAGGGAGAGAGAGAGAGTGAGAGAGAAAGAAGGGAAAGGGAGGGGAGGGTTGGGATGGGGGGTGAAATCAGAGGGAATGCGCGCATGGGGTGGGGTGGGGTCCGTAGAGACCGTCGCGGGGTGCCGGGCTGGACCAGAGCGGAGGGCGGGGCGGGGCGGGGCGGGGCGGGGCGGGGCGGCCAGCCGGACGGACGGGGGGTGAATGCGACACCAGCCATCGAGGCTTGGGGGCGGTCCGTCCGGTCCGGGCAGTGTTGTGCCGAGGGTCCGCGTGAGGTCCACCCACGTGCTTAGAACATGGTCGTTGTTGTTCAATAAGGAGCTAAATTTTTCTCTATCATCGTTTTTTGATTGGCTGTTGAGTGTGCGCGGAGAGGAGATGATCAGGGCCCGAGCGCGCGGCCCCCAGCCCGCCCGCTGCATGTGTGTCATTCAACAGTTTCAGACAGGGGGGGGGGAGGGGGGAGGGAGGTCGCGGGGCGTCCTGGACGCGTGCCCATGCGCGCTCGCGGGGTTACCCCGCCCGCCCCGCCCCGCCCCGGTGACACACCGCTATTGTCTGTCCATGCAGATGAGCGACGGGTAGCGGTGCGCCGCGCTGTGGGTGCGTTGTGCGTGCCGTGCGTGCGCCCGTGCGGCTGTCCTAGAGGTGCATCCAGGACGGGGCGAGACAATCGAATGCAGGCGGCAGCGCGGCAGCGCACTGAGCGGGGCGGGGCGGGGCGGGAGACAATTGGACGAGTGGGAGAGCAGCGCGCTCCGGCCCGGCCCGGCCCCGCAGCTCCGCGGGGTGTCACCAGTCACCACCGCGCCCTTCTGCCTTTGCAGCAGGATGACTAGCGACCGGGGAAAACGGGAAAAATCCGGGAAGTGACAAAGTGGCATGGAAAACCGGGGAAAACCTTTGAATATTCGTTATCCACCCGGGAAAATGGGGAATCGGGCATTTCTACTAGATCTGAGGGCTCGACAACCCGGAAATTTTTCCCAGAAAAATTTGAAAAAAAATCCGTTTTTTTTTTCGGAAATAAATCTTAGGGGTCGGAAAAATTGGAAAAATTAAATAACTTGAATTGTGTTAAAACGCCCGTTTTGGCACGCGTTTACTGTCCCAAAAGGAAGTCAAATGCCGACTGTCGAAGAGGAAAACGTGTAGATCACTGAAATTCACTATAAAATTCGATGATTTTCTTCACCAAATTTCGATGTTTTTAACAGCAGTTATCAAAGATTGAAATTTTAATGTTCCTGCCCTGGTTTTCAACTTCTTTCACATGCCGAAGGCTTCTAGACCGTAATTAGGCACTTTCGAATCATTTTTGTCATCACTAACCCAGATTTCACAGAAAAAGCAATTTTTCCAAATTTTCTAAATTTTCCGGAAAAAAAAATCCCAATTCCACTAATTTTATATTCCTGGAAAAATACGAACCCTACTAGATCTTTGTGGCTTGCGGAAGAATTTTTTACAAATTGGAAGTACGTAATTATAGGATCAAAATACAGTTTTTAAAACCGAGAAAAAATGGGCTTTGGAGCCGGGAAAAACACCGGAAATTTATTGACCTGCGGCGCTAAACACCCTGTGCATTCGCCGGAAATCAGTGTTATTTAATTTGAAGTCCGTAAATTTCACGCGAAATCGCGCGAAATCGATGGGAATCTTACCTAATTCAACGGGGAAATTAATCAAAAAACATCAAAATCATTTTGAAGTCTTCGAAATCCGGTGTACAATATCCTCTCGAGTTGTGGTCCCCTCCGCTCCCCTGTGCCTCGGCCGGGCCGCACGTCACTCCGCGCCTGACGTGCGACATCCTGCCGTGTGCCTGCCTGGCCCTGCCTGGCCCTGCCTGGCCCTGCCTGGCCCTGCCTGGCCCTGCCTGCCTCCTGGACCGAGACCATCGGATGCGCTTTTTATTTGTGTATTTATTTGGCTTTACGGCAGCGCGTGAGGAAGTGCGTGGGTGTAAGTTAGGGAGAGCGAAAAAGAAAGACCAAGCGAACAAACAGAACAAAACGAAGAAATCCGCAGCACATTCGCGCCCCCGCGACGATTTCCAATGTTCATGCTCGCGCGTGCACCGTACCGAGCACAAGCAGGGCCTCGTTCACCTGTGTGAGGCAATTGCCAAAATCAGGCTGTCACCGTCGAGGCCGTCGAGTGCCCCGCGCGTAGGGTCGGGCGGGGGGCGCCACGTACATCGGGATCAGGCGGAGCGGAGGAGCGACGCGCATGCAAAAAGGGGCCCCGGGGCCCCTCGCCAAGTACGGGGGCCCTCGCGCTGCTGGCGGGGCTGCCTCTGCCCACCTTTTGCCTCCCCTCATGTCCTTTCCTCACGCATGCTTCAGCAGGGTCGGCGGGCGGGTCGGGTGCGACCCACCGCGTGCGGGTGCGGGTCTGTTTGCTCTTTCTCTCTAGATTCATTAGGGCGTTGTTTTCCCCGCCGCCGCCCCGCCCTGGTCCGTGACATGCGCAGCACGACGTTGCGGGTGCGGCGGGCTCGCTTCAGTTTCACCCGCGGGGTGTGCCGGCCCAGGCCCGGAGCTGGAGGCGCCGAGGTGCGCCCCGCCCCGCCACGCCACGCCCCGGCCGTAAGGGGTCGCGGGGGGACAATGACTCAGCCACCCCACCCCGCCACCCCGCCCCGCCGAGGCCACATGCCATTCCCGGGCGCGGCGCCATGGTGGGGCTGGGGCTCACGGCCTCGCTTTCGTTGCAGTGGACAGCGCCCAGCTCGCCCACTGGACTGACGGGGCCCTCCACCGCCCTCCACCCACCCCCACACCCCTCCCTCACCCCATCGCATCTCCCCGACTCGCGTTTTGTCACCCGCTCTTCATTTGTCTCCCTTAGCGGCGCTCCCGCGTCCCACCACCACCATGTGTGTTCTCCCCCCTCCTCTGCCCGAGATGAGGCCGGCTGAATGACAATAATGATTCGCTTGCGGGTGTCTGCCGGTGCTGCCCGCTCCACTTCCCTCCCCTACTCCGCATCCCCCGCGTGATGCGGAGCAAATATTCAGACAAATGAGTGTCGGCCCGGCGCGTCCCGGCGCGGTAATGAAGTGCAGAGCCACATGTGGTGGGGGTGGAGGTGGAGGCCGTCCTCGTGCTGCACCGCCAGGGCCAGCCGCGCCCGCCGGCCCGGCCCGCATACCTGCCTCACGGCGTTTGCACACAATCGGCTGCAGGCGCGTGAGGCCAAGTCAGGCCGCGCGGCGCGGCGCTTCAGAGGAAACATATTGATTCTCGTCACGATCGCAGGTTCGAATCTCCTCCGGGCTAGGAAATTGGATTTGTCTCCCCCGCGCCGCGCCGCGCGCGCTCACCGCCGAGCACGCCTCCCCTCCCCGCCCCGCCCCACCCCGCCCCGCCCCGCCCAGCCCTCGCGGCCAGCTCGCAGCTCGCAGCCGATTGGTGCGTGGCGGTGCGTCCGTCCGCCCGTCACTTTACCCGTGACACTTGTCACACGAAAGGTTTGACACGTCCTGGAGGGGGAGGGGTCGGGCCGGCCCGCCCCCGCGGTGACCTCGGGGCCTCAAGCGGGCGCGGCGGGCGGGAAGTGCGCAGTTTGCGGCTACGGCGGGGCGGGGTGGGGCGGGGCAGGGCGGGCGGACGGACGGGAACGCCCGAGGAACTCCCCGCGGGCACCTCACCCGCATTCGACGGGCCCCGCTGCGGCCGCTGCGCGACACACCCGCTGAGTGTGAGACCCTTGACAGCCGGACTGGGCGGCGAGCCGCCGGGCTGCGGCCTAATCGCCCTAGCGAAGGGGTTGGCGGTGGCGGTGTGTGGTGCTGCCCGGTAATGAAATCAGCGGCAGCCGCCCTGCCCGGCCCTGTCCTGCCGGTCCTCTCCTCCCCCCAGCCCCGCTGAGCCTCCAGCTTAGCCTCCAGCTTAGCCTCCAGCTCCAGCAGTGAGGCTGTCGGTGAGGCCAGGCCGCGCCGCGCCCGCCGTGTCTTTCTCTGCCGATGATGGATCGAGCCCGTCACGCCGTGTCGCCCATCCCTCATCTTTTTGTCTCACACGTCAGGACCAATGAGGAGGTGGGAGGGGAGGGCAGGGGGGGGGGTCCTGCTTCTTGCGGGGAAGCCCGGCAGCGGCGCGCCGGTGGTGACGGG
The DNA here is from genome assembly GCA_029379305.1 of Frankliniella fusca. Taxonomy (NCBI): domain Eukaryota; kingdom Metazoa; phylum Arthropoda; class Insecta; order Thysanoptera; family Thripidae; genus Frankliniella; species Frankliniella fusca. The sequence goes on from JAHWGI010001167.1 coordinate 19,025, forward strand.
GTCGGGCGTGGGAGGGAGAGGAAGAGGGGCTGAATTAGAATTGACAGAGCCGGCGGGGCGGGGCGGGGTGGGGTGGGGCGCGGCGGGCGCGCTGAGGGGTGCGGCGCGGACGCGGGGCACGTCGGGCGTCGACCACTGATTTAGTCGTGATTCAGCGTCAGTCTGGAGCCGTGCCGTGCGCGGCACACGACGACGTGAGGCGAGTAACAGAGGTTATACCAATACCGAGGCGTGGTGCAGCGTGGCGTGGCGCTGCGGGGCGCGCGGGCTCTCACGTGTGCGTGCTTTGCAGTGTGTGGGGGTGTGTGTGTTGAGTCGAGTCGAGTCTGCGCTGGCCCGGCCCGGCCCGGCCCGGCCCAGTCGCGTGGAGAGCACGTTTTATGGCCGGCTGTGGTGGCCAGTCTCCACACCGCCCCGCCGTCGCCAAAGCCCCGGCATTTGGCCAATGCCCCCGCCCTCCCCTCCCATCTACCCCGCGCCTTCAACTCACGACTTTTGACCAGACGACACAGGCGTCTTGGTGTCTTCTCCTTGTCGGTGGCACATTGCTCGCCACGGTGACGACCGTTCCGTTCCTGAAACTTTCACTCAGCACTCAGTCCGTTCGGGTAGTGCGACTCGGGGGTTCGCGGGCCGCGGAGTGCAGCTCGCGCAGCCTGCTGGAAGTTCCCCCGGTGGAAACTGCCCCCGCCGCGCCGGTCGCCCCATGCCCGGCCTGCGGCAGGACAGCCTCCACCTGCCCCGCAGCTGAGAGCGTGTTAGGCACGATCGCACGTCCGTTTGGCCCCGCCATCGCGCTCCGCCACCACGCTCAACTGAAGACTCTTTTCCATCTTTTTACCCACGACTAACCGACCTCCCACCTTGTTTGTTGCAGGCAGGCTGCCCGGCACCACCATGCTGCTGCACTTGTTGGCGCTGCTGGCGGCGCTCAACGCCGTGCTGGCGGACAAGGGCCTCGGCGGACTGGGTGGCCTCGGAGGCCCCCACCCCGGGCCGCACCCGGGCCTGGGCCCCGCCGGGGGCGTGGGCTCTGCGGCGGCCGCCCTGGGCCGCTGCGAGGAGATCACCATACCCCATGTGCCGCGGCATCGGCTACAACCTCACGTCCATGCCCAACGAGCTGAACCACGACACCCAGGTGAGTGCGGCAGACATAGCAGCGTAGCCGCGCCAGCCCTACAGCAATGTCGCGATGAAAGTACGCAGATATTCCCACGAAAAACAAAATTGGTTTTTGGCCGGCGGGTATATCCGCCGTTCTACCAATGTCGTTTCATGTGGTGAGAGACTACCTGTTTGATAGGCGGAGATACCCGTCTGCCTCACACAGGTGTATTCGTAGGAATTATGTTGCCTACTTGCATCGCACCACTGACTCCCGCGTGCGGCACAGTGTGTCTGTGTCTACGCACCTGCCTCGTTTATGATCTCGGCCGCTAACTCTCGTGTCGCTAACTTGTGTTTTCCAGGATGAGGCTGGCCTCGAGGTGCACCAGTTCTGGCCGCTGGTGGAGATCAAGTGCTCCGAGGACCTCAAGTTCTTCCTGTGCTCGCTGTACGCGCCCATCTGCATCCCGGACTACCCGCAGCCGCTGCCGGCGTGCCGCAGCGTGTGCGAGCGCGCCAAGGACGGGTGCCAGCCGCTCATGCAGCAGTACGGCTTCCAGTGGCCCGAGCGCATGAACTGCGACAAGCTGCCCGTGTACGGCGACCCGGACAACCTGTGCATGCAGCCGGACAACCAGCCCGGCCCGGAGGTGGGCGCCATGCCCGGCCACGGCCACGGCCCCGGAGCCGGAGCCGGAGCCGGACCGGCGGCAGGCACCCCGGACCCACCAAGAGGCCGCCAGCCAGCTTGTTCCCGACGGTCGCCCCCAAGTGCAAGCCCGGCAAGGGCGGCAAGGGCTGCGACCGCGGCGGAGCAGGCGCGGGCCACGCGCCCCCTGGACGGGAGTGCGCATGCAGGTGAGTTGCTTCAAGAGCATTGACATGTCTCAAACTTAGTTCGGAACTTGAGGAAGAACTGCGGTTAAAGTTGTCGAACGCACTCCCAGTCTCTAACCCGCCCTCACCCCTATTCCAGGTGTCGACACCCGCTGGTACCGCTGGAGCGCAACTCGACGTGGTACAACCGCAACATCAGCGTGGCTGGCGTGGAGAACTGCGCCTTCCCCTGCCGCGGCGTCTTCTTCTCCCAGGAGGAGAAGGACTTCGCCGAGGTGTGGATCTCGCTGTGGTCGGGCCTGTGCGCGCTCTCCACCTTCATGACCATCACGACGTTCCTCATCGACCGGCAGCGCTTCAAGTACCCCGAGAGGCCTATTGTCTTCTTGTCTGGATGCTACCTGATGGTGAGTCTCGCTTCCAGCGCGGGCCCCAGTGGGCCGCGGGCGAGTGGGAAACAACTGGGGTACACCTCGTAATTCAGGAAAATTCACAAGAAGTCTCTAATAGATAAAATTCTAGCAAACTTTGCAAAAAAATAATCAATAAAAATTCAAAAAAAAAAAAAAAAGAAATCACAAAAAAATGTAACACATACGAAAAATTCAAGCAAAGATTGCCAAAAATTCATAAAAATTCACATAAATGTGCAAAAATTCATATAAAGTCTCAGAATCTGTACATCAAAATTCGGATTTGTTTCCTCTTCGTCGGCCGCCTGCAGTTTTGTTTGGACTGTCTCTAACAGCGTCTGTCTTGTCTCTAGGTGAGCGTGGGCTACCTGATCCGCGTGGGCCTCGGCCACGACGAGGTGGCGTGTGAGGGCGGCATGATCCGGTACACGGCGCACGCGCACGGCCCGCACGCGCACCACCAGGGCCAGGGTCCCGTGTCGTGCACCATCGTCTTCCTCCTCGTCTACTACTTCGGCATGGCGTCCTCCATCTGGTGGGTGGTGCTGACGCTGACGTGGTTCCTGGCCGCGGGCCTCAAGTGGGGCAACGAGGCCATCGCCGGCTACTCGCAGTACTTCCACCTGCTGGCCTGGCTGGTGCCCACCGTGCAGACGGTGGCCGTGCTGGTGATGGCCGCGGTGGACGGCGACCCCGTGGCAGGCATCTGCTACGTGGGCAACCAGAACGCGGACAACCTGCGCGTGTTCGTGCTGGCGCCGCTGCTGCTGTACCTGCTGCTCGGGCTGTCCTTCCTGGTCGGCGGCTTCGTCTCGCTCTTCCGCATCCGGAGCGTCATCAAGCAGCAGGGCGGCATGGGCGGCCGCAGCAAGGCGTACAAGCTGGAGAAGCTCATGATCCGCATCGGCATCTTCAGCGTGCTGTACGCCGTGCCGGCCACCATCGTCATCGGCTGCCACCTGTACGAGAGCTCGCTCTTCACGGACTGGATGACGCCGCTGGCGTGCCAGTGCGGCGCGGCGCCCGCCACGCCCCAGCGCCCGCTCTACTCGGTGCTCATGCTCAAGTACTTCATGGCGCTGGCGGTGGGCATCACGTCGGGCGTGTGGATCTGGTCCGGCAAGACGCTGGACTCGTGGCGCCGCCTGTGGGCGCGGCTGTGCGGGCGCGGCTCACCCGGGAGCAGCGCGGGCTGCGGCGGCAGCGTGCTGATCGCCAAGCCGCACCACCCGCACTCGCACCCGCACCTGCTGGCCATGCCGCTGCCGCAGCACTCGACGGGGGTGGGCTCCTCGCTGCTGAGCGCGCCCAGCGTGCACATCAACCCCCACGGCAGCCACGGCCTGGGCCTGGGCCACGGACTCGGCCACGGCGCCCCCAGCGTCCAGAGCTCGCTGTACCTCAAGCAGCAGCCGCTCAGCCACGTATGACAGAGGCAAAGCCCCGAGACTGCTGAGGGGCCCGAGACCGACGAGGTCGACGACGAGCCTGACCAGGTCCGCCATGCTCCGGCTGGCGCGCACAGCCAGGGCCACCTCCGGGGACCTCTCAGCAACTACGGGCCCATCTGAGCGAGAGGAGACGTTACGAGAGACGAGACGTGACTGGCTGGCTCGCCGTGTCACGTGAACGTGTTGGTGCTAGTCAATTGAGGACGCAGAGGACGGGCAGTGTGGGGAACTGAGGAGTTTTAGGACGGCCGGGCGGGGCCTGAGTCCTTAAGGTCCCGTCTCCCCGTGTACCACCTGTCGGTACCCGAGGAAGATCGAGAAACGGACTCAAGGCTCATTCTACTTCATTCTGAACACTTTAGTTCCTTTCACTGCCTCTCAAAGTCAACATTAAGATTTTATGTGAGAATGTTTGAGTGAATGAATGACTGCGTGTGTGAAAGAAAATGAATTCTTCATGTAGTGGTTGTGGAAGAGGGGGAGCAAATGTGATGTGCCATCATTGTTTCTTCTGCCAAAGCATTAGCATTGGCTGTGTTTAAGATTTGCCATGCTGTTCTAGGTCAAACATATTACAAAGGATGAATGTTATCTTCATTTTTTTGTACATATTAATATTATTTTTCAAACGTCATGAAATGGCATAGACTGCTAAACAATGTACTGATTAAAGTTTAGCCTTATTCATTGTCATCTTTGTGATGACTTGATCTACAATATGTACAAATTTCTAACTTCATAAAATTATTCTAGTTTTAGTTTTACTAACTCTTGTGCATAGTTTACAAAAGAGATCAATGTCCGAACCTCTAAATAACATAATATTTACTCTTATGTTATTAAAAAGTCGATTTTCTTTTTTATAGTCCTTTTGTTTTTGTTTTTGTTTCAAAGAGTGTATTTTGTACATACATAGAAAATAAATCTATTAGGAGTTGAGAGTATGATCGTTTCTGGTTTGGCACTGGTTATCAATCATTCTAAATGGTGTATTCCACCATTTTTCTCTGACTCAAAATGAAATGTAAAAGTAAAATTATATATCAACAGGTCTTTACTTTCGTTTGGAAATATGTCAGACATCATGAAGTAATGCATTAGCAAAGACCATTCCCTGCCTATTACCCAAAGTTTAAGTTGTCTCAGAATGTTTGTGCAGAATTTGGTAAAATTTTTTATCAATAAGAAATCTTGAAAAAATGTTAGTAGAGTGCTGTGTAGCAGTGTAGATTTACAAATGGTTGTAGTTGTGCTTCCCTGTTTTTGTTTCTTTATTCTTTATGAGGAATAATCCAACATTTTTAACGTGTCAAATTGGTGCACACTAGTTCTAACCACGATGTACATCGTGGTTCTAACTTTCAACTGATGAAATGGGTATCCTTAAAAAGTCAATCTAATGTTTAGATTCCTTTAGTGATGTGCACCATTCATTATTTGTAACTCTAGCCATTTTCATCTCTTATAGAAACGCTTCTCTCTTCAGTTCCTGACAACTCTTTAGCCTGATATTAGATAACACAATTTCATATCTTATCATCTCATGACTTAATAAGATGCAATCAAAGTTGTTCCTGTTGTCATATTTCTTCCACTCAGTACCAAATTTCTAGCATAAACTGTTCCAGAGCGAGGTATTAGTGAATAAATGCCTATTATACGTAATTTTGTTTGTTAATAATGTTTTAAACATTTAAACATTTCCTGTAAAAGTTGAGGTGTAGAATTAAAATGGAAACTCTTCCATCTTTTCTTGACTTGCCTGTATGTAATGAATAGATTTCTGAAGATATAAAATCAAGAAATGTCAGAGCAGAGAATTTGTAGATTACTAGGTGCTCTGTAGGAATCCATATTGAGCTATGACATGGTTAAAAAGTCAATGTTTTGAAAATCTCACGCTCATGTAATATCTGTTGTCATTTTGAGCAATTGAGTTGTTTGTTTTGGGAATGAGGGGAACAGCATTTCCCTTGTAGTACTCATTTTACCTTGCTTGTTCCTTTTCTATTTGTATGTTCACATTCCTTAGCTTTTATCTTCAGTGTCTTTAACTATTTCTAAAACTGCTATGCAACTTGATGCTTGAAATGCTTTCAATAGTCTGTGATGTATTAAACATGAACTCTTCTTTTGTGATATTGATAATTTTTCTGTGTGCCATTTCTTATTTCTGCTTGGAGAACATATCAACATAGTATTGCTGGCAGGCTATTGAATAAGTTAACTTTAACTTAACTGCCATCCTCATTTACTGTACCTTCTTATTTTTGGTGTACCACTGCCTGATGTTTTTACTATGAATTCTTTTTTATTTCCTCCCCTTTCCCCAGTAATAATCTGATTACTTGCTGACCAACTGTATACGACTAGCTAAGCTGTACAGGATAGTTCTGTTTGTTATTTATAATGTTACTATTAAATTTTTCTGTTTGGAAAATTTCTAGAAGCAACCCTTAAGAAATAAAAAAAGCCCAATTATTAACAAAAAATCGATTTCTTTCAAATTTCTTACTCTTTGCTCTGATTCTTACAGCCCAGAAGAACCAGACGACTCACATGCTCCAACTCCTTGTGTCTGTGTATGATAGTATGATAGTTGAACTTTTTCTACAGCATATTGTTTTGAAATTTGACCTAAAATTGCACCGCAATACCGACAACTAGCAGAGACGAGGGATCGAGGACAAGTAGATTATCTGTGAATGTGAGTCAAATACTCTTTCCGATCGGATTTGTTCTCGAGCCTCTGGCCACCGAAAAATGTCCCACAGATATAAGGTCACACTTTTCCACATACCCTCTCGCCTGTGAACTCTTATGATGCCCGTGCTTTAAAAAGTGGGACCTTAGGCTGGTCTCTTTATTAAAAGCTGGCTTAACGTACACCTCTACGGGGTGTCTGGAAAGGACGTACACCGTAATACTGGAGATAGACCTCATCTAGACGAACATTTTTTAATGAGGAACATGGGGTCGGAAACGCTCCGTTACGGAGTTACGCCCTCTGTAAGTTGCCGAGTTGCCGCACCCTTGCGCCGTAAGGTAGTCAACACATTCGACATTCCACGCTCCGGCACAGCAACGCGCACCGCTACAGCACCGCACCCAAGGTGGATAAAGGACGGTGGCGGCACTCCGGGCCTGCCGCGCTGTTTTTTGCTCACCAAATCTGTCCCCAAGTGCCAGCGCAGCGTTGCCTACTGCCCAGGATGAGGGGCCGGCCGCGCCACAGCGCGCTATGGCGCGCGGGTGGTTTATCGCTCCTAGCGCCGTTCCCTTTGATTTTAGGTGGGGGGAGTAAGCGAGCCGATTGTAGGGCATGACATAGGCTATCGAATGAGCTGTCGCACGTCTCGATCGGACTTCTCGTTTGAGAGTGGCATCGGTCTAAGTAACTCGTCGGAGACGGGTTTTTCGCCGCGGTCGCGGTTTTTCGCTTCTGGAGCCTTTGCCGTTGATTTTTTGTGGGGGGTCAAAGCGAGGCGATTGTAGGGCATGCTTTGGGCTTTCGATTGAGCTATCGGCCGTTTTAATCCGACATCCCGTTTAGAAACGGCAAGCGTAATTGTTTCGCACATCTGCGCAAACCCGAGCGACCCGGCCGGCGAGAGCGGCGCGCGCGGCCCACCGCGTCGTCGGCTGTTACAATTACGCTTGCCGTTTCTAAACGGGATGTCGGATTAAAACGGCCGATAGCTCAATCGAAAGCCCAAAGCATGCCCTACAATCGCCTCGCTTTGACCCCCCACAAAAAATCAACGGCAAAGGCTCCAGAAGCGAAAAACCGCGACCGCGGCGAAAAACCCGTCTCCGACGAGTTACTTAGACCGATGCCACTCTCAAACGAGAAGTCCGATCGAGACGTGCGACAGCTCATTCGATAGCCTATGTCATGCCCTACAATCGGCTCGCTTACTCCCCCCACCTAAAATCAAAGGGAACGGCGCTAGGAGCGATAAACCACCCGCGCGCCATAGCGCGCTGTGGCGCGGCCGGCCCCTCATCCTGGGCAGTAGGCAACGCTGCGCTCGGCGCTTGGGACAGATTTGGTGAGCGGCTGGCAGCGCAGTGCCGCCACCGTCCTCTATCCACCTTGACCGCACCAGTGCTGCGCCACCCCCGTGGTCGTGGTCATCCCCCGCAGATCGGCGGCCGCCCCCCGCAGACGCGCGAACATCCTCCGCGAGAAGCCGCGAGTGGTGGCCTATGGCAAATAGTCCTCGCGAAACACCCGTGGCAACCCCCTGCGGTTCCGCGAGGACCCGCGGCCACCTCTCGCCACTGCGTGAGGACCTGCTTTCACCCTCGAGGTTCTGCTGCGATGACCCGCGGCAACCCCTCGCGGTTACGCGTGTGAGGCCTTGGCTTCTCGCGGAACCGCGGAGAGTTAGGTTACATGAGGCACTGGAAAACTCAGAAATGAGCGTCAATTTTCCAAGTCAACACTTCCTGTGTAAGGGGGTCCGCTGATCTGATTCGAAAATGTCGGATTGCTGGACGTCGGGTAATCGATGAGGGAGTGATGGGGGTGTATCAGGGAAACTCGCGGGGCTTCAATATCTACACTATTTATATTTTGTCCAATATATACAAAGTTACACGATCACTATTACTCTAATTTTTACACTGTCACATCCACACCCCGCTCTGGCTCACTGATGCACAATTCACACACTTCACTGCACTGAACACTGCACTTTGTTGAATCGCTGCACTTCACTGATCACTGCACTTGCACTTAGGGAGTGGGAGGCGAAGGAGGGTACTGGGGCTCGACGCGGAGGGTCTCTCACGGTGGCACGCGGACTCGCTCGGCGGTGCTCTCCAGGACTCGGCTCGACTTCGACTGACTTCTCCGAGCACCACCGAGCGGGGGCTCGCCGTGATCCCCGTCCGCGCCGTCGTAGCTCCTCCCTCGCCGCTCCGGGTCCGGGGTGGCCGAGCGCACCTCCGCCACGCCGAAGTTCCTGGTCTTCCCCATGGTCAGCGTGGCGGGGCTCCGAAGCCACCCCTCGGCCGCTCCGACGTGGTCCTTCGGGGAGGGGGCGGGGCCAGCCGGGGCCCCCGGGAGGCCCGAAGCTGGAGGCCGGGGCGGGCCCGGCGGGGGCGGCCGGCGGCGGGAGGCTGCCAGCCTCGTCCGGGGCCCGGGGCGCGGTGCGGCGCGGCCGCGCGACGGCGACGCGGTGCGGCGGGCGGTGCAGCAGGTCCAGGGCCAGGGCGGACCCCGGCGATGAGAGGGTGGCCGCGGCCGCGGGTGGCGGCGACCTCGGGCCGCGGGCCGCGGGCCGCGGGCCGCGGGTCGCGGGTGGTCACAGGTGCAACTTGCAGGGGCAGGATGGGCGGGCGCTATGCCCTGGCCCGATCACCAAATACGTGAGTTCCAGGAGTTCCAGGGATGGGCCAGGGTGCGCGCCTCCAGGAGGCGGGAGCGGAGGGGGGCTGCAGGCAGCAGCGTCCCTCCGCGCACAGCCCGGCCGTGCCTAATTGCCACGGCTTGTTGTGACCTGCCCGGCCGGCGGCCCGGCCTTTGGGATTCTCGTCCGCGCGCAGAGCCTCTCTTCCCCCGAATATCCTCCGGCCCGGGCCCCCATTGTCTATGAGGGCCGCTACAGCTTGTGTACACATGTCAGCTCGTGACTGGGCCGGAGGTTCGCAATAAAAACCGGTGAAATATTGGGGAAAGGGAGGCAATGCACATTGCGCGGCCTTCGAACCCTCGTCAGGCCGAGCGCGTCCCGGGCAGGGCCTTTCGGCAGCTCAACAACACATAGAGATGTAATTTTGGGGCCGTGACGTTCGGCAATGGCCCGGGTGGAAGCAGGATCCCCAGAAGACATGGCTCATTCACACAAAAGTGTGTGGATGGCGAAAACAGAAATGTCTTGAAAATTCCGGGGACCCTACATTACCCCCCCAGATGAGTTCAAATGAGATTAAAATCGAAGAATGGGCTCATCTCCTAGCCGGTCCCCCCGCCCCTGCCATCCTGCCTACTAAAACTAACAGGGCAATGTAACAAATTTTGCAAGAAATATATACAGACAATGTTGAATACAGATATACACACGGAATATACAAGCAGGCATTGGAGAATATTTTACAGGGTGATTTACAGTCAATTTACACATATTTTCATGGCTATTTACACAGGTGCACTTAGGGTAGCCCCTCCGAACTGGCCGGCTCGTCTGTTGGCCAGCGTTCCAGGAGGTGGGGTCAGAGTCCGTCAGGCCGTCGCTGTTGTGGCGCGCGGGGCACTTCGGGAGGGTGGGAGCCCGCTCTGGCAGCAGGGCTCTCGGCTGGGCAGGGACGGCCCGCGGCCCGGACCGGCCGATCCAGGCGGGGCGCACCGCTGGGCCCAGGACCCCCCCCGTGGCCGCACCGCGCGCGGCGGCGATGGCGCAGACTCGACGCGCCCGCTTCCCAGGGCGCTCCTCTTCGCGGTCGTGCAGCGGGGGCGCCGCGGCATCTCCGGTCGCCAGATGACCCTGGAGGTGCAGCGCCCGCCCGGCGTAGCGACGCGGCGGCTGCCGCCGATGGAGCCCCTCTTCTCAGACCGTCCCACGGCCCTGGAGGGCGGGGAGGGAGGCGGACGGGGACGGGACGGCGGCAGGCAGGGGTGGGGCGTCACTGCCCCAGGACGGTGCCGCCGAGGGGGCTGACGAGGGCCGCGGCCGGCCCGGGGGCCCCGTCGGTGCGGCACGGCCTCAGGTTCTTCTTTCCTCCTTCTTCTGCATCCTCTTTGCCCTCAGCACCGGCACTCTTCACTGCAACGGCCGCGACGCGGGCCGCGGGGCCCCGGCTGGCGCCAGCGGGGCGCGGGTCCATGACCGCGCGCCATTCCCTCGAGCCGTCAAGACGGCGGAGGTACTGCCGCATGGTCACCAGGGTGAGCCCCGGGCTGCCGAGCAGTTGTGACGTTACCTTGTCTGGGTAGTGGTGCGCAAGGCGCTCCACCAGCTGGTCCTCGGGCACCGGGGGGTCAAAGAACTGCGCCCGGCGGATCATCGAGACCATCCACTCAGCCATGGTGGTGTTGGAGCTTGGGTCCCACCGGGCGCGGTACAACTCCAGCTTCGCCAGCTCTTGCCTGCTGGTGGACCAGTACTCCCGCCTGATGGCGGCGCGGAGCTGGGCGTAGTTGTTCACCATCCCCAGGCGGCGCTCCGCCATTCCCCCAGTCGTGGGCGCTCCCTCGCAGACAGTTGAGGGCGATGCGCAGCTGGGCGTGTGGCGGGACCCCCGCGTCCGCGAAGTAGTTCTCCACTTCCTCCAGGAAAACGAGCGGGTGACCTCGGCCGTCGAACTCGCATCGCGCCTCGAACCGCGGGGTGTACGCCTCAGCGGACGAAGCGTCGGACGCGGCCGAGCCCGGGGCGGCCGCGGCCGGGGCCTCGTTGGTGGCGGCCGCGGGGCGGTCGCACTCGGTAGAAGCCGCCGCGGCGGCGCCGGCCGAGGACGGGCAGCTGTCCGTGCGGGTGAGCGGCGGCGCCGGGCGGTTGGTCTGTAGCGGCGCGGCGGCGGTGGCCTCCTTGATGGCGGCCATGAGCTGCGTCATCTGTGCAGCCGTCCGGGCCTCACTCTGGCGCAGCACCTCCCCGAACTGCGTCGTCACCGATGTGAGCAGGGGCGCCAGCCAGGCTGGCGGCGTCTCTCCTGCCGGTTGGGTGGTCGCGGCGACTTCTCCTTGGGCCCCGCCTCCGGGTGGCGCGTCCGTTTCAGGCTGAGCGGCCGCGCCGCGCCGGCCGCGCCGGCCGCGCCGTCCGTTGCGCTGGCCGCGCGCCGCGGCGGCTGCTCCCCGCCCGGCGGGTCCGCCAGCCACGATGACCACCTCGTCCTCCTGTCCCGTGGTGGTAGCTTCCTGACGGCCACTCGCTGAGCTGGTGCCTCGCAGGTTATAATTCGATGACATTGTCACTGATTATCTACACTGTTCACTGTTCCTAATCACTCCACTCAAAGATTTGCACAGAAGTCCAGCCCCGCTGTTGGGCGCCAAATGTAAGGGGGTCCGCTGATCTGATTCGAAAATGTCGGATTGCTGGACGTCGGGTAATCGATGAGGGAGTGATGGGGGTGTATCAGGGAAACTCGCGGGGCTACAATATCTACACTATTTATATTTTGTCCAATATATACAAAGTTACACGATCACTATTACTCTAATTTTTACACTGTCACATCCACACCCCGCTCTGGGCTCACTGATGCACAATTCACACACTTCACTGCACTGAACACTGCACTTTGTTGAATCGCTGCACTTCACTGATCACTGCACTTGCACTTAGGGAGTGGGAGGCGAAGGAGGGTACTGGGGCTCGACGCGGAGGGTCTCTCACGGTGGCACGCGGACTCGCTCGGCGGTGCTCTCCAGGACTCGGCTCGACTTCGACTGACTTCTCCGAGCACCACCGAGCGGGGGCTCGCCGTGATCCCCGTCCGCGCCGTCGTAGCTCCTCCCTCGCCGCTCCGGGTCCGGGGTGGCCGAGCGCACCTCCGCCACGCCGAAGTTCCTGGTCTTCCCCATGGTCAGCGTGGCGGGGCTCCGAAGCCACCCCTCGGCCGCTCCGACGTCGGTCCTTCGGGGAGGGGGCGGGGCCAGCCGGGGCCCCCGGGAGGCCCGAAGCTGGAGGCCGGGGCGGGCCCGGCGGGGGCGGCCGGCGGCGGGAGGCTGCCAGCCTCGTCCGGGGCCCGGGGCGCGGTGCGGCGCGGCCGCGCGACGGCGACGCGGTGCGGCGGGCGGTGCAGCAGGTCCAGGGCCAGGGCGGACCCCGGCGATGAGAGGGTGGCCGCGGCCGCGGGTGGCGGCGACCTCGGGCCGCGGGCCGCGGGCCGCGGGCCGCGGGTCGCGGGTGGTCACAGGTGCAACTTGCAGGGGCAGGATGGGCGGGCGCTATGCCCTGGCCCGATCACCAAATACGTGAGTTCCAGGAGTTCCAGGGATGGGCCAGGGTGCGCGCCTCCAGGAGGCGGGAGGGGGGGGGGCGGAGGGGGGCTGCAGGCAGCAGCGTCCCTCCGCGCACAGCCCGGCCGTGCCTAATTGCCACGGCTTGTTGTGACCTGCCCGGCCGGCGGCCCGGCCTTTGGGATTCTCGTCCGCGCGCAGAGCCTCTCTTCCCCCGAATATCCTCCGGCCCGGGCCCCCATTGTCTATGAGGGCCGCTACAGCTTGTGTACACATGTCAGCTCGTGACTGGGCCGGAGGTTCGCAATAAAAACCGGTGAAATATTGGGGAAAGGGAGGCAATGCACATTGCGCGGCCTTCGAACCCTCGTCAGGCCGAGCGCGTCCCGGGCAGGGCCTTTCGGCAGCTCAACAACACATAGAGATGTAATTTTGGGGCCGTGACGTTCGGCAATGGCCCGGGTGGAAGCAGGATCCCCAGAAGACATGGCTCATTCACACAAAAGTGTGTGAATGGCAAAACAGAAATGTCTTGAAAATTCCGGGGACCCTACACCTGAAAGGAAAAATTTATGGTCAAAGGTTCCAGTTACTACTGGATAAATAAACATCTTTCCTCCATTCCTTCACAGCATTTCTCAATTTCTCATCCGTTGCAACGCTGTAGCCTCGCTCCAAACCACATCCAGCTGGGTTCGTCCTGCTGCTGCTAACCGCTGCTAACATCCCCATGCATCGGTGATTCTGCTCGCCAACAACAAACAGCCCAACAGCCCTCAGCTATCTCAGCTGTAGTTTCACAGCTGCAAAGCTGGACTAGAAAACTGATCAACAATCCACATTATGTCCTTAGAAGAATTGACAGCCAACCTTCTTGAAGCTAATCACAATGACAACACGGAGGACTTATTGGTACTTCTTCAACAAGTGAGTTTCAGTTGATTTCAGCACGAAATCCTCTTTTTTATTTGCTCTATTTTTGACCTGGAAAAATTACTATCAATACATATTTCCCATCTTATGATAGATGCAAGAGGCTGCCTCTCTCCCCGGTGATAAGAGTTGCCTCATTGGTCCAGTCGTGAAACTATTGCCATCACACAACTTGGACGTGAAACGTAGGGTATATGCAACATTACAAAAGTAATTTTTTTTTTCTGGTAAATTAGTGCGGTTTTTAAAGCATGAAATTTTACTCTACTAATCTCACTTCTCATTCCTAATTGTTCAGGCTTTGTGAGGAAAATCCAGATGCTGCTTTGCTGGCTGCCAATTGTGTCATACGAGATTGTAGAGATCCGAACCCTGAGGTGAAATGTCTTGGTGTTTGGGGCATCAGTGTCCTGCCACCATTGCTTCCCCTCTATGCAGCTGATATTCTTGCTGTAGCACTTGGGGACTCACACCCTCGTGTTAGAAGGACTGCTGTTACTGCCTGTGGTAAAGTCTTTAGCACAGCACCAGGTCTTCTAGAGGACAAGGGATTTGTGAATAGGTTGGTCTCTTTCATTTATATTCTGTTAAGTGCTAAATTGTGTTTCTTTTAAAATAAATTATTTTCTAAGACAGATTCTATTTATTCTCATCTTAGCACTGTCCATTCTACTCCATTTCAGACTATATGAGTCCATTCGAGATGAAGATACATTGGTGGTTGTCCAGTCTTTACTTGTGCTGGATAGAGCTCTTGCACCTGAAGGTGGGGTGGTTGTCAACAGGAAACTAGCTCAATATCTATTGCTACGACTCCCTCACTTTCAACCACCGCAACTGGCAACAGTTTTGCAGGTTCTTAGGAAATATACTCCGAAAGACCGATCAAGAATTGTTCACTCAACTCAGTAAGCAGACCTTCTACTTAAGATTTCTAGTTTGTTTAAAAGAGCTGTACCTAATTTTGGAATGTAATTTCAGGCCTTCTAGATCCTTATCTTGCCCATAAAGACAGTGCTGCTGTAGTTGTTAATTGTGCCCAACTTTTTGTACAACTAATAGAGCCAGGATATCCACATCTTGAAAAGGATGTCATTGTTAGATGTGTCCCTTCACTGACCACCTTCCTGGACTCTCCTGATTTACATGCTCAAGGGTAAAATTGTCAAGTTAATGTTTTAACATTAGTATTACTTCAAACTTGAATTTCTATTAACTTTATTTTGTGAAAAAATCTATGTCTTGCAGGTATGTTTTGGAATTCCTTCAGTGGACTGAGAATCGCAAAACAGACTGGCTGTCAAATTTTAGTAAATCATGGCATCTATTTTGTCCTGAAAAGAAAAGAAATGAATTTAAAACTAGGAATAGCCCATCTGATTCTATAATTAGTAATTCCCTACTCCAAAAGAAGTTACTTCTATTGCCAAGAGTTTGCTCAGTTGAAAATGCCTCTGAGGTTCTCCGCACACTGGAGGAGGCAGCTTGGGATCGTTCAAATGACATCTTTTGTAGAGCCCACCTGGACTGCATAATATCCCTCGTAGAACGTCTCCCACAACCTGCATCCTCCCAGGCTTTACGCCTTCTCATACGATTTATTGGATCAAGAGAAACAGTTATAGTTGCAAATGCTCTTCAAGCACTTGAGGTGAGGAAAACTTTTGCTGTTACCTGTCTTTTTCTCTACTAGTGTCTCAAATTAAAGGAGCATGTAGAAGTTAAGAGCTGGAACATTTGTCTTAATTGTTTCAGCGTCTTGATGTTAAGAAGCTACCATCAGATGAGGTTTCTCCGTTGCTTGTTGCTATCGTTACATCCATGGACATCAGCAAAGAGATATTGATTGAAAAGAAAGAAGACCACTTGTCTGCTTTCCCTGCCATTCTTCCAGAACTGCTGTCAGAGCGAAGAGATGTCATGTCTCCACAGTCCGTAGTACATGTCATGCAGGCATTGGTGACCCATTTGCCACAATTTATTCAATCCCATGCATACACATTTGCATCACAAATTTTGCAGAGCTGTATTAATCTGTTTCTCAAAGAACCATCAAGTTTCCAGCTGATTTTGGGGAGAGCATTACATATATGTGTGGAATGTGCTAAGGTTGACAATAATAAAATTGACCCTGGCCATTACCTAGCAGTACAACAGCTTGGCAAAGAGGCTATGTGGTACTATAATCTTCTAAGATGTGATCCATCTGCATCACTAGCCAAAAAAGTGTTCGGTCTCTGAATGTGTACTAGCATTAGAAAATCTGAGACAGTTACTTGTTCTCACATTTACTTGATAAAAAAGTTGTGATACTCGATTGTGATACTAGATTGTAAAATTAATCTTTTTAAATTTTCCTTTAGGTTCTATAAATGTTATTTGTTATCCAAAAGACAAAGAAACAAGTACAGCGATATTTTTATTTTATTTTATCATAACAAATATAAATCACTTACACAAATAGAAAGTTTCAATTAATTCCAAGCAATGGTTGCTGGACACGAAGTATGCTCAGATATATTTTCCACGAAAGAATACTACAGCAGTTTGCAAGAAAACAAAGTACAATATTTTGCGAGTGAAAAAAATAGTCTGCTACTTTCTAGGACAAATTGATAAGAGAAACCAGTGACCTTTTTTTCCCCCCTTGTTTTTCAATAAAGGTTAGATCAATGAATAGCCCGCTATTCACCAGTTATTGTTTGACGCACTCAAGCCAAACATAACCACTTATTTTCTATTCAAAATTTGTAGCATCTTCTTTGGACTCACATCTTCTGACAACCCAATCTCAGTTGATTTTGGTCAGAAGAATAAAGTTGAATAACATCTTAAAGGTGACTGAAATTTACTCCTTACACTAGTTAATCCAAATTAAAAGACAACTGTCATCCTGAAAATTTTAGGCAGAACAAAATGTTGTTTAAAAACAAGTTATATGGAAGCTTTAAGGCATTCTAAACAAGCTGAAGGGGTTGAAAGTGAGTGACCTAGACAAAAGGAAAACAATTTGAAACCTTAGTCAGGCCAAATGGAGGCAAAGTATCATTATGAGCAACAAATTGAGAACAACCTACCTCATATCATCACATTTGCCTCAATCGGGATAATCGTTGAGTAAGTTCATCCTGTTCCTGGGAGACCTGAGTAGATGTGCCAATCGAGCCTGTCTGACCTTGAGGCAACTCCATGTTCAAATCCAAGCTGGAGTCAGAACCAAACAAAGTTCACAGTTAGACAAAGCTTATTGATTGATTGATTACTTTGAAAAGAAAAAAAAATATTACTTACCCAGCTTCATCTGCAACTTGCTGCATCAGCTGGTCTACATCTGCTTGAGGAACATTGGTGGTTGTGGTTTGGGACATTGTATTCTCCATATATGAGCTCTGGACATCCAGATCCTCAAACTGTGATTCAAACTTGTCCATGAGATTTGATATCTTTTCTAGGTTCATTGACTTCATTGCAGCATCCATGGCTTTTACCACACCTCCCATAGAATTTGTAACCTGAGGAAATGCAGCATCAAATAATTATAGTTATGATAGCCCAACAATTAATTTAGCATTACACATAAAATTCTTTCAAAAAATTTCAAAGTTTTCAGCTTTTCTACAATCTTAACTTCACATATAAATGAAAAGATAAATGTAAACAAACCTTGCTTGTAGTTACAGCGGTTTGAACTCTACTAGCAACAGCATCAACTCGGGCACTCATACGGAGATAGTTGACTGACTGATTTTTCTGGCGAATGGCATTTTCAGCGTGAATTCTAGCAACTTCCATGTTTCCTTTCTGGATAGCCTTCTTCATCTTTGCCTTTTCTTTTGCTTCCTCCTTTTCACATTTCTTTGAGTTCCGTTCTAGTTCCTTAACAGCAAACTTCAGGTTAAACAGGTGTTCTGTAGTGGTGTTAAGGATAAGACATACTGCGCATATACTTCACAAGAAATGATACATATTTTTGTTGAGAGATAACAACAATAATTTGCACGATGCATTGTTGAAGACAGTGAATCATGCAGTATGACAGAAGATCTTGACAAAAAAAGGTTAAGTAATAATTCTCTCCTGAGGAAATAATGGGAAAACAGTAGTTAGAACCAGAGATTAGCATTAAATTAATTTGGCAATTACGTCTGGAACAAATCAAATCCTCCAAAATGTAACAAAAGCTTATCTGTGAGAGCGTTCTGAGTTACTTGACAGCTAAGAGGGTCGGAGGAGCGCTAAAAAGGATACTATCTAGTTGCGATGACATGTTTAACGTTGAGCGTTGGCGAATGAGTTTGTTACAACTCGGCGAATAGAACTTCAAAACTTCGTTAGACTAAAGAGCTGAGACTTTGCACACTGGAATACAATCAACGAACGATGACTCAAACTCAAAATTCCACGCACAACAGACAGCACTAATAAGACAAACAAAAACAAGATGCGACACTAGCGCTAGCGCTTCGGCGGACGCGAAGAAAACAACGGTCACAAGGGCACAAAACAACAACACAACCAAAACAAATATGCTATGACATTCCGGTCATTTTTTACGATTTGTGCTTTGAGCATTCACTCGTAAAGACCCAACCAGTTAGTCTCATGTAGAATTCCAAATATTAGTCATCGGCACCACGGAAGGCTAGCGGAAGGTCAAGGGTTCTTCCCTATGGATGGAGTTCAATCTGGTCTTTTTCTTTCAAATAGACAAGGCGGTGTGATAGCAGTAACCTCGGATGTCATCTATGGAGTGGTCTGGAGGCTGTCCTCAGGGATGGCTGAAAAGTAGCTAAATGGTCGTTAAGGACAATTCTAAATCAAAAGGAGCAAAAAAGTCACGAAAGTCTGATGATGATTTTGTGGCCGGAGTAGATGAAAATATTTCTGTGCACAAGAGAAATCTTTATTTCGTTTCTTTTCCTGTTGTTTTGTTTTTCAACATTCTCAGTTCGTTAGTTTATCACCTTTATTTAGTTTTTAAGTACCTATACTGTCAATTCGCTAAACTGGGTCTACTTCAGCGCTTACGGAGGCGCGCAACTACTCATGTCCAAGAATTGTCTGATGGGAACGCTCTTTGTGAAATCCCGCCTCACGTCTCTGAAATGTCATCCAAGTTTGGTCCAAAACAGCACTCAGCTGGTCCTGGGCCAGCTGACCCTTTGTTGGCGAAACAAAAGGCCCACCATCGTAAAGCCTTTGAATACATCTCTAAAGCACTGAAAATAGATGAAGAAAATGAAGGTAGGTAGTTGGACAACCACATATATCTAGTATTTTTGTGTCGAAAATGATTTAATATGGTATGTGTCAAATTTTACTGCCCTCAGGTCAGAAAGATCTTGCCATTGAACTCTATCGCAAAGGAATTCTTGAATTAGAAAAGGGCATTGCCATTGATTGCTCTGGAGGGAAAGGCGAGGTATGGGAACGAGCACAGAGACTTCATATCAAGATGAAAACGAACCTCAGCATGGCAAAGGATAGACTTTCATTCCTTGGTGAGCGAAATGCATTTCACTTAGCATTGTGAAAAGAGAGTGAACTGTAGTGAAAAAGTGTCTATGTGCCCCACTATATGTACTAGACCAGTTATAGTATCTGATCTAGTAAGGTACAAGCTTGTACAATATTAAAAGGAGCAATAAGAAGCCCATAGAAGTAGATTGTAGCTTTAAGTTTAAAGAGCTTTTTACTATTGTTTGTTGAGCTCATTTAAGAGTTGAATGTGTATTTGTAGTATTTGTTTATTTATTTAGAGTTTGTGTGTTTATCTTAATGCAGAGAATGAGACAACTTCTACTGTGGAATGCACTGAAACAGAGGAGAAAGTCAGCATCCTGCCAAATATAGGTAGTGTATTTGCATGTTTTCACTAAGTGCAGTTTCTGTACCTTGCAATTTTTTCATTATTTTGTTTGCTTTTCTGATTTTTTGCCTGAATAGTTTGCATAAGCGCATATAAATGTGTCTTTATGTTCTAGTTTGTTATATCTTTGAGAAAAGTCCTTATATCGTAGATTTTTGTCTCAATCATTTATTTATTTCCTTACAATTTCTTGTTTTTCTTCCTCTTTTAAGTTTTTATTTTTAAAGTCATGTATTTTTATGTAATTTTTAGCTTCTGGGCGAAAACTTCAGGTCCCCATGAGAAAGGCAACAGAAGGAGTTGGTGGTGGTGGAGGAGGAGGAGGACATAATCGTAGCAATACTCTCCCCAGAAATATGGGATCTAGATCTTGGAGTAATATCAGCAGTGCTCGTACAGTGAAACCCTCATCTACACCACCTGCTGTCAAACGGCAGATGTCTGTTAGTACATTCTTTTTATGTCAACTCAACAACTCTGAAAGTTTTTTGTAATCATTAAACTGTTCTTATGACTATTAAAATTACTCAGGGTCCAAGCAGCTCTCCAGTTCATAGATCCAGCAGCAGCAGTGGTGGTAGCCACAGTAGCCATGCTGGACACAGTAGGCATGGCAGTGGTCAGGGCACTGGAGCAAATAACACTGGCAGTGCTGCTGGAGGTCCTGGTAAACGCCAACCAGCTCTAAAAGGCGTGGAGAGTAAACTTGCTAATCTTATTCTTGATGAAATTGTTGAAGGCAGCTGTCCTGTGCAGTGGGATGACATAGCAGGCCAAAAGGTGTAATTTGATAACCTTGTTTAATGTGGCTGCATTTTAGAAAATTAAGTCTAATTTCAATAACTTTTATCACAGGTAGCAAAGCAGGCTTTACAAGAAATGGTTATCCTTCCATCTTTGAGGCCTGAACTCTTCACTGGGTTACGGGCACCAGCAAGGGGCTTGCTTCTATTTGGACCTCCAGGAAATGGAAAAACACTCCTTGCACGAGCTGTTGCCACGGAATGTAAGGCTACTTTTTTCTGCATAAGTGCTGCGAGTCTCACATCCAAATATGTAGGAGAGGGGGAGAAATTAGTTAGGGCTTTATTTGCTGTTGCGAGAGAGCTCCAGGTAACTTCATTCTTTCTCATGTTTCTCTTTTTGAAATTATATGTACATCTGCTTCCTGTTCAAAATTAATTATGGAAAATACCCCTTTCCCTCCAGCCATCAATTATATTTATGGATGAAGTAGATTCTCTTCTATCTGAAAGGAGAGAAGGAGAAAATGAAGCTAGCCGCCGCCTTAAAACAGAGTTTTTGTTAGAGTTTGACGGCTTAGGTACAAATAGTGAAGAGAGATTACTCATCATAGCTGCAACCAATCGTCCACAAGAGCTTGATGAAGCTGCGTTGAGGTAAGTGGAATATTTTTTTTTTAATTACACATTTCTTCAGCACCCAGTATAGTCTACTTGCTGGTCAAACTTGCATCTAACAGCTGAATGTCTCTTAGGCGATTTCCCAAGAGAATCTACGTGTCACTCCCAGATGTCACAACAAGGGAAGCTCTCTTAAGGCATCTGTTAAGCAAACATAATAACCCTCTCTCTGCATCTGAGCTCAAAAAGCTGGCTGACCTTACAGATGGTTACTCTGGATCTGATCTCACAGCACTTGCAAAAGATGCTGCCCTAGGACCTATTAGGGGTAAGGCATTGTATTTTCTTTTTCTAGTGCTAATTGTCTGTTGTCTAGTTCTAATTTACATGTAACCTAAATCGCATTTCCAGAACTGAACCCAGATCAAGTTCGAAACTTGGATCCAAAGAAAGTGCGAAGTATATCTTTTGGTGATTTCCAAGAATCTTTGCGAAGGATACGCCATAGTGTTTCTCCTAGCAGTTTGCTCATCTATCAAAAGTGGAATGAAGATCATGGAGATATGACAATATAAATGAAGCCAGGCAAGAAATTTGAAGAAATAAAGAAGCCTTTCAAAATTATCTTTTCAGAAGAAATTTTAATGTACTATCTGCTTTGTATTATTTCCCATGCTTCTTCTGCTTCTCATTTTGTGCCAAGATAGTCTGCCCCCTTTTGTTGCGTTCTGTAACTGTTACTGTATCTGTTACCATGTTTTATTAGGTGTTGATTTAGGTTGTTTTCCCTCTTTGTTGCAGTTGATAAGTATAGTAGAACTATTTAATTGTTATGTTTTAGTGATATTAGAAATATGACCCATCATTTCTCTATACAATGTGATCAATATTTGAGGAATGTAGTGTCTTTAAAAAATAACGTTTTGTTTATCAGGAAACTTGAGACAAGTCATCTACTTACTGTGCTTATGGTCTGCATGTGCCTTACCTCTAAGGAAGTCAGTGATTGCTCCCAACTGTATATGTTGCCTGTTTAGTCATTTCAGTTTTCCAAAATCATAGTTTTAAGTGTTTGGCCTTTTAGTACATTCCATTATTATGATTATGATATATCTGCTATCTTTTTTTTTCATTTCTTGTCCACACAAATTGTGTTATTCAGGGTAACTTCTCGTTGTTATTTGGTGAAACTAAACTATCACAAACCGAAAGCGTGTCTTTTTTCATGTGATTTTTAAAATTTTGACATAAAAATTCTGGTATAAGTCTTAATGTTAAACTCAGTGTGAAAGTTAACAAAGGTTGCCTTTTGATTTTAACTGTGTTCCGATTTGGATTTGGTGCAACCATTTCTATCATGTGCCTGGCTACTTTTCAAAGAGTTACATATTTTATTGGTGTGTAAAATTTAAATTGTTTCTCTTGAGTAACCTATATTTTCTGTTTCTTTTTGCTGAACAAAGAAAGAAGATCGGCATCTAATTAAGAAGTGTGTCTGCTCTCCTATCTGTGTGACGCTTTGCCAAAAATACAGCGTACAGCCAGACAAATGAAACATTGCAATGGTCTCATTAGAATTTGAGTTCATTAAGGCTGAGTTGTATTTACATCATGTAAATAAGTCTGGTGTTTTTTTTATTTTTTTTATTACAGTATTATTTTTTTTTTAAATTCTTCCCATTATTATAACAGTTTTATGATATCAATTATGTGCAACTGCATTCAGTTTTCAGACTATAATCATTTTATTTAATCAATTAATACTGTAACTTGCTGAAGATGAGCATTTGGTGTTGAGGGGCATATCTTTTCTTAATCTATTCTGAAACTGTGAGTCATTATTGACTCAAATCATCACAAGTAATTCAGAAACAATACCTTTAAGTGAATTAACTTTTAAAAAAATTGTACTTAATGAGTTAAATTTGCTTATGAGATTGTTATATTCTGATGCTAAAGATTGCCTTGTAACTCATCGCTAACAAATATCCACTGACTATTTTGTGCATTTTGTTTGAACTGAATGGAACAGAAGACTGTCATCTTAATGAATGGTTTCCAGTATTTTTCATTGTGTTATATTTTCTATTAAGTCGATTTTTGATTACTGATACCTCCTGTGTCAGCCCTATCACGTTCAGTTTACTTTGTTTTATATCCGTTTTGATCGGATAGGTAAGTTTCATTTATTCAAGGATTTTACAAAAACTTGTTTTCCTTTTTTTCTCTTTAATATGGCAAAAAGCCTCTAAATATATGAGTACCCTCTGTGTTCGACTTGTACATGGTTTTTTTTTGTTTTTTGTTTTTTTTTATATACAAAAGGGAATTGTAATTTACTGAAGGATTTTTTTCTGTGGTCTGGAGATTTTATTACACGTAAGATACCAAGATGTCTAATATTTGCGAATTACTGCAAATTCCTACTTGTTTCTGAATCATGTGTATTCTCTTATCCAGTCGTATTATGTATTTTTGTGTTCTATACCAAGGTTTTACTTCTGACCAGCTTTTTCTCAATTAAGGGGTGCTCAATATTGTTAAGGGCTGTGTTAGCCATAAGTCATAATTGACCAAAAAGGCAAGATGTGTCCCTTCGGGATTTGTGTGTGTTATCACACCAGTTTTTTTGTTTTTTTGTATGTTTAAGGAAAAGTTCCATAAATATTCAAAAGAAATTTTTTTCATTATTTGTCGAGTATGTAGTGTTAGTACTTTAGATATGAGCTTGCTTTGTAGAGAGTTTTGTGTCTAGTGACTATCAACTACATTATCAAGGTCTGTCGAGATTTCAAGATTTGAGATGGAGGTGGTGGTATACTAAGACCAGTTGTGTCCTGTAGTCATTGGTATTGTTTTGCTATTATTGGATGAAGAAAGGGTTGTTTCACCCTTAGCAGCATTTCACTTTCATTACCGCAAGAATGTGAAACAGTTCCTTATTTTGAGACATGGTATTAATCATGTTCCTTTTACAGAATAGATTTTTGCCTTTCAGTTGACACATTCAAGTGTTACGGTTCTACCTGTGCTCTCTTATATACCTCATAATACCGATATCAATTCAAATTATTAAACTGTAATTGAAGAAAATCAATTTTACACTGAAACATGTATGTATATTGTATAATTTATAAAAGCTCTTGACAAGATTTAGGTGAAATTAGTTTGTTTTTCTTGTGAATATGTAGCCTTGAATGTGTAGGTGAAACAGTTGAACAAGTCATAGTCAATATTTATTTCACAATTTATTTAGATCACTATTTTTTTATGTGGAGATTCGGGTACGCTTCACAAATGCGGATCATTGGCAATATGTGATTGTATGCAGTTGAATCTAGTCTGAGCCTCTGTAGGAGGTAGCATTTGCTACTGCCCAAGCTCACCGCACAAGTGTGTCAGAAACTTCTGATAAATAAAAACTCATTGAGCACTAATAAATTTTGATCAATTGTTGTGGTAGTATATTGGACCAGAGTCTTATGTAAAGATTCAGTCCATGCACTGAATTTAGTACTAGGGCTCTAGGAACAATCTAGACAGACAGCTAGCAGTTAGACCTATTATTTCAATACCCTTTATGGGTATTAGACTGAATGCAACATGATGTGGATCGGTATCACTTGGGTGTTCACAAGTTTTCAATAACGCACACACTGGGAAATCCTTTATGCTTTCCCAGTGCATGCGCAGAAATATATACACTCATATATACACATAATATTCAGAAAATCATTAAAAATACTATATTGTAAACATGAATCACAGCAAAAAGTGTTTTTCCTCTCTGAAAGGAGAAAGACCGAACGATTTTAGTCGCTGTCTTAAAAGTAGATCCCTACCTAGACTTCAAACATTACTCTCTAAAACATTAGGTCAGTATTGCTCTGCTTTTAGAAATAGGGCGGTAGCCTCTAGCTCCGACTCTACCCTCTTGTGAAAAATATATAATTTCGTGGCTTTGAAATAAGAGGACACAATCTGGGTCGCGTTTACATCGGGGAGGGGAAGGGGGGCGGTGTGACCAGACAAAAACTCAGTTAAGTCTGAACCAAACGTGTGGACGAAGGACGTCGGTTTACACTAACTGGACGTTATCACTCCATTTTTCCTGAAACAGAGTTGACGCTCTCAGAGCGGGGCGTTTTTATCCCGCGTGGTGTTTTTTCGCTGGATCATGACCATGTGGTGGTCATGCCGCACGCAACGTGGTAGATGACACAGGACTGCTGCAGCCCGCACCAGAGACGCTTCCACTCCAGTTCGCCCTGGACGGTGAAGGCGAGGCGAGGCGAGCAGGTGAGCTGTATGGACTCGGCGGACGGGACAGGACCGGGCCGGGCTCTCAGTCGGGCCCGAAGTGACGCATCGGGTACTGCGTCCGGGACTGGTCCGCGTCCGCCGACTGTCGCTACGCGGCGTCCTCGGCGATGTTGCGGCACAGGCAGATGGACAGGACGATGCCGAGCAGCTGCAGGCCGGCGATGGACGAGCAGGTGGCCACGAGCACCGTGCTCTCCCGCCGGAACCACAGCACCAGCTCCAGCAGGCAGCCCTGTGAGTGCGAGCGAGAGCGTGAGCGTGAGCGTTGGCGCGGGGAGGGAGACTTTTTTTTCCTTTTTTTCCCCCATGTCTTTTGGCTTCTTCCTCGCACCCGCAGGTTTGAGCATTTTTGCCATTTGGTAGATTTTCTGATTCCGCAGAGCGCGCAAGGGGGGTAGCACGCGGCAACACGTTCTGTGTTATCTGAGTGCGACAGAGACAGCGACTGCTTTCCTCTCTGTCTCACTCACGAGGGGGAGGTCTCTCGACCCCTCCTTTCCAACCCCACTTGAATGCGGATGCGGAATCAGTCTGCTAGGGTGGATGTTAGAGACCCCCGGACGTTGAGACTGAGGGGCCGTGGTACTGGATGGAATCGTTCCGGGGCGCGGGGTCGGGTCGAGACCACTGTGACCATAAGCAGGCAAATATTTCCATATACGAGCACACCAAGGTGAAGCAGACGGGACCTCCGCGCCAGCCAACTTCAGGCAGGCGATAGGTAGTCTAATTAATTTGAGAGTTTTCTGGTCGGCAGGCGGAGATACCCCTCTGTTTCACTTCTGCGTAGTCGAGAGATTTTATGCCTACATACTCAAGTTGTACAATACTGGGCTAGAAGGTGCAGGACCGATGGTCCTGCAGTAAAAAGTGTCGGACCCGGTAGTGGTGTGTCCCGCAGTAAAAAGTGTGACACCCCTTAGTCTCAACTTCAGATGGTCCACGTCAAGCGTGGCGAGCGGTGGCTCCTATTGCATAAGGCGAGGGCCTCACCCATTGCTGTCGAAAAAGCGGGCAATACGTGCACGTGGAGTGCACGTGGAGTGCGGCAGTCTGTATCCGCGTAAGCCTACGAGGCAACATGCCCGCACCCGTGCTAAGGTGTTGCCTAGCAGACAGGCGCGGATGCAACCCGCGTTTTCTCCACTGTGAGTCACTTATTACCAACTTCTCTAGCCACATACCACCACAGAGCGGAAAAGTTCGAAAAATCAAGAAAAATGAAACAAAAACAAAAACAGAGAATGAACATAAAAAACGAAACAATGAAATTGAAAAAAATCAGAAGTGGAGGTAAAAGATAAAAATTTATCAAAAAGTGACATAAATTTTCATTGAGAAATCAAAAGAAATTTCAGAACAAAAAAAAAATCAAAGCAATAAAATAAATCAAAAGTTTAAAAAATCATTGTAAACATTTGGTATGAGTGATCCCCGAGGTGATCCCCCCGGTGCTCGCAGGTCCAGCCTACCTGCTTGTAGCGGAGGCGCTCGTGCACGCGGGGGTTGTCGTCCTGGCACGACTGCTCCTGCTTGGGCTGAGGACTCTGCCACGGCTCCTCCGTCTGCAAACACGTGCCGCGGCGCATCAGCACAGCCCTGGCAGCCTCGTGCTCGCCACGGAGGAGTCGCGTCACGTCGCGTCTCGGTGGCGTGTCAGTTCGTTTATTCGATTTGGAAGAGACAAAACTCGCCCGTATATACCGTCTGCTGGTCTGTGCACATGGAGCGTATATATAGAGCGTCTCTAGCGGCCTAGCGATGACACATGCAGTAGCAGAGGCCTGATCGTTATCGACATGCGAAAGGGATCCATGCCAATACGAAAGAAAAAGAAAAATATGCCGCTGTCAATATTACTTGAAGCAAGATAAATATAACTGAAATAAAAGAAATCAACCCAACCCACAAGATGGCTTTATGAGCTGCTTCCATAATGCACACACTATCCAGCGTGGCCTCTGTACCCCGGCTGGTTTGCTTCATGCGCCAAAATTCATTTGCGCGGCAATCAAGACCAAGACAGCCAATAAACAACACAGGAAAATAAAATAAAGAAAATGGCCAACTTTGTGAGCGAGTCTCAGCCGAGTCGAGCCGAGGGAGCCCTCCCCCCTCCCTATAGGAAACAAGCCCTCCGCGGCAAGCGGTCAAAACAAATAGAAAGTAGTCAAAGAGGTTACTCACGGTGCCGTGGAACGACCGCGATACTACGCTAATGGGACTTCCAGTCAGTGATACCTGTGGTGGGCCAAAGAGCAACCGGTGTCTTATCAAGCTGGCAACCATGACAGAAAAAGAAAGAGGTGATCCAGATACCGACGCGCCTGCCGCCGCGGGAGAGAGCCATAGGTATGTTTGATACTAGCAGTGGTTACATTGAAAACCTACAGAGCTGAAGTGAAGAGATACATTTGGATAACTGCGGTGTGCTGAACAGAGTAGGCGAAATGGCAAGGTGGATGTCTTGTCTCAGACTAAAGTATAGTACATGCCTAATTCTTACCTGTTTTCTGCGGTCAACATTTTGTTTTGTTTTTATTTAACATATGTTAGAGATATGTCATTGGGACGATTCTACTTTTCAGCAAGTGTTTTTACATCTTACCACATTATCTCCATCGATGAGTTTAGTTTGTTTACATACGCATTCGCATTAACTCATTTATTCCTTTTAGTTACCCGTCTTTCTCAAGTTTAGGACCTACTCATATGATACAAGTTTCTGAGAGTTTTGACGAATAGACGTTCAAGGAATGTAGAAATGTTTGTTAAAAAGTTTTGCCAAAAGCAGTTCCTGTGATCTATGATCACACATGCATAATACAAAAGTCTGTAACTATTATGACAATACGTCGAGTTCTGAAGCTCTTTCAAGTTGTGAAATTGTTTGTTCATCGAGGTAAATCCGAGCAAACCTCAAGTGTGTGCGCGCAGAGTCTCCTGCAAGATGACCCACCCCTTCCTTTAAAGCACACCCAGGGGGAACGCCAATCGCTACAAAACGCCTTTCCAACTTACAGTTTTCTAAAGTCTAATAGACCATGCATCGCATGCTTCCTCCAATAATGATTGATATAACGGAATGAGTGTCGCGCACGTGGCTGGGGCTAACTGTACAGGCGCCAGAGAGTGCTTCCCCGGGATCGGGTTGGGCTTGCCTCGCCTCGGCCAGAATAAGAGGGCTGATTTGTGCGCTGATTACGTGATTGAGGCGAGGGGAAGAGGAAGCAGTGTGACCCCGCCGTGGGCCCGAGCCGAGCACCTTTCCCACCCTCCCCTGCTCCCCGTCAGCGTCTCCTCCAACCTCTCTACATCGAGCGACGCTGGCCGGGACGGGACGGGACGGACGGGGTTATCCATGAGGGGAGAGACGGACGTTAGGTGCTGTATTTTATTTTCCCTCGAAAATAAGCAATTTCGCGCTCCCCCGCGCCTTCCCCCACTCCAACCCCTTACGCTGCCTGTCGGGCCAGCGCTGAACATGATCTTATTCGTCATCTCAAAGCGTCACGGGCCGGCCCGGCCCCCCACCATCGTCCCCCCTGAGGGGTGGAGGGGAGGGGGTGGTGCCTGACGAGCATGGGGAGGAGGGTAGGGGAGGGGTGTGTTGCGTGTCCAGCTGGGCGGTGCGGGGCGGGGCGGGGCGGGGCGGGGTGTGGCGGGCCCGTACTTACATCCGAGTTGGCCAGCACGCAGCAGGTGAGCGGCACGTTGCGCGGCCCGGTGCGGCTGTCCTTGGCACGGCTCTGCCTCCACCACTGGGTGTTGAAGTAGTCCGAGTCGTTCCTCATGCCGCAGCAATTAAACTGTTGCACAAGCGAGTCGAGGCGTCAACACGGACATTCTATTTCCGTCTTTTACATTCAATTTGGACAGCACTGGAAAAGGAGAGGTGTGACCTGACACCTTTAAAGGTGCGTGAACAATTTTTTTAACTATAATACATCCCCGAAAGTTTTGAGGGGGAGGGCGTTATTTTTGACTAGAGTTGAATTAACGTCAAAGGCAAGTTCAATAAGACACTTTAAACACCTTTTGTCCTTTTGTAGGTCACGCCTTTGTTTTTCCTGGGTGAATCACTCCTGAGAGACTCACCCTATATTGAGCGAAGTCGACTGCGGTTGTGAAGTCCTTGTTGGCGATGTTGTTGCTCTGGTAGTGGTTCGTGATGTCGACGCCGTACTTGTCGATGAGCTCCGAGTTGAGCCGGGTGTCAAGGCCCTCTAGGAACTCCTCGCGATACACGAAGGTGAGCACCGCGACGCCCATCTCCACCACAATCAGGATGACGAGAAACATGACGTACTGCACACAGGCAAGGGCAAATGACAATCATTTTGGCGTCTTTGGTCTCGAAAATCTGGCTCCCAAAGACGAAAAATTTTGGCGTTCATGAGACGCAAAAATTTGGTGTCTTCCGATAGAACACAAATGTCTCGCGTCTTTGGACGACGACACTCGGCAGTCAGAAACAGGCCGCTAAGCCAAAACAGGTTGCCAAAAGACGTGACCCAGTTTTTCGAGTGTACTCTCAGGTACTCTTTATTCCGCGGGCTCCCCACCCTGGCGCCCCGCGCCTTCATGGCACTCACCACCCCGATCATACACCTCCGCTCGTGCAGCGCGCCGCAGCAGCCCAGGAAGCCGATGAGGAGGATGGAGCCGCCGATGCCCAGCAGCACGTAGGCCAGGTAGTAGATGACGTCACGCTTGGCCTGCGTGGCCGACACCAGGTGGAACAGGTGGGCCTTGGCCGGGTCCAGGAACACCCAGGCCCCGAGCACGAGCAGGGTCCCTCCCGACAGCTGCGCGTGACCCGAGCCGAGTCACGGGGGAGAGAAGAACAGAAGAGAACGCGCGTCGAGTTTTAAGGCGAACACGCAACTTAAATCTGATTCGATTACTGAGGCGCGATGAAGCGAGCCGGGTCGCGCCTGGCCGACCCGCTCGGACTCACCCAGAAGAGCATGTTAAAGGAGATGAGGATGCTCTTGGCGCACTTGGTTCCGCAGCCAACAGCCATCTGAAACAAACCCGATGACCCGGAAATTGAGACCACTCAGAGAGGGTATGGCAGTGGACACGGGAAAACGACGAACAACACTCGGAACAAACAGTTCCGCTGATCCCGAGGGGAAACGAAGCGTGGCATGATATCTCCCGGAAGAGTCACTGGGATTTCCATATGAAATGCTGACAACTCCAGGATGTTCACTGGGACACCACTTCCCCTACAAATATCAGTGCGCTTGATGTACCGTGCATAATCGTGAGAAGGGATAAATGAAAATAATTCTAGCAGGATAGGCGAACTAAAGAGAGCAGCTATCGTAGATTGTTTTTCTCGACCTCTCAATTTTTGATGGAAACAGATTAATAATAATCCCGGAGGCAGAGATTTGGTTATTTGAAAGGCGAGCCTGCTAAGCACCAGATGTTTCCTTTTCTGCGAGGCTCAGGCGGGGTCGGCCGAGAAACGCAATTGTAAAGGAGGGGGAGAGAGAAAGAGCGGAAGAACAAACTCACGGAGCGGACTAAGCTTGTCCGCAGCCCTGGAGGGCAGCCTGGTCTCAAGCGGAGCTAAATTCCCGCCCGATAATCGCTGTGGTAAAAACTGGAAAACTCTTCCCCTCGCTCACTGTTAGCATTTCGATGAATTCCTGACTGAGTATATGCCTTGTCTAGCAGTGCAATTCATGCCAAGCGCGCCCAATCAGAAGATAACATCAATGCTTCTCGAACGATGCGATATCCCCGAGGGGTAAATAACTCCGAATTTTGATGTACACCACTAATTCAAAATTCACACTAATTCAAACTAATTCACGCGAAATCAAAACTAATTCACGCGAATTGAAAACTAATTCACGCGAATTCAAAATGAATTCAAAACAAATTCAAGCGAATTCAAAACGAATTCAAGGAAATTCACAACAAATTCACAATAATTTCTAAAAACTTCGCAATAAATTCAAAAAATTCAAAGCTAATTCAAAACGAATTCAATTAATTCAGACAAATTCAATTCAAATTCACGAAATTTGTACACCGAATTCAGAGTTGTTTACCCCTCGGCCGCAGAGATGCGTGAGCCGAGCGCCTGCGCGGTGGGGGGTAGGCAGCCCGCCGCGTGCGCCTGTGCCGCGGGCCGGCCTACCCCACGGCTGGCAGGCGCTCCGTGCGCGACCTACCGAGATACGGCACGGCGCGGTGAGGTTAGGCTCACTCGTTCATGCGACGTGACATAATTTGAACCGTCTCATATGCAGAGTCAGGGGTGATAAAAATGCCTTTTCCGTTTAAAGCGATATCAAAATTAGGTCGCATAATTTTCTTTGCCGTGTTCTGAGAGGGGGAAAGGGGGGAGAGGGGGGGGGGAAGCATGCTCTTTATTTTTTGGGATGACACTGTTGGACGACTGTAATAAATGTTTTCAACATGTCATGGGAAAGTTATTTTCTGTTTTTAATTTTTTTTAAAGTTACTATTTCAATCTGCCCATCTACGAAATTTGAAAGACCACATGTGTCGTGTTTCAAGTCATCATAAACGAGAAATAAAAAGGGCTGCCTCCAAATTCGCGATAGCCATAGGAATGAAGCGTTACCACAGTGAGCCATCGCGTCGAACAAACGGGGCCTAGGTGAGGTGGGTCCCGCTCTGGAGACAGGGTGCGGCGCGGGCCACCACAGGAGAAATAAAGCAATCGGCAGCGGACCACCCATGGGTGGTTCAAGGCTGAAGCGGCACGGCACGGCGGCACGGGGCGCGGGGGCGAGGTGGTATAGGGCAGGGGGCGGAGAGGCCTGCGCGTCGGGGAGAGGTGCGCGGTCGCAAGTTTTCTCCCCGCTGTCCCAGAGCGAGCCACGACGCCGCCGTGTGGCTCGCCCTCACCCCACGTCACAGAGTTCGCTGCCTCATGAAGAACTGCCAAACCGCCGGGATGAGGAGGGGAGGAGGCACTGTTAAGTAAGAGCATGCGGTACGGAGCTTTGTTGCGCAGACCGTACCCCCTGAAAATACTGGTTTTCTCGATGAAGTACGGTGTTTTCCCGGATCTCTTTACATACCTTACTGATGCTGACCTCAAAAGTTATGCTTTGAGAGGAGTGTTTGAAAAGTTTCAGTTTGAACTGCAGAACCTTTTGAGTTTTACAGTTTAAACTGGCATACTCTCGGGCATACTACTACACACTGAGGTTATAAGAGTAACAAGTAACACACGTGTTCTCTGGAAAGTATTTGCATTATGCAATTTTGATGTAAATACCCTCCAGAAACGGAAAATGTTCCTCCAGTATATAAATTTACTTTTTCGAACAAAAATTGTTGCAATGAAAGATAAGCCTCTCAGGACAGGAAGTGAAATCTAACTACCTAAATTGTTCGCTATTTCTACTGTTCATCAAATTTCTGCTTTAAATAACATAAAATTTTCATTATTATATTTTCAATTATTTATTATTTCTTAAGATTGAATGACATTACATCTTGCTGCAAAACAAGCAAAGTCACTCGGACGAGAAAACATGACATGACAACTAATCCTAGGAGTGTAAGGTCGGGTCGAACAGATCGGGTGGAAAACGCAAGAAGGGCTAACTACACGGTCTGTCGAGGGAGTAAGGTTTCAGGCGAAGGCCAAGCTAGACTACAAGAGAGACAGGACCCGTCCATTGTGGTCACCTCAAGAGCACGCGGGGTGGGCTGGAAGGGGAGGGGGGAGCCACCTGAGTCGCCGAGAGATGAGGTGAGGTGTGGTGTGCCACTTATACCGGCCTGCTTCTCCAATTCTCTACAAATTACGTTTCTATCTCTCCCCTCTCCTCCTCCCTCCTCTTCGCCCCCTTGAACCCCTGTTCCCCGCTCGGGCGAGGTGGGTAAGCTGGAAAAGGGTGGAGATGGCGGCAAAGGTCAACACAACGGGAGGGAGTCTATTTGTCTGTCGTGGCGCTGCGCAAACTGGGAGGAAGGTGGAAAGCATATACAACTGTCGTGTCTGTCTCGCTCTCACCGCTACTGGCTGCGTCCATCACTGCCACCTGCCAAAGGAGCCGAGGAATGCTCGCCCCAGGTATGGCGAGCGTAGCTTACGCTCTGCCCGCCGATCCGAGCTATGCGGAGGCGGTGTTTGGCTGCCTGGCTCGTTCGTCTCGCTGCTCTGACGACTATAGTATTGGAACAACACTGTAAATACTAGAGCGAGGATTCTCGCCCTCAGGAGAGCGAAAAATTTTCTCTCACTCTTTGAGAGTGAGGTTTGATTTCCTCGCTTGATTAGAGCAATACACTCTTAACTTTCTACAGAGTGTAGAAATTGTAGAGAAAATGTAGAGAAATTTTTCGTAGAATACAAAGAATTCTGTGCAACCGTAATATACTATAAATTTTCTTGTATTATACAAAAAGGTTTTCTTTATATTACAAGGAATTTTCTTTGTAAGAAGTTAAGAGTGCAGTCTCAAAAATCTCGCCCTCGTTGAGTGAGGGTTGGGAAACCTCGCCCCTTTTTGAGTGAGGATTTATATCCTTCATCTCACTTAATTTGAGTGATGTCATGGATTCTTTCTCAATAAGAGCGAGGTTCCCGGACTCTCCCTTAAACGGGGAAGAGAAAAAGTATCTCGCTCTTTTTAGATGAGACATCTCACTCTTGTATTGGCAGTAAAATGAGAGCTATTTGCTGCCAGGTGCGCCTGCTTTTCCAGAATCTCCATTGCCCTCTACCAAATTACTTGCCTCTGTGCCTCATCACCTCCTCCTCCTCCTCCCCCCCCCCTTTTTCCATACTTATTCGCTCATCGCACAGGGTTGGGCTTAGGGAAGTCGGCCATTCCATGCTGCCTTTTTGTTTTTTCTCGTGGCGTCGCCCCTCCCCACGACCCCCCCCCCTCCCTCCTCTCTCTCTCTCTCTATGTCTCTTTTTCTCCCGATCCCGATGGGGTGGACTCGTAGGCTCGCATGCTGCCTCCGGATCCGGACCTGCCGGCAAGAATCAACGTGGTCTGCCATTTGATTCCGAAGATTGCTCTCTCGCCTCCGTCCTTGTCGCACTCATGGGACCCCGCCATCCCCCACACAGGGCACCGCCATAGGTGCGACAAAGTATGGAGGAACGAAAGTGATCTTCGGAATCAGCCTGCAGAGTAGGCAGAGAAAGGCTGCCAGACCCGCCTGCATGAAAAATCTGGCACAGCCTACCTTCCCCTCCCCGCGCCTTTCCTGCTAACTCCCCGCTAAACGCCGTCCCGCCACACTGGTGAAACAAATGTTTAATTCTATACATCAATTGGTGTTAAGTTCTAAACGTTTAAAAGCTATACACCTTCTGGTCTATAGTTTGACCAACCAGACATCAATTGAAGTTTAATAAGTTCAATAACTATACACCAGATGGTGTACAGTTTTTGAACATTTATTGAAACCAATAAACACTGATGATGTATAGAACTGAACATTTTTTTTACAAGTGCGCTCACCAGCCTGCTCCCTCTCCTATTCCACTCCATAGCCTTTTCCATCACCCTTCGCCACCCTCAACTTCACGCCCCCCTCCCCTCACCCCACCCGGCCGCCCCTTCTCTCAGCTGCCCTAGGAGGGAGGCATTCCGCGGAATTCCGTTTGGCGTTACGTCCGGTTTTCCTTTTCTTAGCATTCCTCCATGAACGCCTTCGAACAATATCCAAGCCTATCTGTGGGGGGAGAGAGAGTGATAGGCGTTGCCTGCTGACAGAACGAGGGATTATCGATGTGCAGGCCGGGCCAGCCGGGCCCTCCCCGGCGTCGGAGAGCGACCCCTCCCCCCCCACCCCCCAGCGGCCCGGACGTGCCCTTCCCTGACATCCCGCGGATATCCAGTTCCCATGCGAACTTCTATAAATACAACGGCCCCCTCTCGCTGCCTCCGACCCCAACTCCACCGTTTGGCCGAGATCAGCTCGCGCCGCGGAGGGGAGGGGGGGCAGGGCAGGGGGGCTCCGCGGCGCGGTGCGGAGTAGCGACCTGGTGTCCCGCGCACCGCGGTCGCGAGGTGTGAGGCCAGGTTGTTGAACGCAACCACGCCCCCCTCCCTCTTTTGCTCCACACCACTACAGTTGCTAAGCACCGCTCCCCCTTTTTTTGGGCCTTGAAATACAATGACTCTCCTCGGCTGTGCCCTGCGAGACAGACTCGGTGTTGACGGTCAGGGCCTGGAGTGTGCCGGCGTGACTTTGCCGCCGCTGGCCGCTGGCGGTCCGCTGCCCGGCCCGGACGAGTCCTGCCTAGGACGAGAGATCCAATTTGGGGGCTGAAAGGGGTGCAGTGTGGCCCGGGCCGCCGGGCGGGCGGCGGGCGGGGCGGAGCGGGGTGGCGCTGTATACTCACAGGCGGCAGGGGTATACTTTCAAGCAGACTACTCTTTATTCGTAAATCTTTTCTACAAAAGCGTTGTTCATTCACGGCGTGCCAACATCTTTTTCGAACTTATGTATATCCCCCCCCGCCCCAAGTATTCCAGAGGTGTGCAAAGTTATGCACGCTCCAATCTCATTCGCAATGCACGGGGCGCGTGACGCTTGGCGCTGCTTGGCGCCGCTTGGTGCCGCTTGGCGCTCCGTGCCGGGGGGTAGGGGGGTAGGGGGCAGGAGCCTCACCACAAACTGTGAAAGTGTCGCAGCAGGCAGCAAGCAGGGGCCTCTTCTTGGCCGCGCCGCCGTGCCCAGGCGGGGCTCTGTTTGCGCGAGTAATTGGAGAGCAATTCAGTCCTCTGTGCCACACAGTTATTTTATACACGCCAGCTCAGGGCGTGCGTTGCGAGGGAGGACGAAGGGACGGGGTGAGGCTGGGTGGGGGGGTGGGGGGGCGGGGGTGAGGTGCAAACACTTGCCAACATTTCAACGCACGGGTTGGAGAGACTGAAGAGTCGCTAACTTAACCCGCCTGGGCTCCGCTCCGCGCCGGCAACCACTTCCAACACATTACGAAACAACTTGTTCCGCGTCTCCCTAGTTTTGCTGACTGTGCCGCAGGGTGGAGGCGGTATGCAGGAGCTCGAAGGGGTTATTTGCCTTTTTGACCGCGGGTAGTGACGGTGGGCGTGGGCTGGCGTGGGCTGGTGGGGGCGGGGGCGGGGGCGGGGGCGGGGGCGGCCGGAGGCAGTAGACTGATTCCGCAAAGCGGGTTAGAGTGGCCTCTCAGGTGTCCTCTCTCTTGCTCCCTATGGCGCTGCCTCATGAGTGTGACAAGGACGGAGCGTCGAAACCGCCTTGCGGAATCAGCCTGCTGTGCCGAGGGGCTCGGATGTAGTGGAGTGGGGGGAGTGGAGGCTGGGAGGAGGCCAAGCTAATCACGAAGCACGGC
This sequence comes from Frankliniella fusca, assembly GCA_029379305.1. NCBI lineage: Eukaryota > Metazoa > Arthropoda > Insecta > Thysanoptera > Thripidae > Frankliniella > Frankliniella fusca. Next base: position 55,580 of record JAHWGI010001167.1, read on the forward strand.
GGTATGATAATAGCGGCCGCCGGAGAGGAGACCCTTCGCCCGAACAGGGCAAACTCAAACGCGACGGGACGGGAGTTACGGGACACCCGAGGAGAGGACCCACCCGAGGACACCGCGCAGCACCGCGCAGCACCGCTCAGCACCGCTCAGGGTTGTAACGTGCACTGTGTGCGTGCGGGCTCAGCCCACAGACTCGGAAGATAGTTTTGTAGTGCCCTCTCACTCACTCCTATAGCGGCCGAGACCCATGCGTGTGACAAGCAGTGTTGCCAGAAAAGTAGGCAAAACCCGCCCAACACACAGCTGTGTGGAGCGGGCGGTATTCACGCCTGCCTTCTAGGCCATTCCCCTGCACACGTGTGTAGATGTTGCCTAGTAGGCAGGCGCGAATACCGCCCGCTCCACACAGCTGTGTGTTGGGCGGGTTTTGCCTACTTTTCTGGCAACACTGGTGACAAGGACGGAGATACGAAAGCGCTCTTCTGAATCTGACGGCAGGGCAGAAGGCGACGGGGAATTGCCTCGGCAATACCCCGCGTCGCCCGCGCCGAGAGTTCCCGGTTTCTAGCTGGCCTCTGGCCTGCCAGCTGCGGCTGTCCGGCTCTGTCCGGCACCGCTCTCCTCCCCGCTCCGCGCCCTGCCGGACGGAGGCCGGTGCCGAGAGGACTGTCACTCTGTGTCAGCTGACAGCTGACGGAGGAGGACGGCCTGCTCGACGAGCTTGCCGCTGCTGCAGAGCGTGAGCACGCCCGCGTGTTCTTCCAACACCCCGGGTTGCCTACCTGCCGGCGCTCGGTTCCGAAATTTAATTTCCCTCTAGCGGCCGTAATTTTGATTTCCGACCCCAAGTGTCCTATATCAAAATACTCGTCTTGGTGTCCTCTATCCGCTCCCGAAGTGTGGCAGATACGAAGACGCTCACCCTGTATGTGATAATACGATTGTTCTTGGAATCCTTAACTTTATAGTATTGCTTTTTGAAGCTGATTACTTAATTATTGTTCATTGAAATTGTTGCTACTCCAGTCTGCCTTCCACCGGCATTATTTTTCAGGGAACTTGCCAACACAACGTCGCGCACAGCAGAGCTCTCATTCGGGTGGGACTCGCCACCCAGCAGCCTGCCGTGCGAGAGAGCGCGTACTTTAAAGCAGGCGCGGATTGAATCGGATGGAATCCAGTGCCTACCTACAGGGGCAGTTAGTTAAAAAACAGCTTTTGCACACCCTACTACACTTTAGAATTTTATTATGCATAAAAAACACCCGAATGCCAGACAGTTCGATAGAATAGCTGCAATAGTTTCTTCGAAAGGTGCCATTTCATCGTCGTGCCCCCTGTAGGTAGGCACTGGATTCCATGCGTCGGGTGTCCTCAGCGATTGTATCCTGTTGTTTCTTAGCCGGTAGGTCCCAAAGATCGAACTGAGAGGAAAAGTGGGGACACGATTGTGTTGAGTACACCTTCCCGAGTAAGTGATATAAATTTTGGGCCATCACCTCGAAAATTGGCGACGCTAGGTGTCACAACGTGTCACAGGTAGGCTAAAGAGGCAGCCGGAGCTTCATCTCCATCTACACTACTCTCTTGTGCCCAGCGCTTGGAGTTAGTTCTAGAGCTGCATTGAGAAATAACGCGACGTGTGTCGCACTGGTCCCAGATCTTAGAGCCAATTCCCCACTCCTCCACCTTCGAGTAACAGGTTGGATTCCAGGGGCGTATGAAGGTCCGACCGACAGGTGGGGCGGTGCCCTTCGGGTTGCCTACATACAGGGGTGAGGGGTGTTGTACAAAATTTGCCTATACCTGTCTGGCGGCTGTCTAGAGACCACAGCGGCGGGAGGGGGGGGGCTGATCGCCCCCCACCCTTAACACGTGCCTGTTGGATTCGGCGATTAGGTATGACCCGGTCTGACGGCACCGCTGAGGCTGACGGGCTGAGGGCGAGGCTGAGGGCTGTCCGTGCGTGTCTGCGGCCATCGTCGGGCAGCCGCATCTTAAAACGAAGTATCAGAAGGTAATCACTGTGGAAAATATTTCCGTGGTTGTACAATATATTTTGTAATTCACTATTTACAACATATCTCGTACATGTACGACTTTACGCTTTTCGACATTGTTGCTCACCAATCGATTCTGAGTCGATACCTATAGTTATAAAAAATACAATATTAATTGTAATTGTACAAGACCTCTCATGGAAAATTTTCCCACGGATTTTCCCGTACCCGGCACAAGAATTTCTCACAGTGATTGGGACTCTTTTGTCGAAAAAGATGAAAAACTTGTACGCGACAGTGTTCTAAGTACAGCTCCCGCACTCTCCTCGCGCCCAGTATAGTAGTGTGCCGAACCTGTCGGGACCAGAGACCTGAGAGCCGAGCCAGCCGAGCCGTCCGGACTACGGCTACGCTCCGGTCGAGCGCTTGCTTTGGCCTCTGGTCTACCTCTCCCTACCCTCTCCAATTCAGCTTGTTGGGTTCAGAAACCCGATCGGGTTTGCACTGCGGCGTCTTACCCTACTCACCCGAGCCCACGCGGCTCGGGTCGCCTCGGGTGAAACTGTGAACCGGGCGTCGGGTTCGCTGTGCCCGCATCACCCACGCGAATGAAAACTCTGACGCACGGCACGACAGCACCGAAGAGCCCAGCCGAGGTTAGCCAATCAGGATTCGGATATTACCGTTTAATTAGCAAGCACCTCTTGCCCTCGCTCAGCTGAACTAGGATGGGTTGCATCGAGGGGAGAAAACTCATATATTGGGGTACAAATTTTGTAATTTTTTGAATACTTTCGCGATTTTTTTGGTGATTTTTTGTAAATTTTTATTGAATTTTTCTGAATTTCTCTGAATTTCTCTTTTTCCTGAATTTTGAGGAGTACAAAAATTTCAGAGTTGTTTCCTCCTTGGGTTGCATACTTACGCACAGAGCGGAGTAAGTGAGCCACCCTGTATATTCGTCAGTTGACATCATAACACACTCCGTTCCGTCGAAAGCGTTTTCCCGGGAGGGCTGGGGGTAAAGAGACCAGAGGCTCCTGTGAAGTGGAGAAAATGGAGCGGAAGGTGGTGGGAGGGGGACCTCTCACGGCCGGGTGCGGCGCGTGTTGGGGGCGGGGCGGGGGCGCGGGCAGGAGATGTTTCGAGGGCTGTGTTTGTCACTCTCATGCAGAGAACACAGATGAAAAGCGGAATGGGATGGGCAAGCGACGAACACGATTCCAAGAAAAATAAGCCTCGCAAGGGCAGGAATATGTACATTTTTTTTTCCTCGTGAAAATAAAAATGATTTCGCCGGCGATATTGGGGGAAACCCGAGGGGGGTCACCCCACTCTGTTTACTGTGGAAACCTCTGTGTGAGACAGTCCCACACCTGTTGGTGTCATGCTCGATATGTGTCCAACACTTTAGGGTGTAAGGCACAGTGTGAGCGTCATTTGTGTTGTCCGGTCCTCCCTCCCTACATGTGAGACTCTAACTGACACCTCACCTTCCACATTGTGAAAAGTGTAGGATTGCCTCACGCAAAGTTTCCCAGAGGACACAGGCTTAAAAGATTACATTTTGACATACGTCTGTGGTTTTTATAACGTGGACGTGTGCGCAAAATTACGAGAGGAGAAACCCCGCCACGAGAAAACCCATGTCGCGGTCGGCTGGGATTGGCTTTGTTTGATCTTTGTCGCCGGGCCTGGGCTGTGCAAATTTGCCGCGCGGTGGAAGCGTAGGCATACCAAATATTATGACTGTTTGAAAAGCCCCGCGTGCAAACCCCGCTGCAAATCTGCGATGGCCCGGAGGGCGCCCCGCCCCGCCCCGCCCCGCCCCGCCCCGCCACGCCCCGCCCGCCGGGCCAGCTGTCCTGCTCCACGCCTACGCCGCGCCGTGCTCCGTGCTCCGTGCTCCGCCAGCAGCCGGAGCCTCCTCGGGGACAGGGTATGCGTTCCTGGGCGGTAGCAGGCTTACCAAAGCCCGCGGGGCGTTCCAAACACCTGCTGGTCCCGGTATGGGCTACGAAATAATGGGAGTGGCACTCAGAGCAGCACTGAGAGAAAAACTGCTTTGCCTATATAAACGGCCCGTACACCATGGCCAGACCGTAACGGCATTAACTGTAGTTGATTGTGAAGAAACACGGCTGTATTGAGCCTCTCTAAGATGTCCACAAAATTACGGTGTATTCCGTAATATTAGTGTACTTTAACCAAACCTTTCAGCGTGTACAGGACAACAAATTTACGTAATGGACCGTGGCTTTTTACGGTGTGCGTTTTAGCAACAGGAAATAGTTTTAGTTCAAAAACAAAACAAACTTAACAATCAAACAGCGAACAGCAATTTTTGTATGGACTATGGACCCTGGACCCTAGCTTCAAGGGCAGTCCTCTTATTTAACTAATTAATTAATCAATTAATTAACTAATTAATTAATATACTGTAAGCAAAAAAATACGTGACGCTTCTGCTCAGCCACTTATTTGACGCGTGGCTCTGTTCGGCAAGATATGATGGGTCGGGTTACGTGTTTTCGAAACGTTGATGTAAATTACGGGAGCCTCTGGAGGCGGCGAGGCGTGCCCTCGTTACTGCGGGGAGAGGCGCGGCGGGGAGAGGCGGGAAGAGGAACGACTTATCCTCTCTCCCCCCTCCCCCTCCCCCGCCGGGACTTCCTAATTTAATGTTGCACGGGTGTTCGCGTTAACTAGACTTAGCCGCGCGTTTGTGTGTCCGAGGTCCCTGCGGGATTTTCTCTGCCATGCAACTAAGTACGGGAGCAAACACCCAGGCTCTCACACACACGCTAACTCTCGTGTACACACACACACACACACACGCTCACTACTGGTCACTGGTCAAGCTCGTTGACGCCCCTTTTTCCCAAAACTAAATTCCCAATTTATGAGCTCCCAAAATTTAATTTCCCAAATCCTGTAATCCCAATATGAAGTTCCCAATCGTAAATTCCCAAAACGATTTTCCCAAAAGCATTGGGGCCGGGGGAGGCCACAGTTCTCATTGTTGCGCTGTTGCGGGGGCGGCGTCCTTAACAGTCTGATCCTGTTGAACACGACATATTTACAGGAATGAACAGTTTTAGGACGCCGCCAAACCCCAATGTCAGGTGACAGAAGGGTGTGAGAGGTGTCTACAGAAGCGCCACAGCCTGTGGAACATATTTCTGAAGTCAGAAGTCCCGGACACCCAACGAGAAAGGCGCCAGGGTCACTTTGGCCTCCGAAATGTGAACGTATCCTTGGCGCGGAGCTCCCGGTACGTCGTGGTACGTCCTCTTATCTCGCGAACCGATGGCCGCAGCGCAAAACGGTTTTCGAGGCCGACCTCAGCAGGTCCCCAACATTAGAAAAACACGTGCCGGATTGGTGGTCATGATGAGACCCATCGAGGTCCACCCTGGATGACGTAAAGGACGTCGAGTACCGTCGGAGCTTCGGGGTTTGCCGTTTTGCACGTTTTCCCAGGATCAACTCTGGGGACGGAAATTATTTTCCAGGCGTGGCCTGGGAAAGAGACGCTCGGCACAAAATTCCCAGGGTGCGCCTGGGAAAGGGTCCGCAAACCCAGGCTGCTCCTGGGAAAAATATATGCGAAACCCAGGGTGCTCCTGGAAAATGACTGGCGCGCCAGGAAATTCCAAAAAGCTCCTGGGAATCCCAGGGGTTACTCATCCACAACATCGTCCGTCAGTACACCTACAAAGAAGAAGGAAGACTGGCCGACTTTCTGAAGGCTGTGGGCCACAATTTCACGCTGTAGATATTTTTGGAAAGAAAGAAAACATTTTTGAGAAAGAAAAAAAAAGTGGAGAAAAGGTACATTGGGAAATTAATTACTTGGGAATAAAATTACTTGGGAATATTGACTTTGGGAAAGTACAATTGGGATTATAAAAATTGGGAAAAATTTCTATTGGGAAAATAGAATTGGGAAAAAGGGGCTGTAACCGGTCAAGCTACCACTCTCACACTCACGCCCTCGATCTTTCTCTGTCTGTCTGTTTTTGTAGCGGTGCCGGCATAGTGTGTTCTCCCGGAGAGCCGCTGAACCAGGCGCGTATTAAGGGGGGGCGGCGATCGCCCCCCCTGTGGCCTCTAGACTGCCGCCTGAAAGGTAGGCAAATTGTGCGACAAAACCCCTGTATGTAGGCAACCTGAAGGGCACCGCCCCCCCTGTCGGTCGGACCTTAATACGCCCCTGCGCGGAACCAAGGTTCGATTCTTGCCAAAAGGAATCAAATTTTTCTGAGGACAGCAACTTGCAGTGGAATTCAAACCCCCCATTTTAACGAGGCTCCCTCGTGGAATCGCCGACGGTCCAGTGGTTTCAGTACCACGAAAGCTGCGGAACGGCGAGACTCGGCACTTGGGGCCTGGGTTCAATAATTCCCAGGTAGGTTCTTCACTATAGCAGCGAAAGCAGGCTGTCAGAAAGTTCCGTATCATGCCACGGGCGTTGGTCCCTCGTGGGTAAGTAAGGCCTATGAATCTGGCTCCTTAGTCAACAGCTTTTCCATGACCTGTGCAGGGGCGGGTCAGGACAGGTCTAACCAGCCGTTGTACGCTTACTCTCCCGCAAAAACTTCTCTTTCTGCTCTTCTCCCCTGCTATCGTCCAGCCTTGCCTGTACCTCCCACTGACCGGTAAAGCCTGGTGGTGGTGGTGCCGAGTCAATAAGGCCGGCAGCCTTACACGGGAACTCTCTTCTGAGAGGACTTCTTGCAGGGGCGTAGGGGCGTATTAAGGTCCGACCGACAGGGGAGGCGGTGCCCTTTAGGTTGCCTACATACAGGGGTTTTGTAGCAAATTTTGCCTACCTTTCAGGCGGCTGTCTAGAGGCCACGATTCCCCCCCTTCCCTGCCTTAATACGCGCCTGACTTCTCGTGCCCGCGGGGTGGCGGTCGCTTGGAACACATTGGATCCCATCAGAACTCCTCAGTTAAGCAGGCGGGGCTCGCAGGTTGCGAGTTAGGTAAGGGCCTCCCAATTTTTCACTTTTTATTTTTGTGTTTTACTTGTTCTTTACCACCATCTCTCTCCTGAGTGGTGAGAAGAACGAGTATTGTTCTCAGTCGAGTGTAACCCTCAAAACTGATTCCACTTTCATCTCAGATCTCACAATACCTACAGGCATGATACTTATACGATTCTGAACTGGAAATGCTGATCTTTATTCCATCAATGAACTCTTTTTCAAGTTTAATAGTATTATTTTGAGAACTTCCCCTACACACACTAACACAATCTGCATTCACCATGGACTTTTATTGTTACCGGCCCCTGGACTTTTTTGAGCATGTCTAAGCCGGATACAATATTGTGTGTAGTTAGTTAAATTGTAGAAAATTTTGTAACTAGCTAGTAACAAAATTTTCATAAATGTAACCAACTATACACAATAATGCTCAAAAAAGTCCAGGGGGTGCTAACAATAAAAGTCCATGGTCATTTAGAGTGTGAGATGAGAATGGATTCACTTGACTCACATCACGGTTTAAACATCTACCTCTGCAGCACACAATTATGTAAAGAACGAGTTCCATACTTATCACAAAATTAGTTTTTGTGTTATATTTGGACCTTGTTGTTTGTTTGTTTGTTATGAATTTGAGGTGTCGTTCAATTTTTTCGGTGCATCCTCCGGGACTGTATGATACACACTAAACCCTTATGCACAATTTTATACAACCATAGTTATGCACAAAATTTTATGCATAACTATGTAGCACATTGTGCATAATTCTGCACAAATTTGTGCATAAGGAACAGAGTTAAGCATAGTTATGCAGGAAAAATTGTGCATAACTATGGTTGTGTAAAATCCTGCAAGGCTTATGCACAAAAATGTGCATAAGGGTTTAGTGTGTACACATTCCTTCTCCAATTTACCCGTGTCGCCGCTGTCCACGGACACCCCAAGGTGGGTACTTTAGGTCGGACATGTCACTATGACGAGCTTTCTACCGTTATGCATGCCTGCCTCCAGTCTGTCACACTGTTAAAAAAAAGACCTTAGGCAGCTATGATTAGCCTATTGGGCTGTAACGTACGTATTTGTCATGTACTCGGTCAGACCAGAACGATTTTTTTTTAAGAATTATTGCCGCGTATTAAACCTTCCTAACAAGTTTGCAAAAAGTAATGCGTATCCCGTCAGGTTCACACGGCCTGAGCAAAGCCTAGTCCGAGCCAACCAAAAAATTAAAGGACTGGACCGTATATGCGTTTACCGCGGGTTTCTCGAACAGTGCACGACAAAGAAGGAAAACTGTGCTTTCGTTGTAGGGTGGAGTAGGCCTTCGTGTTTATCGCCCAGAGTTCGGCTCCAAGCCAAAACCTAGCCAACAGTGACTACGAGCAATGAACCAATGTGCGTCGATAACACTCTCAGCCCATTTGACCAAATATCATTGAAAGGAGCTCGTCGCCTATACCGCCTGCCAACTAGGCAGAATCACCGCAAGTTTGCGCAGGCGTTGTCTACACTATCTACACTATCTACACGTCTATGGCCTCCCCCCCCCCTAAATTTAGTCACAAATCTATTGTCGATAATAGACGCGTGCTGGTAACAAAGTAGCTCTATGGACAAATTTGCAGACAGCTTAGACGCAATATTGTAGACACATTGGGAACGTTTTTAAACGTCCAAAGCTATGGACAATGATATGGTGTGTAAATTTGTGGTCAAATTTGTCCACAACTATGGACAATTTGTGCATAACTTTGGACAAATTTGTTGCCAGTGAAGATGTGCTTAAAATTGTCACCGATTTGATCAAAAAATTTCCATAGACTTTTAGTGTGTATATGACAAGCGCATACACACGCCTGGTGTTTTCAACGATTTTTGCGCAATTTACCGCTGAATGTTATGGATTCGCTTTGGGCTATCATCAACGCTCTAAGTTGTGGTCTCCGAAGGATAACTTTGAAAGTTACGAGAGCAAAACTATATGGGCTCGTTGTTTAGCGTGACTCGCACGACCCCGCGCGGACTCTCGCCGGGCTCAGACTCGAGTGCACCGGGCTGTATCCGGACTGTCCGAATAGGCTGGAGCATGACTCATGACTCGCGTATAAAGACCCAACCATCGGACCATAAAGTGCGCACTGTCCGGAAGGCTTGGAACATAATATGGACTAAACACAGACCCACACGACCGGACACCTCACGGAACTGCCCCAAGGCGTCGGTACAACCGGTGAGCGCGGGAAAGGGAAGGGGCAACTGAGAAGGGCAGACTTTAGAACAATCCTTCTGAATCCACCCTTCTGCTTTGAAAAAGCTTGAGAGCGTGCTTGTACAGACGAGCTGGTGTCACTTTGTTTGTTTGTTTGTTTGTTTGTTTGTTTGTTTGTTTGTTTGTTTGTTTGTTTGACCGTTAGTTTGTTCGTTAGTTTGCCGCACGGCCCGTGCCACCTGAGCACCACCAGAACAGTAGTCAGCAGCACAGCTGACACCCCCGCCCCGCCGCGCGACGGGCGCAGCGCTGTGCGAGAGAGACGCATCACGTCGCTGGAAAGTTTGACCCAGGTCCTATCTTGTGCGGTCCCACGCGGGCCATGGTGCGCGGCCCTAGCCTGGCGCCGCCGCTGCGGGACCGACACAGAGAAACAACCACACCTATTTGTTGAACAAAAGTTATCCACGCCTTTATTGCGGTCCAGTCCGCGGGGTGATGAGTGAGATCCCCCCACCCCGCCCATGGCGTATACCGTGTCCCCCGCTGCATGCGTGACACCGCACACCACCTCGGCTCGGCGCCCCGGGACCTCTCCCGCTAATCCGGGCGCACTCTGCGCGCACTCCGCTTTAATCGACTCCCTCGAGGCCGCTGCCGCGCCGCCACCCGCCATATTCTCTCGTGAAGCACTCCTCCGCCAGAGTGCAGCGCTGCCCTTATTCCCTCTGTTGCGCTGCGCTGGAGAGGCTCATTTGCCCAGCTGCGCCACGGCGCAAACAATATAGGATTTCTTTTTATTATTATTATTTTTATTTATTTTTTTAAAGGAAAGAGGGCAAACTCTGTTCACACACGGAGTATAGAGAGTGGCATGACTTCTACCATGGGCCCACTCCCGAGTTAAGTCATAGGGGATAGATGACTCCCAGCACTGAGTGTGTAATTAAACTACGATGATTTCAGAAACTTCGTCAGATTTCGAGGATGCCTCCTCCAAAATTCCCCAAAAGTTCCCTCACAATACTCAGTAGTTTTCCTCCGATCATGCATTATCTTCTCCAAGTTTACAACCCACCATTTCCCTCAACAGTTTTGACATCGTTTTTATCATGGCCCGACCAGGCGCGCCTGACTCAGCCGAGGGGTTCTTTACTATAAATTCAAGCGTTCAGCGATTTGTCTGATTTTTTTTCTAGTTTTTTTCGTGATATTTCTTGACATTTTTCTATTTTTTCCCCCTGATTTTTTCTTGATTTTTTTTTCTGATTTTCTCTAGTTTGTTTCTGATTTTGTCTAAGGGTGTACACCCATTTTCTTGAAGGAAGAATCCCCTCGGCCCCAGCCTCCTCCTGGGGCCTACAAAGTTCTCCCGGGCCGGGCGGTCCCCGTTTGTTCCTGCCGCACGTGACACTGCCCCCCTCCCCCCTCCCGCTCCCCCGAGTGCTCTGCTCACCTTGTGTGTGTCGAGGTCCGCCCTGGCCCGCCTGGCCCGCGACACTCGGCCCGCACCGCCTGCACGCCCGCCACGCTCCGCTCACGCCATGCCGGGACACGCTCACGCTCCGCTGTCACGCAGCGCACGCTCGCTGGCGCACGCTCGCTGCCCTGGCGCCTCGCGCTGGCACACGCTGGCCGTGCGCGGGCTGGCACGGCCCGGCCGGGCCGCAGGCGCTGGGCTGGGGCGGGACCGGGGCTCGCGGCGGCTGGGGTGCAACTGGCTGGAGCCGAGCCGAGCGAGAGGCGGAGTGCCCTGCCCTGCGCTGCCCTGCGCTGCCCTGCCCTGCCCGCCCCCTTTCGCACCCCACCCCACCACGCAACGCCGCCCCCTGCCGCGCCCGCTACAGCCTCCGCGCGTCGGCCCCGGCCCCGGCCCCCGGCCCCGGACCCCACGGGCCCCACCCCACCCCGCCCCACCCGCACCGGCAGCAGGCGGCCCCGCCCCGCGCGAGCTGCGCGCCCTCGCCCGGCCGCGGCGGCCGCCCGCTCCATGGGATGCCAGCTCGGGTCGCCTCCACCACCCCCACCTCAGGAGAGCCGCCCCCGACCGCCCCCGACCGCCCCCGGCCGCCCCCGGAGTGGGGCTGAGGTGGGGACTGCACGACCCCACCTACCACCGGGTGTGAATCGAACCCGGGACAACCCGAGATGGGAGCCGAGACAGAGGGGGACCGCTGCCACCGCCGCACGCAGCCCCCATCCCCCTCCCTGCCCCTTCGGGAGTCTAGCCCCCCCGGCCCCAGCCCCCTGTGGGGGTCTCGTCTGGCCCGGCTTTGGGTGCACGAGGTCCGGGGGTGGGTAGATGGGAGGGGTTGCCCCGACCCGGCTCGGCTCGGCTCGGCTCGGCCCGGCCCGGCCCGGCCCGGCGCACTGCGAAGGGCTGCTACAGCCCCACCGCCGCGGGGAATCCGCTTTCACAGCCAGCAGATTCCATTGGATGGACACGCCCCGCCGTACCGCCCCGCCGGACCGCCACCCGGACATCGCCGCGCCGGGCAGGAGATCTCGACGAACACTACCACCACGCTCCGCCACGCTCCGCCACGCTCCACCACGCTCCGCAACCCTGACTTTGCCGCGCAGGGCAAGAGAACTCGAGAAACATTTTCCATGCTCCGCTGCGCTCCGCCATGCTCCGCTGCGCTCCGCCGCGCTCCGCCGCGCTCGGCCACGCTCCGCCACGCTCTCTACCATGCCACCCCGCGCCACGCTACGAAACACAACGCCTGGCTTCCCCTCGCCTCGCCGGCGAGGACCTGCCTCCCTGCACATCCCTTCCCAAGTCATTTGTTACAGCCCAGCCCAGCCCGCCACCTCCGCCATGGCGGCCCGCGCTGGGTCTGTGGGGCAGAGGCAGCGGGGAGGGGGAGGGGGAATGTTCGCGGCCTTCATTAACTCGATTATAGATGGGGGAGGACGGCGCGACCTTTCACAACCACTTAATAATGACCAAAATCAAAATGGGTAACAAAAGTCAATTATCTGCCGTTGCGCTCTCTTTCAGAAGTTTCATTTCCATCACAAACCTCCCATTATCCTTTCTCCCAGACCAAATGGACCTCTTCCCATAGAACGCCTCGACTGAGATCGAGCTTCATTATTGCGTTTGCTCTTTCACACCTAACACCGCTACAAAGACCCACGGAAATCGAGCTGCTTAGTTCAATAGTATTTTGTTCCACAAGTCTGGGCAGGGTTGCTGCTGCCTCAGTCGCACACCACGGCGCCCACCGTGGCGCGCTATGGGATTGAGCAATATCGCATTGGACTGTCGACTTGTCTCGAGAGAAGCGCCGCCGGTTATTGTGCTCTCAGCGATGGACTATTGGTTTGGGTGGGGCGCGGGGGTGGGGGTGGGGGTGGGGGTGGGGGGCGGTCCGTAGAGGTGCCATGACGCCGTTCGGCCCGTTCCGGCCCGGCGCGACGCCGTGTCCCCAGTCAGCCCGCGCCCGCTCCACCGGGCGCCACCTAAAATGATGGTTTACGGAGCGCTATAAAAGCCGTTGCTGCGGCTCGTTTGGCGCCGGGGCCAGCGTCGCCCTCTGCCTCTGCCTCTGCCTCCGCCCTGTCTCTGCCCTGCATGTTTCGAAACCCTATGAGTTCGCCCGATTAAGGACGTTCTAGTCTCACTGTAAAAATTTGTTGTAAAAAAAACGAAAAAATAAAATATTACAGGTTTCGCTATTAAATCGGTGAACAGATTTTTCCTGTAGTTTGATGAAACATTTTGTGAATTAACAAGAAAAATCGCGAAACAACAGATAAAATTTGTAAACTTACGGAATTCTTTTGTAAAGTTACGGAATATTTTTGTCAAGTTACAGAGTTTTTTTTGTAAATGAACACGAATAAAAAGTAAATTCACAGTCAGGTCGTTTAACAAAACTCACAGATATTACCTGTTAATTTACGACATGTTTTTTTTTTACAGTGCTTATACACGTCCGTACAAGGAACAGTCTCGATTTCAGCCCGAATGTAACAGTCCGAAAGTAGATATAAATTCCTCTCGTTCCGACATAAGGTTCGGAAAAATGATATAGTGGGTTTGCGATAATAAAATGTTGGAATAACTAATCATATTACATCTATGCGATAAAGGGCTATCGCAATTACTTTGAAATGATTTTCTCCAATAAAAGTATCGCAATCCCTTTTGCGATATAATTAGTTATGGCATGGGAGTGATAGTGGGAATCGCAAATCATTAGTTATCGTCCACATTTTCTATTCAGTTTCGCAATCTTATTTAAGTGCGGTGGTCAAGCCCAATATCTGTCCCGAACAGTTCCAGAACAGTTGAAAAAAAAATGGATGATGAGGCTTGAGGTCCACAGAGTGTTTGTTCATGCGCTCCTCGGGTTTCCGCTTGTGACGTTGACGCTTCACGCTTCAGACCGATCAGCCAACCTAGATTTCTGAGGAAGGTCGGTCCGGCATCTCTACGTTTGGCGCGCGCAGGAATGTGATTTTCCACTTTCTTTATCATCTGCCAAAGGGACGTAAATCCAGTTTTCCCCTTCCTTACACATGCACTTGCGAAACAAGAGGGGTAGGAGAGAAAAAACTGGAGATACGTCCCTGTGCGGATAACCAGCCACAAAGTGCTCGCGGGAAAACTTCGTCCATGTTTTCAAGCAGCCAAGTTTTTCTTCTGGAGAAAATACATTGCAGCGTCTTTTGGTTTTCCTAAAACTGTGGATCCCTTTTCCACTGGCTATAGTCGCAACATGCTCAAACCACACGAAGCTATGTGAGAGCATTATTCTCCCCGCGCACTGCCTCTCCCCGCTGCTGGCAGGGAAGCCCCAATCGCAGCCAGGCGCACTGTATATGCGCTTGGGCTGATATTTGATTTCCTAATGTATTCCAGCGAGCCACTCGCTCCCGGTTCGGTTCTCGTCGCTCAGTCACTGCGGAAACGGGAAATAAAACATCCTCCTCGGCAAGGTTTGCTTTTCCTCGACGGCAGGGCAACACAGTCACTTGTAAGATAGAACAGAGGAAGTCGTCGCTTGTCTCGTCCTGTCCGTTTCTCCTTCCGAGCGACACGATGTGCTCGTGCTTGCGAGCGATCCCCTGGCGCGGCGGGGCGCGGCCGGGCCGGGCCGGGCCGGGCAGGGTTGACTGGGCTGATGGAGTGGTCCACTCTCCCCTGACCCAGACCTGCCATCGCGTCACGTCGGCGCGGCGGGCCGAGCCCGAGCCGGGTCGTGCCGTGCCAGCACCGCCAGCACCGCCAGCACCGCCAGCCCGCCGCGGGACCTAGCCCGGCCCGGCCCGGCCCGTCCCAGGAGTACGGACCTCGGCCCGGGCCCGGGGGCCCTGGCGTACATCCTTGCACATCCGTCCTTGTCGCACCTATGGCGGTGCCCTATGTCGGGGTTGTGTAAGGCCTCCATGGGTGCGACAAGGACGGAGGCGCGAGAGCGATCTTCGGAAGCAGACGCCAGGGCTGGGTCACTCCTCCCGCCCCGCCCGGCGCGGCGGCGCTAGAGAGACTGGAGCCTAGTAGAGAGACTCCAGTCTCTCTCTAGGCGGCGCTCATGCCGCTTGAGAGAAACGGAGAGCGAGAGCGGGGTGAAGGAGGTGTGGGCAGCGGCAGCCCTCCCCCTCCCTTCCCCTTCTCTCTCTCTCTCTCTCTCTCTCTCTCTCTCTCTCTCTCTGCAGGGATTGGGGTGTTCTTCGTTGCAAGCAGGCCCCCGCCAGCCAACCCTCCTGAGCCTCTGCGCGCGTTCTCTGGAGGGCGGGATAAGGGGTCCTCTCAACTTCGATATTGCCATTTCCCCGTGCACCGGCTGATGATACCTCAAATTTTAATATAACCCGAATATTACGCATGTCACTGGTATAATACTGGGGATATTATACAGCCTCCTTGATTAATGACCTTGCTAATGCACAGAGCTTGTTCCAAATTTGCCAATATTACCAGAAATATTAAACATTTCTCCATACGCGGCAAAAATGATTAGCGTGACCAGAGTGACGGACCGCTCCGGGCGCGCACTCGCACTGATAGTAGTTCCCTGAGGCTTCCCAGTAAAAAAAAGAAAGGAAAAAAAAGAAAGAAAAACATGAGCTGCATGGAATTCCATGATCACCACTCCATGGAATTAAAACTGTTTTCCATGTGTGGCTGGTCGCTTCCCCTGTGCAGTCCGTTTTCCATATAAAATCATGGCCATTTAAATTAAAGGAGGTGCACGATAACAGAATACGAAAATTTGGCATCCTATTTGAGGACTCGTACTAGTTTCAATGTAAGTGGGAACACTATCACATTTAAGCTCATTTGAAAGAGAATTTGAAGACGAAGATCATACTGTCTTCAGAAAAAATGTTTCTAGTCGTGGGCAGAAAATTACTTAGTACACACCCATACGTGAGTACTATGGCAAGTACACACCTGAAGGTGTGTGCTTGCAAGTACACACAAATATGTGTGTTCTCAGTACATACTTCGGTTTGCAGTGTAGATGGGCCGGGCCGGAGGGTGTACCAGCACTATAACAAAGAGCTTAGAGTTTACGGGAAACTAATCCACTGGTTGGATATGTAAAATTACAAAAACAAGTCGTTAAATTGCAGGCAATTGATGCAATATAGCAGGTAAAGCGAGCTATTGTATCAGGCTACGGGTCAATAACCTAGTGTCATTCAGCCATACCGAATCGAAGTAGACGTAAAAGTAAAACATTCACCAGATTGATTTTTGAAAGCTCATAACTGAAACTTTCATTAAAAATTTCGCAGCGTTACGATAAATAATTGAAGCAAGTCAAAGCTATGTTAGGTAAAGGGAACTCCTGCACTGTACCAGTTACCCGACAATAGGGCACGAAGGTGCTGCTCATTTCTAGATAATGGTCATGGAACAAAACCGACGCGGGCCGGTGCCTCTGGGGAGGGCCGTACGACTGCGGGGAGGAGGGAGAGGGGAGCGGCGCTCGCTTACACAACACGAGGTGAGCCCCTGGGCCCGCGCTCCAGCACGCTCCAGCTTGTCTTATTCCGCCCCAAAGCCCCCCGGCCGCGGGCGTGAGGAGCCAGCGGGAGCCAGCGGGAGCCAGCGGGAGCCCAGCGGCCCTTAACGGCATATTTCTCGCCGTTTTTATGACGGCCATCATCTACACTCGTAAGTTGGAGTTACGGCAGTCCTAGTATTTGACGTATCGGGGGAGGGAGGCGGGGTGGTGGGGTGGGGGTTGGAGAGTAGCAAGGCCAGTGCGAGGGGCTGGGAGAGAAGGGGCAGGGGCTGCACGATAACAGTACGAGGAAGGTGAGGTTGGGAGGAGAGGGGAGGAGAGAGACTTTATTCTGGAACAGGAAAAGCTGGAGAGGTGATGTTGGCGGGTAGGATGGGGCCCGGGCCGCCGGGCCGAGCCACGCGGACCGGCGGGAATGGAGAGGACTCCCGGACGTGTGCGAAAGTTGGGCCTCCGTGTCGGGCCGGGCCGGGCTCCTGCCGCGAGGGACCATCACCGAGCGCAGTGTGTGCGACAGAGAGAGGATGGGAGAGAGAGAGAGAGAGATAGAGAGAGAGAGAGAGAGAGAGAGAGAGAGAGAGAGAGAGAGAGGAGAGAGAGCGAGTGAGAGCGACGGAAAGAGGGGGACGGGGCAAGACAGGCGGACTTCTGAGGAGAGAAAGACCGAAAGTTGTAAGGTAGGCCAGGCATGGCCAGGCCAGGCCAGCGCGGGAAGGCGAGACGAGGGAGCGGCGGGGCTGGGCGGGGCGCGGAATGGTCTGTGGTGATATGTCAAGTGATCAGCAGGGCCGGAGCCGGCCGGAGCTGGGCAATCGGAAGAGGGTAGGGAGGTTGCTGTAAAGTCGGTCGGGGTGAAGAGGATCCTTAGGGGGTGAGAACGGGAGGGGTGAGGGTTGGTAATGGATGTCTGGCTATAGAGCAGGGGGGAGGGGGGTAGGGAGTTACGGCAAGTGCAGGAAATCAGGTACGGGCAAAATGGGCCCCGGGGGTCCCGCCCCATCCCAGCGACCCCCACTGCCGCCCACTCTCACTAGCACCAACCCAACCCCATCGCAGCTGTATAATACCGCCGTCTACTTATCGAACGAACTGGAAGTTTAGAAGGTGAGCCGTCCGATATAATGAGTTGGGGGTGCGGCTGCGGAGCGGATAGCCTTGGCTTGCTGCAGCGGTGCAGCAAAGGACTTAACGCTCAGTGATACTGTGCGGGGCTCCGCTGCATGGTACCTCTTTGTGGGCTAATTAGGCTCCCAACCCTGGCAGCCCGGGGGGCCCCTCTCGCTCCACGCACCCGCTACACATCCACAAACGACACTGTAAACACCAGAATATACGGGAATCCACGCCCTCAGGAGAGCGAGAATAGTGCTGTTTATCATCTAGCTCGCCTGAGGGCAAAGATTTCTATCCGCGCTTGATATATAAACGATACGTTAATAAAATAAAAACTCACTCTTGATGAGATTGAAACATCTCCATCTCGCCCTTTCTGCACTGTAAAAAATGTTTGTGGTGAAAATCCCATGAATGTATCTGCAGCTTTTTACATATACCGGGTGTTTCTTTGAATTCATAACAGTATTACGGGTTTGCCTACTCCATTCGCCCGTAAGGCGCAATGGCCACCATGGACCCTGCATAGTGCATAGCTGGTTAGTCTGTGATCCCGCAAGACCGTTACGCATTCAAAGAAACACGCCCGGTACACACTCTAAACTTCTTACCAAGAAACCTCATTGTATTAAAAAGGATTTTGTGCTGTCGTATTTTACAAAGAAAAAAATCTTTGTAATACAAAGACAGACCTCTGTAATACAAAGAATTTTCTTTTGTAATACAAGGAAATTTCCTGTATCCTACGACAGCACAAAATTCTTTGTATTACAAGGGGTCTATACAAAGAAATTCTTTGTAAAAATTTTAGAGTGCAGTGTGTGGGATTTTACGAGACAGGTGTGGAACTTCTCCCTGTACAGGCGTATGGAAAAAATCTCACACGTATGGGACTTTTCAACGCACGCGTTAGGGACAAAAACGAGGGGGCCTCAACTCCTGAAATCATGTGTACACAATCGCTGATATCTTCGAAATCATTGTCAAAAAATGTGGATCTATTGCCGAAAAAAATTGATTTGAGTACGTACTTTGGGCTCATAAAGCTCAAAATACGCTTGTATTTAGTTTACGAATTATTTCTTTCAGTTCTAAGAGGTGTAATCATGTGAAATCATGTGAAATCCTGAAGTCATGTGTACAAATTTTGGGTGAGTTGAGGCCCCCTCGGACAAAAAATTCTTTTTCTCTTACTCCCTGCCTTCCGCGACTTAATCCCACCTCAGAGGGATAGTTCCTTCATAGTCATCCAATACATTTAAACGGACGGAACCGTTGGGTTTCGAAACCGCAACCTTTAAGTTTGAGAGCGCGCACACTACCCCTCACCCATCGGTCACTTCTGAGAGAATGCAAGCTGGAACACCATCTCATTTTAATGATACATCTAGCATCTATACTTGCCGGTTACAGTGGTTCCTGACACTATCACTCGAGTCATCTTATTATAGCATTCAGATTTTTCGAGTGACAAGAACTTTTTATTTATTTTCGAAATTTTCCTATACTCATAAGTAGGAAAAATCCTACACATGTCTAGAAAGTTAAGCGTCCCATACGCGTGTGAAAATTTTATGCCATAGTTGTATGCCGAAAATCCCATACAGTGTGGTAAAAAAAAAAAAAAAAAAAAAAAAACAATTCGTGTGAAACTCGAAATATCGCCCCCGTTTGTGGTATTTTTCACTTACGTATACTATAGAAAATTCCCACAAACAGTATAGGAAAAATAAAAATACCAAATATTTCTGGAAAATTTCGCACTCTACACGAGTTTGTGATATTTGCCCGACACTTGTATGGCAAAAATCCGAACATTTTTCTACAGTGTGAGTTCAGATTAATATCCAGAATACCACTTGATTTGAAGTGGCAGATCAGATTTTCTACTCAATTAGAGCGAAGCAAACAAGAACAGAAATGGAAAAAAGAAAGATATCGCCCTTTATAAATGACATTTGTCTTCCGCGCATTAATTTGCAGTTGACTTTTCCGTTTATTCCGAGCCGCAGCACCTCGTGGGTAAGTGTAAGTTGCGCAGACGCTCAGCCCACCCCACGCTGCCGTGCCGCGTTCCGAGAAGAGGTGAACTAAACGGTTAACTGGAAGCGTCTGAGCGGGCTGCTGGTGAAAAATTTTCACCCGTTAATTTTAAAAAAAAAGGATATCTAGCTTGATTGTTTTTGTTGAAACTTAGAATTATTCAGGGGGCCGTGTGAAGTCTTATTGGTCAAGTCCCAACCACTGCCGGCACTTCGACTGCTCCTCGAATTTGTTTTCGAAAGATTTTAATATGTTTATTCGCCAGGCTTCAAACTGCCTGAAAAAGTGTATCTTTAGGGGAAACTATTTGAGTCGAAACCTAAAAATATTCCGTGCGGCTTCAAAGGGCCCAAAAATTAATATGCTGCTTACAAAATATTTCGAGCCGATACTTCGGTAAAATTTTGTACAACGAGTAAGATATTTTGGAATGTTTGTGAATTTATTTTTATAGGATGGATGGAATATTGTTGACAAAGTGCCACTCATATGCCATTCTATTTTTATTTTTTTTTAATATGTTTTCGAGAACAAACTTCAAATATGTATTCCATTCGTTTTAGAAGTCGCCCACCCCTCGCAAAGAAGTGGAGTAAGGCAGACTGCAAGAATGCAACCGTTCTAAGGCGCTGCCTAGAACACAGCGGCCCGCTTGTAGTCATTGCGTTTCGGGTACTTACTGCACGCGGCTACCTCATTTCGTTATGGCCTCTGATTGTAGACAGGCAGCTAGCGTAATACAACCGCGTTAGACCGGCGCGCTCCATTAGAGCTTCCCCCACCCCCACCCGCCCTGGCCGCGGGGAGGTTGCGCCCACGCGCTGCTTTGGAACGAGGCAACTCTTCATCGCGTAGCAGAGGACGCCACAGGCGCGTATGGGGGCGGGGCGGGGCGGGGTGTGACGGGAGTCGGGACTTGGTGGGGCATGGCGTGGCGGGGCGTGGCGGGGCGTGGCGGGGCGTGGCGGGGCGTGGCGGGGGCGTTTGGCGGAGCGTGGTACCACCGCTCGTTCACACTGCCTGCGCGCCCCGCTGGTTCCTCGTCGTGTGGTGCCGCGCTTTCGAGTGGCTGCCTTCAATTTCGCCCCAGTTCCCTCACACAGACTCACAAAACCGCAGCTCTAGCTGTGGGTTCGGGAGGGACCTCTGTAGCTCCCTCCTGCACGCGCGAGTAGCAGAGCGCGCGCACTGCACGGTGCGGCAGGGGCGGCACACATATTACCTGCACATGCCCAGCATAAAGGAGCAGCCTTAAGCTCGCAGTTTTACGGTGGCGTTTGTCACTGTTTCGCAACAAAGGACAGAAAACAAGCGGCGAGGCCAGCGTCAGAGCCGAGGCCGGGGGCCGGGGCTGCTGGGGCTGCGGGCCGCGGCGCTAGGGCTGGAGCTGGGGCTGGGTCCAGGCTAGTAGGCCGCCGGGCCGGATCGCAGCCCCTCCCCGCCCCGCACCGCCCCACCCCACCCCACCCCAGCGCGCGGCGTGACGCGCCCCACCCCATCCGCCCCGCCCTGTCTCGCCCCACTTTGCCCCGCCTCAACCCAACCCGGCACGCGGCGCGCCTCGAGCCCGCCCCGCCCCGCCCCGCCCCGCCCCGCCCCCCCCCGCCCCGCCCCGCCCCGCCCCGCCCCATGCCGGCGCGCGGAGCACCCCGAGCTCACCCCCACGCCACCCCCTTCCTTTTCTAAGCCCCGACCGCGTGGTCCAGTAGTCGGACGCTCAAAGCAAAGTTTTCTCCGGAGCGGGGCGGAGTGCGTGTGGCCGGGGGCAATAAGGGGGGGGCGGTGCGGTGGGGGGGGTGAGGGGGGGAGGGGGGATGTGCCACCGGTGTGGTGGAGGGGGATCAGGAGAGGGCTGAGCGTTGCATCGCTTGGGATGGACGTGCCGCGACTGTATAAAAGGATCCGCAGCAAGTAATAAGACGTTAGCAACTTACTACTCCGGCATTTGCCAAGTTCGGCGCTGGACCGGCCTGCGGGATGGGATCCGGCCTCCGGACGGCCAAGTAGGTTATCAGCGCTGTCGGGCGGGCCGGCGTGTGTGGGACCCCTTCTATCATAGCGCAACTGCGCGGCGTGTTTACCCTCCATTTCATTCGACACATGCCGACGCGCAGAGCTGAGAGCTCGATGCCCGCAGTCCTGTGAGTTACTCTTCACTTCACCAACTACATAATCGGCATCAGTTCGTGACCATTCTCGGAAAGTTCTATACAGCGGTCAGTCGAAAGTCATCCGGTGCGGTGTGTCCCACGCGGACGCGGCATGCTAGTGGAACAAAATGTCAAGCCAACAAGAAAGTTTAAGTACTAATTCCCCAACTTTTCCATGTGGCCCTGGCCCTGGCCCTGGCGTGGGCGAGTGCGGGCAGCGCGGGGACAGGAGGTGGGGGACTCAAAGTATGTAGGGAGAGGGACGTTGTGCGAGGGAGACAGAGATTTCCCTCACGATCAGGTGGTGATAAAGTCTGAACTCAGAATACGAAAACCGTGAATCCAAAACAGACCTCAGCACTGAGCAGTCCTGGTCTGCGACTCCATCCATTTCTTCCCAGAGCACATTTATTACAGTCTTCGAACAGCCTTAACATTTTAACAGTGATATCATAATTTCATTAAATATATTTAAAAAAAAATATGGTAAACGCTACCACAGTGACCAAATCGAGTGCCTCCAGCTCGTTCTTGTCGCTGCCGCGGCAGCGGTTGACATTGCGACAGCTCTCTCTCTCTCTCTCTCTCTCGCTCTCTCTCTCTCTCTCTCTCTCTCTCTCTCTCTCTCTCTCTCTCTCTCTCTCTCTCTCTCTCTCTCTCTCTCTCTCTCTCTCACACCCTCTCCCTCCCTGCTGTGTACAGTCCTGCGCTCATGGCAGCATCCTGTGGATGTAACGCGGGACCCACCAGGAGCCGCGTTGATGCCGCCGGAAGTGAAAGGCTGTGCGGGCTGGGCTTCGGCGGAGGAGGGGGGGGAGGAGGGACCCTTCCCTTTCGCAGCGGGGCTGAGTCGGCGGACTCATTCTTCTGCCCCTCCAACAGCCTACATACTTCCCCCCTCATCTTCTCCCCCTCCCCCCCCTCTCTATTCCTCTCCCACAGTCACGAGCTTTCATCGTCAACTCAAGCATCTCGGGATGGCTCTCCATTCCCCGCTGCGCTGGGCCCGGCCCGGCCCGCCCGGCCGCGGGGCTGGACCCCAATCGCCCTGGCAGCACCCTTAACTCCTTTCACACTCGCGCCTCCCCGCGCCTCCCCTCGCTAACGCCATGAAAGCAGAGGCACAGCAGCGGCACCGCTGAATAGGAAAAATAAAACGATTCTACGAAATCCTGGTAGCGGCGCTAAGTTCATGAATGTTTTGGTTTCATAAAATTCTTCGGTGGATGATCTATGTAGAAATAAATTTCCAGCCTTTCGGTTGAAGTTATTGATTTTCTTTTTTCGAATGTGATGGGCGTTCACCGACGTATTCCTTCAATGTACTGAGCAACTACACTCACTACATAGCACACTGAAATATCAATTACTGTGACATCACATTCTGTGTAGTGTGATAACTGTCACATTGCGGCAAGAATGTCATGTCACATTCGTTTTAACGTGAAGCAACCGTACTTTATGGGCTAAATTTTACTGTCACATTTAAAAGAGTCTTGGTGTTTGCTTCCATAAGCAAGAGTTACGATCTGTTCGGGACTCAGTCAAAGTTTTTATTTTTGTTGTCCTACGAGGATCGAGTAGCTGATTAAATGTGTGTCACGTAAGAGGAAAATGTTTTTTACGTGCATGAGTAAAAGAGCCCTAGGAATACTGTATACTCCTCCTCTAAATTGGGGTTGAGATAGACTGCCCGAGGGAGTATGTACTTCCCGGAGAGTACATAAGCCCTCGGGCAAATTAATTTACTCCTCCCCGCGATATGGGGGTCTGCCCTATCAATTGTTTACACCCTGGGGAGGATGAAGCCTACAGTAAGACTCTGTTCTTAGCCAACCCTCCCTGGAGGCAGCGTTGGTCATCTATCAGACTGCACATCAATTCCAACCAAAGCCAAGTGTGGTGTTCCACAGTTAGATTTTATAATCCAGCTGGCAACAAATTTGGACTTGGTTGGACATGGTGACAAAGAAATTGGATAAGAGGGCCAAGGGGGCCCCCCGGGGCCCCCATAGTGATCGCTTTCACCCTGAAAGAGCGCAGGCCATCCTTGAGGGGCGGTCAGAGACCCTCTACGAGCCCCGCTGAGCGGTCTAACCGTGTGTGCTGTGTGCTGTGGGCGTCTTGAGCCTCTGAGTCTGAGGCGATCCGCCGTGAGCCTCTCCGTCGGAAGAGGAAGAGTTGGCAATAAATCGTGCAAGTTTCACCGCGCGGGGCGGGGCGGGGCAGCTCTCCTCTCCACTCCGCATACATCTTATCTGATGAGACCTGGGCTGCAATCCCCTCTCTCCCTCGCTCTCTCTTGTGGCTCACCCTGGGGGCCCGCCAGGGGCGCCAGGGCCCACCACTCGTTCAGGGGTTCCCCCCGCCGCCTGATTCCGAACGTCGCTCTCGCGCTCCCGTCCTTGTCGCACTCAAGGGGCCCCGCCACCAGAAACACAGTGCACCGCCATTGGTGCGACAAGGACGGAGGCACGAGAGCGATCTTCGGAATCAGACGGCAGGGCGCCGTGGCCCTGTGCTGGGCCCTGCGGCGGCCCCGCCCAGAGTCAGCGTGACGACAGAGATGGAGAGCTGCCTCGGGGGAGAGAGAGAGGAGTGGAGAGGGGGAGAGATGAAAAGTGAGGGGGGAGCAGCGAGCGAAGGAGACAGGACAGTAGAGAACCCCCGGCCCGGGCCGCTGAGGGATGTCTTGGAGGGCTCACAAAAGCAGCCCCACGGGACGGGAGCTCGCGACACCAGCGGGGACAGCCTGCGCATGGGCCTGCGGGCCAGCGGCCCCCGCGTGCCCACGGCGGCGCCTCTCACTCACTTGTTGAGGATCGCCTGGCTTAACCCCACGAACCCTCTCACTCCTCGCAGAGCGACCCGCGGCCCGGCCGGGCACTGCAAGGTGATTCCGAACACCGTCCTCTCTCTTCCTCCTTATGGCCGTGCCCCGTGAGTGCAACAGAGAAAGAGCGTAAGAGCGACGAAACCAGTGTGCGGAATCACCCTCCTAGACCCCGGCCCCGGCCCCGGCCCCGGCCCCGGCCCCGGCCCCGGCCCCGGCCCCGGCCCCGGCCCCGGCCCCGACCCTCGTCACCCGGCCCGCTCCGCGCCTGCTGGCCTGCAACTGCGTCCGCAGACTGAATCCAATTCGGAAGGAGAGAGGGGAGGCTCAGGTCCCGAGGTGCGCGGGGCCCGAGGCGAGGCGGGATCCCCAGGGACCCGGGACCTGGCAGCGCAGCGTACGCAACTCAAACTGATCCCGACTCCGACCCGACCCGCCGGCGGTCGCCCCGTCCCGCCGTGTAGGCCACCGCGGGGGGACCGGCAGCACCAGCCCCTCGGGGGTCTTGTCGTCGTCGACGCGTGGCACCGTGCGCGCGATCGTGCACCGGCTGCCTCTTCTCCTTTGGTGCCTCTCTCCCCTCGACGCGCGCACTGCTCATCCCCTCCTCCTCCTCCTTTTCCCCGAGAATCCGCCAAAAATGAACCATAAACAAATAGTGTTGCGGCAGAGCGGAGAGGAGAGGAAGGGAGAGGAGAGGAGAGGAGGAGGACGCGTGGTCGCGGCGGCCCCGCCCGGCCCGGCCGTGTAGCAAAGCAGTCGTCCGCAGCGCTGGCGGCGTTAGTGAGTGCCTAAGCGGCGCCGGGGCGCGAGAGTGTGAGGATACGCGAGGATACGCGAGGAGAGGAGAAGAGAGAGAGGCGCCGCGCTCGGACGCCTTGCACAGCGTCGCGTCGGCCGGGGCTCTCCTCACACCCGCCTGCTGTCACCGCAGAGAGTCACTGCCAGGTTAAACGGCTCCAAACCACTCTGGTATCAGCGACACGCACGTGCTAGCATCCCATCCGTCCATCCATCCAGGGCTGGCAGGTAAGTAGACGAACATTCCCAGAAATACTTGTGTCGAAGGCAGATGGGTAACTCCGCCTGCTATCTCGCCAAAGTCTCCTCCAGCTATGCGACCGACCACCTTCTGCCCAGAGGGCAGGCGGGGGGGGGTGGGGGGGGGGACACGTCTGCTTCACACGGGTGTACTCGATGAAATTTTTGTCTACTGATCTGGCCACAGTGAGTGGGCCGCCGCCCACCACTCTACGGCTTCTGACCATGACGCACCTGCAGAGCGGGTCCGTTGCGCGCACTCTCTCTTCTCTCTCTCTCTCTCTCTCTCTCTCTCTCTCTCTCTCTCTCTCTCTCTCTCTCTCTCTCTCTAAAAAATCTGGCGAGGGTGTGAGAGCGCTCTGGCTCTCGCGCACTCGAGGAGTGCGCCTACGAGTGAATCGCTCTGCAGGCGAGTGGCGAGTAGGCAACCCTTCCGCACTCCTAAATGTCACCGCGCATTACCAGCGAAGCAGGCGCGTGCCGTTTTAATGTCAGTGAGGCCCGTAGATGTATCTCGAGCGATCCGCGCACCGGATCAGTTAATTGCATTGCTAGCAAGGAAGCGTTTGTCTGGGTGGAACACAGAATGCGCGCTATCGCTCCGAAACACATGTGATCCCCGGCACCACCCCGGCACCCCGGTCCCGCTCCGCGCCCGCTGCGGGGCGCTTCACGCTTCACGTGCTTCTCTCGGGTCGTGTCGGGGCGCGTTGGGGCAGGGTTTGGCGGGATAGTGAGGGGGGGGGGGGGCTTCTACTCCCTCCCCACCCATTCCGCTGGGATTGGCGTGGCCGGGAGTCTACACGTCACTGCGCCGCGCGGGGTCGCGGCTGCGGGAGCGGAACGCCGCGGTCCGCCTCGCCACGCCTGCACTTGACCTACTGCGGCTGCAGAAGGGACAAGAAATATACGCCAAGTAAAAAAAGCGACGAGCAAAGACTGCGCGCGGTCGTATACGCGCGGAGCAGGGACGTAATGACGGGGAGGAAGATGGAGGGAGTGGCGAGGGGAGGGGCGGGCGCGGGGCGTAAAGCGCGTCCGCCCGAAGAAAAGAGTTTTCCGGACGAGGTTTTCCACTTGGTTGGTTAAATTATGGGCAACCGAGGCAAACTTAGCGGTCCTTGGCTGGGCGCCAGCGAGCCGGCTGTGGGCGCGGGTGCTTGCTGCTGCGGCCAGCTGGGGCGGGACGCGACGGCCCTGCGGCACGCTGCCCGTCACCCCTGTCTCCGCCGCGCCGTGTCAGGCGACGCACCACAATGACGGATTTACGGCTGCCGCTCGCTTTTCGCCCTCGTCACAGCCTCCATCACCCCCCCCCCCTCCCATTTCGCGCCCTCGCCCGCGTGTCCTTGCACCACGTGAATACTCAGTTGGCGCAGGTCGGTGGCGGCGCGAACACTCTTCGGCCGCAGCAGTGCAGAGAGCCGACACCGTGCTCCGCTGACTGCTTCAGCAGAGCGATATTCTGCTGCCGGCACTCGTCGGCGCGGCGCTCTCCTCGAGTGCGAGAGAGACAGCATTCCTGCTCCCCTCGGTAGTCTCCATGAGAGCGAGTGAGACAAAGCGACGAGTGCCGGTGCAGCGGAATCGGTCTGCAGGGGAGCGCTCTCGTGTCTCTCACACTCTGAGGGCTCTTCAGTGGATCGCTCATGCAAAATCTTTACCTCTAAAACTCAACCATAGGATGGGTTGTTTAGGAGATTTGGAGCAGTAAGGAAAACAAAACGACTGAGCGCCTCCCAATTTATATCTATTTATGTGAAGATTTGAACTTTCCTGCTGTGCCTCTGAACCCTACATTTCGCCATCTCCCTCATACCCTCACATTCAATCTCATTTCGTGTGTCTTGGGGATGGTGTCGGAGGGGCGGCCCCTGTGACAAGGTGGCGGGTGGCGGCTTCGAGTCCGAAGGGACGGTAAGGGGGGCATAATGGCACGACTCCTACGGGCCTTAGCCGGATTTCGACAGTTTTTTATCACACTGCTAACGCGAATTATACTACAATAATACCTTGAATATACTTCAAGAATACCGATAATATCAATAAAAGTAGCACTCCGTACATGGTTCAGTAGATAGTCAGCGCCCTCTCGCCGCTTCCATATGCGACAAGATCTGTGGTTTCGGAGCGATGTTCAGTCGGCTTTCTCCTCTCTCATGCAACTCCTCGCTCTCGCTATTCCAGCCGCGTTTGCCCTCCGCTTCCGGCGCCTGTCCTCGCGCCGCTATCGAGATGCACTGGCGGCCCCCCGCCGGCGAGGCCGCAGGAGACCCGGGGGCGGCGGGGGCGGGGGGCGGCGCACGCCTCCGTCCGGGGAGCGGCCCGGGGGCGGGCCCGGGCTCCACCGCCGGGAGCACTGCAGCCCACGGGGGAGCGGGCACAGACGTCGAGGTGAGCATCGCTGTCACTGTTACTCAGGGAACGTCACGTCAACTTCGTTAGGCTGCGAATCGGGTCACACGTTCGTTGGAATATGTGTCACATTCGTTTGAATGTGAATCTAGGCTCAAAGGAACCACACTGTAAAGCCACACCGTAGGCAAGTGCGGTTTGCCCACGGTCCGCAGCGTATGTTTTCATGGACGGCCATACCGTAAGGGTATGTAGACTGTTCATTTGTAAGAAGGGTAGGTAGTGTATCGAGAGTTTGTCACATTTTTGCATCACACGAACTTGCTTTGAGTCTTTTACTTGCCCAATGTTACGCAATCAAATTTTTTGCATTAACTGTCGCCGTAATTTGCACGTTTCTGTTAGCCCGCACTCTGCTTTCACTGTAAATCGAGGAGTCAGAAATCTCGCTCTCAGGGGAGCGAGATTGGTGACCCAAATTTTGTCACTCCTGGGGAGTCATATTATTAAATATCACTCCTTTTGAGTCGCTTCTATGACTCAAAACGAGCGATATCTAGTGATCTCGCTCGATTTGAGTGAGGCTTATCACTCCAAATGAGCGTTATAGAATTTCCTCACTCCTTTAGGGCGACGTTATATGCCTCGCTCAATTTCGGTCAGAAACATGACTCTCAGATTTACAGTGTTGAAAAAGCTTTAGAGACAAGATTACAACTTTGAACAAATAAAAGATACAAATACAGGTAGTGCGAGTACTGCTGTGCGACCATAGGCATTAAGCGTGGATTTTTTTCTTACCATACGGGCTTTTCAGATTTACATCAAAACGAACGCAATAACCCCACACTCAACGACTGTGACATGATTCACATACCAACGAGTGTGACATTGAATGAGAGGGACGCCGCTACGGTACGAGTGGAGTGGAACGGCGGTGACGCACTCTGCCCGCGCGGCTGTGTCCCGCAGCACGTTACAGCTCCCGGGGGCTGGGAATTCCCTTCTGTTTGCAGGAGGGCAGCATATCCAGCGAGGATGAGGGCGGCAACTCCGGGGCGGACGAGCCGGCGGTGCGGGCCACGCAGGCGCAGCTGGTCTGGAGCCTGGCCGACATGCTCGCCGGCATCAGGCTGATGGCGGACGGCGAGGACTGGCTCAGCGCCCACGGCATCGCCGACCCCGGCGGGGGCCCGGGCCCCGGCAGCGGGGGCGGGGCGGCGGGGGGCGCCGGCGCGGGCACCGGCGGCAGCGTGTGGCAGGGGAAAGGTAAGAGTCAAACCAACCACAACAAAAGAAAACAAAGTGACCACTTCTATAAAATAATATTTTTTTTCAAAAAAGTTCAGAAGCTAACGACGTAAAAGTATTTTGTTTTTTCACCGTTCAAAACTTGTATAGAAAGCCACAGCGTTGTGGTGCAGGAGCTGAACGTGGACACGGGGCTGCTGGTCGGGGCGTGCCTGGGGCTGCCGGACCTCGTGCAGGACTGCCTCCAGCGCGGCGCCGACGTGGCCGCCCGCGACAAGCACGGCCGGTGAGTCTCGTCCCTCTCACGCGGAGAAAAGAAAATAGTTAGTTCCCCGGACCAGAAGTTCTGTTAATTTGAAGACAACGAATAGGTTTTTTTTCATTTTCAGTTGCCGACGCTTTAGTGGTCGGATCCAATTCTTTGTCACCAAAACTGTATTTTGGTCGCTGAAATTAACGTTTGGGATACAAGAAAGAAAAACAAATGAAAGATGTTTTTGTTGTTGGTTTCACTCTTGTAACTAACACGCTGATTTCCACGATAAAATTATTCTTCTGATTACAAAAATTTGTTCGTGATCACTAAAGCGTCTCAAAAAAGATTGGTTGTCTAGGTTTTGACTAAAATTTTCGTCCGAGGAACTTTTCTCTAGAGTTAGTAAGAAGCGAGAAGCGCTCAGGTTGAGGGCCGGGCCCCGCCCCGGCGGCCCCGGCCCCGCGCTCAGTGTACGAGTTTGTGTGACGCACGAGTAAAAAGGCTCAAAAACACAATAAATCAACAACTAATTAAGATATGAAGTTGTATAGACCACCATAATCACGCAATCTGTGTACACATTTTGGTTGAGTCGAGGCTCCTTGGGTCTGCCGCGAGGAACACGGGAGGTCTGGGTCGGTGTGGGTCGGAGGCGTCTCGCCTCGGTGAACGTGGAGGCTGCGGCCGGCGCAGGCGCGAGACGGAGGCAGCCGTCATTCCAAAGATCGCTCTCGCGCCCTCGTCCTTGTCACACTGATGGGGCCGTGCCATTCCCAACACAGGGCACCGCCACACGTGCGACAAGGACGGAGCTACGAGAGCGACCTTCGGAATCAGACGGCACGAGAAACACTAACGAAGGGGTCACAGTTGCGCCCACCTCAACTCACCTCAAAGGTAGCCTCGACGAGGCCGCGGCCGAAGGCATCATTGTGCTGGGAACGTGGCAGGGCGGGCCGTGAGCCCGCACCGAGGCCCGCACCCTCCCTGCGGGGGAGGGGACGTTACAGGGACGGGGCGGGGCCCCGCAGGCCGCAACTCCGACACCGCAGGAGAAAGGAAACGAAAGGCCGCAGCCGGCCCGGCCCGCCCGGCCAGCACGCGTGTTTATAAACAAGTCGAATAGCCACTGGAAGGCGGCGCCAGTAGTGTCCGGCCTGGCCGCTCCTCAAATCTATTTTGGAGTGCTTTATTTGCTTTGGTGAGCCCTGCGGCCTGCCGCGTCAGACCCGCACCCGGCCCGGCCTGCTGTTCGAGCTCGCGGAGAAGAGGCACAGGAGGCGCAACGGAATTCGGTCCGACCGAGCGATAGAGATACGAGCCAGTGGGTGGGATAACGAGTATGTGCGCGCTCCACGTGCGTGCGATACACGTGTATGCAATCCACGTGATGTGCGCGACCAACGTGTGTGTCCAACCCACGTGTGTGTGACCTACGCGAGTGTGCGACCCACGTGTTCTTTGATAAAAGAGGGTTGGAGTCCGACGGTTGGCTTTGGTGGAGGTTTATTGCGGACTCGTTCAGCGGAGTGCTGCACGGTAACCGCGCGTCTTCTCCAGACGGAGCGTGGTTCGCGACTGATGAGTTGTTTTTTTTTCAGCGCGTCCGCGACGCGTGCGAAGCGCGAGTCTCACTGACCGAGCTAGTATCGCGCGACGCATCGCGTTCGGGCTGTAAGAGTAAGCTCGAGGGAGAAACAACTCTGACATTTTTGAACATCTCGTCTAATTCAGGAAAATTTAAAAGAAAAATTCAAAAATTTAGAAAAATTCGGGATGACCTCAGAAAATACACGCACATCTGATCCAAATTATTCTCCCAATTACATGATTAAATAGGATTTTTAGAAAATTATTGTGAATGATTTCTATTTATTCCAAATTATTGGAAATTAACTTGCAATAATGCAAAATAATCACAATTATTTCAATTATTTTTTTAAAACTTTTCAGAAGCAAATTTTGCTCTGCAATTGAAAGGGTGGCGTGAAAACATAGAAAATTTTTGCGGCAGTAAACCTCCCGAAGGAGGTTGCGGTTCCCGCCAGGCACAGGGCTTTTACCCCCTGTGGCAGCCAACTGCTTCGGTGTTCCATGGGAACCGGCGCTTTGCTGACTGCGATCCTATCGCGCAATTCGACAGATTTGATCCCCGTACCACCATTGGCCTACCCCTAGAGGTACGAGCGGTGTCAAGGGCGTTAGACTTCCTGATCCCAGTTTCAGAGGCCTTACCTCAGAGGGGTACGCGGGATTCGAACCCACAACCCCGAGTGCCGACACGTAGCCAGAACAGGAAGCGACCCAACGCCCAGAGCCACCAAGCCAACGGCGGTGAGACGTGTTTCATTTCTACTTGACCTGCCCTGGAGCAGCTGCCAAAGGAAATCCCAAGCGCGAAAAACACTTTCCCGAGTGGGAGTCGAACTCCGGACCACTCGGTTCAGTGTTGCGCGCTCTACCAACTGAGCCACGACGTTTCGATGAATATCAAGTGCGACGGGTTCGCGTCGTATTTGCCCTATCCCCCAGCCTCCAGGCAGGAGGACAGGGCAAATACGACGCGAACTCGTCGCACTTGATATTCATCGAAACGTCGTGGCTCAGTTGGTAGAGCGCGCAATACTAAACCGAGTGGTCCGGAGTTCGACTCCCACTCGGGAAAGTGTTTTTCGCGCTTGGGATTTCCTTTGGCAGCTGCTCCAGGGCAGGTCAAGTAGAAATGAAACACGTCTCACCGCCGTTGGCTTGGTGGCTCTGGGCGTTGGGTCGCTTCCTGTTCTGGCTACGTGTCGGCACTCGGGGTTGTGGGTTCGAATCCCGCGTACCCCTCTGAGGTAAGGCCTCTGAAACTGGGATCAGGAAGTCTAACGCCCTTGACACCGCTCGTACCTCTAGGGGTAGGCCAATGGTGGTACGGGGATCAAATCTGTCGAATTGCGCGATAGGATCGCAGTCAGCAAAGCGCCGGTTCCCATGGAACACCGAAGCAGTTGGCTGCCACAGGGGGTAAAAGCCCTGTGCCTGGCGGGAACCGCAACCTCCTTCGGGAGGTTTACTGCCGCAAAAATTTTCTATGTTTTCACGCCACCCTTTCAATTGCAGCGCAAAATTTGTTTCTGAAAAGTTTTAAAAAATAATTGAAATAATTGTGATTATTTTGCATTATTGCAAGTTAATTTCCAATAATTTGGAATAAATAGAAATCATTCACAATAATTTTCTAAAAATCCTATTTAATCATGTAATTGGGAGAATAATTTGGATCAGATGTGCGTGTATTTTCTGGGGCATCCCCGAAAAATTCATTAAAATGAGGAAATTTTTGGAAAATTCAAGGAAACATACCAACACAAAAATTTTATGAAAATTCACAAATATTCCCGAAAATTTACGAAAATTCGCTAAATGTCTACAGAACATCAAAATTCCCCCTGCTCGAGTAAGTCACCCCTTACACTGTGTGTGTGATCGCCGCGCTGTGCTGGCAGGACGGCGCTGCACATGAGCTGCTGCGCGGGCTCGTCGGTGTGCGTGTCGGCGCTGCTGGCGGCGGGCGCGAGCGCGCAGGTGTGGGACTCGGCGCGGCGCGCCACCCCGCTGCACTGCGCCGCCTCGGCCGGCGCCGTGGACTGCGTGCGCCTGCTGCTCGCGCGCCAGGTGGACGTGAACGTCGGGCTGTCGGGCGGCGCGCCGGGCACCAGGGCGCCGCTGCACTACGCCGTGCAGAGCAACTCGCCGGCCTGCGCCAGCCTCCTGCTGCAGGCCGGCGCCATCCCCAACACGCCCCAGGTGAGCCCCGCCGCCCTGCGCCATCTCGGTCAAAATACAAAATCACAGTTTTAACTACGGTTAACACCATTATTCCTTCACACAATAATTGCTGAGCTAAATCTAGATCTGTGTCAAAATAAATAAATCTAAATAGTTCAGCCCACATTTCACCTCAGGGTGGACCTCCGGACTGAGGCTGAGCCAAGCGTGATGGGATGGGAAATGACCCGGCTAGCGCGCCAACATGAAAAAAAAAGAGACAAAAAACTGTTTTAATTACAATCTGGAAGCGCCGCAGGCCTAGGGAGGCTCACTCTTAGCTCAGCCCGACACGTGCCCCACGTACGCCTACATCGTATACCGTAAAATGTTCTTGTAAATTGTAGGCAAGGTGTTTACGGTGTTGGTGTTTCAAACAGTGCAGTCCTCCCCTGCAGCCCGGTGCCATCCCCAACTAAGGCCATGTCAGCCTCGCCGGCTCCTCCCCAGGCTGCTCGTGAGCCAAACTCAATCTTTGATCAACATGCGCGTCTTGTTTCCCCTCTCCGATTCGAACCAATCGGTGTTTCTTTGAAAGGTCGCGACAGGGGGAGGGGGTTCCCCTCTCTAAAACTTGTTGTTTATGAGGAATAATGGGCGCAAGATGCTCCCGAGGACTCGCGGAAAACTCGCGAAAACATCAAGAAACACTCGCCAATACTCGCAATGACTCTACTCTCACAGTGCTCACGGATACACGCTAGACCCGGGTGGACTTCACGGTAAAAGCAATGTCTGATTTTTTGAGGGAAAAGGGAAAACTTTGAGGTACTTCCGTAATTTGAGGGAAACCCCTCAGATTTTGAGGAAAGCTCCTCAAAAAATAAGGGAAATCTCCACAAATTTTGAGGAAATTTCCTCAAAATCTAAGGAGTTTTCCTCAAAGTATCCAAGATCCTCAAAATTTTCCCCTTTTCCTCAAAAAAATCAGACATTGTTTTCACCGTGTTGCGGACACTCGTGGGCGTGGGTACTCGTGAGGCTCGTTGTTCACCCGCTCAGAGAGAGCAGGGGACCCCTTGGTCCGATCGCGACAAGCGCTACATACAGCACAACGCCGAGAGGCCCGTGATGGAGAAACAGGACGCGCATGGTGATCAAAAGTTGACTTTGGCGCACCCTACTCCGCCCGTCGTCCCCTCGGCGACTGGGAGGGTTCTGTCTCCGGTCGCTATTCAGCAAACGCTCTCTCAAAGGGGCAGGAGAGAGAGAGAGGGGCGCTCCGGCCTCCGGCTGCGCCGCCGGAATGGAGCCTCTGCACGAGGCGCCTCCGTGTTTTGCTTTTATGCAGAGACTGCTTCAGGCTGCGGCGTTCCCCCCGAGCTACCTCTCTCTTTACCTTGCGAACGAATGTATGTATTCCGACGTCCTCCTCTCAGGAGCCCCTCGCATCCCGCACCCCGCGCACATGGCGTGTAGTTTCTCCCCCATGCGCGGTCGCCTATCGCACGTGATTCGATTGACCCCCTCCCCCCACTCCCCTACATCAGTCTGTCCTCTGCTCTGTCCGAGGCGAAGGCTACCATGTCCGCGTTCCGGTTTGATTCAATTAATTATGCTGGCAACACAGGAGTGGTGGTACGGTTGGGAGGGTGGCGGGGATGCACACACACGCGCTCAGGGCTACCCCGCCCCACCCTACCCTCTCCCAATTCGCCCCGGGCCCACCACGCCCAGTAGCGCCAACCTTGTCAAATGAAATGAGGAAATGTGTCTTAAACAGAAAATTTAAGCGTTTCGTCGGTTCGCGTTGCCGTTCCGCTCTCGCGTTGAGCGCTCCTGCCATTCTGTGTAGGGTTTGCATTTATATAGGAGATTAAGGGGGTGGGGAAGGATACCATTCGCTCGACTCCGACCGTAATTGCTCAACTCCCCTGTGATCCGTTTGAAGTACTTAACTTCTTTGTGCTCCTTTGAAAACACTTAACTGTTCGGCGGGTGCTCTGAAAAAGTACTCACCATTTTTTAAAACGGCAGGACAGAGTGTATTATTTTACATTTGGAGCTAACTTAAAATCTCAACACGCAAAAGAAAAGAAGAAGAAGTTGAGTACTTTTACCAGAGCACAGGGGGAGCTGAGCGATTACCGACGGGGACGAGCGAATCACCAATCAGAACTCCGACTGTGCCCCCCTCCCCTTCCCCCTCTACCCCCAGCTGCGCCGCCCTCCATCGTTTCCACTTTGCCGTCCCTTCCCTCGCAGCCCCGCGCCCTCCCCCCTCACCGCCGCCGTAACAGGCGGCCTGGGGCCGGGGTGCCCCCCCGGGCCGAGGACTCTTATCTCGTCGTCAAGATCATCTTTTTATTATTTCCCTCAGCCCTTCCGCCCCGCCGGCACGTTCCGTATTCGCCCGCGCCCGGCTCGGCCCGGCCTGACCCGGCGGCCCGGCCCGGCAGCCCAGTCGCTATCTGGTCCAGCCGACGGCGAGGCTCTGGGGGGTCGGAGCTGCTGCCCGCGCCGGGAAATTGTTTTGAGGATGGGCGGTCCGGAATAAGCTTTGCCCCCTAGTTACTTTGAGACGCTTGTTACCGCCTGCGTTATTTCGGTCCGACGCGGCGCGCGACGTCACGGCCCGAAGGCCCCGCCGCCGCCGCTCGCCGGCAATCCTCTTTGAAGGCGAGAGACGCTTCGTGTCTAATTGGCTGTGCAGCCCAGACGCTAAGGGTATGGCGCCCGGGCCCGGGACGAGCAGAGGCGCCGCCGATGCGCTGCCGCCGCGCCACGCCGGGGCCATGAGCTGTCCTGAGGAGGCCCTGCCCTGCCCCGCCCTGCCCCGCCCCGCCCCGCCCGCCCCGCCCCGCCCCGCCCCGCCCTGCCCTGCCCTGCCCTGCCCTGCCCTGCCCTGCCCTGCCCTGCCCTGCGCCCTTGTCCTGCCCTTGTCCTGCCCTTGTCCTGCCATTCCCCGCCTTGTCATGTCACCTGTTGCGTGATCGCGCCGCGGGCCGCGGAGAAGCTGCCTCTCTAGCCTCCTGATTCCGGGGATCTTTCCTTCCTCCGTGCCTGAAGCTAAGCAGAGCAGAGTAAAGCTCGACTTGTAAAATACTGTCCAAACACGAATCCTTATATTGATAGAAAGGAAATTATCACCTAAATGCGCACGATTTTTTTCCTGATTCCAGGGGCGTGGGAACGGGTCATTGACCTCGACCTCCACCCACACCACCCCTCTGAGCGCCCCCGAGGGGCGGCGTCGAAAAGCACCCTCAAGACGCGCCGGAGGTTGCTCGCCCCTGACTACAAAGACGTTCTTTCGTTTCTGCGCCCACACCTCACACTATGCCCAAACTGACGATTCCCTGCATATAGCCTGAAAGTGGCCACTCGAGGCGGTATAGTTCTGCATATTGCCTCCCGAGGGATAGACCACTTTCGACTATCCCGAGAGGGAATGTATACTCGCGTAATAGTCGAGTCACTCTATCCGTAATAAAGGCGTAATAGTTTGTGTAATAGAAGCATAGTTGGAGCATAATACCCAAAATTTCCCATACTTCACTCAATTTTGGGTCGTTTAGGACTGTTTTTGCCTGTTTTTGGCCAAATTTATATTTTTGGAGCCCCAAACAGCGCAATGGACGTATTAGTAGGGTCCCAAATTGTAAGAGTTAATTACCCCCTCATTCCATGTGTTCCATTGAAAATGTTCCAAATATTCCATCTATTCCATCCCACCTATTCCCACCCTATTCCCAAACACCCGATCCGACATTAGAAATTTTTTTGTGTGTATACTAAGAAATTAATTATATAAAAGCTGGCGAGGGTATTGACCAAGTATGGCGGGGCGGTTTGAGTTGCAGGTGTTCACCGAGACACCCCTGCACGTCGCCTCCGCTCTGGGCTCGGCACAGTGCGTCGCCCTGCTGCTGGAGCACGGCGCCGACGTGCGGGTGCAGTTCGGCCCGACCAGGTAGGTGCTTTCCCATCCCGAACCCGGTGACGCTTTATCACTATTCGGCTAGCTGGTCCCGGCTGGTCCAGTCTCCAGCGGTGAGCGCCCGGCAGGCAGGTACTCCCGTGGTATACTCGCGTTACGCGGGTCTGCCTACCCGCCGGGCTGAAAGCTCCGGCTCCGGATGGTTGGTGTAGCCTCCAGCGGTGAGCGCCCGGCAGGCAGGCACTCCCGTGGTATACTCGCGTTACGCGGGTCTGCCTACCTGCCGGGCCGACAGCCCCGGCCCCGGCTGGTCGGTGTAGCCTCCAGCGGTGAGTGCCCGGCAGGCAGGCACTCCCGTGGTATACTCGCGTTACGCGGGTCTGCCTACCCGCCGGGCCGACAGCCCCGGCCCCGGCTGGTCGGTGTAGCCTCCAGCGGTGAGCGCCCGGCAGGCAGGCACTCCCGTGGTATACTTGAGTTACGCGGGTCTGCCTACCCGCCGGGCTGACAGCCGCCCCCGCCCCGACCGGCCGCAGGTCCACGGCGCTGCACCTGGCGGCTGAGGACGGCAACACGGAGTGCGCGCGGCTGCTGCTGGAGGCCGGCGCCGACACCTCCGCGCTCAACTGGAGGCGGCAGACGCCGCTGCACCTGGCGGCGCACGCCCAGTCCGCCGCCACCATCCAGCTCCTGCTGGCCAGGCGCGCCGACCCCAACAGCCAGGACGACGACGGACGCACACCGCTGCACTGCGCCATCGTCAAGCTGTCGCGCTCCTGCGACTGCGTCCGCCTCCTGCTGCAGGTCAGCAAGTGCATGCGTGTGTGAGAGTGAGTGAGTGCGTGAGTGCGTGAGTGAGTGAGTGAGTGAGTGAGTGAGTGAGTGAGTGAGTGAGTGAGTGAGTGAGTGAGTGAGTGAGTGAGTGAGTGAGTGTGAGTGTGTGTGTGTGAGAGAGATGAGAGAGAGAGAGAGAGGAGAGAGAGAGGAGAGAGAGAGAGAGAGAGAGAGAGAGAGAGAGAGAGAGAGAGAGAGAGAGAGAGAGAGAGAGAGAGAGAGAGAGAGAGAGAGAGAGAGAGAGCAGTGGCGCCAAGAATTCTGCGGGACGGAGGGGCAAGCCTCCTTTTAACGCCGCTCCCTTTAACTCCGTTCCTCTAGGATCCACTCCCCTTTATTTTCCGAACCTCTCTGCTCTTCTTCCTCTTTCCCTTTTCCCCGTCTCCTTTTCTTACCCTTTCCGTTCACTTCCTCTCGTTTACTCACTCACCCTCCCCTCTCTTTTATTCACAACCACTTTGAAAATTTTAAGTGTGCGCAATATTCGAGACTTCAATTCCAGATGTTTCTAAAAATGAACTTGAACGGCGAATTTCAATGGAAGGGGGAAAGGGGGGGGGGTTAAAGGATCACTCAAAACCAAGAAGAGGGCCGCCGAATGCTGCCTCCTCAGGCTTGCCTCGCACACTCCCCATGGGACAAAACGTCCCGCCGCGACTTTGAGAGAGAGAGAGAGAGAGAGAGAGAGAGAGAGAGAGAGAGAGAGAGAGAGAGAGAGAGAGAGAGAGAGAGAGAGAGAGAGAGAGAATGAGACGAAGATGGGGTAGGGTCGCTGGGGTGAGCGAGAGGAGCCAGCAGGGGTCGAATAGCATTCTGTTGTCAGCTTGTTCAAACGAGGCGTCATTTTGTTTGTGTGTTACTTTTTTCTCCCTTTCCCTTCCCCCTTTTTTTTCAATCACGCAGCGATACTAATGGGTTCTTTAAAATACGGCAGCTTTCTTTTTATTTCCCGTCCGTGGTGGGGGAAGGAAGGGAGGCTGTGATGCTGGGCCCGGGTGCGGGGCGGGCCAGAGGGCGGAGGGCGGAGGGTGGAGGAGGGTGGTAGGGTAGAGAGGGGTGAGTAGCCAATGTCCATGAGAATGGAAGCAGACGCCCCATCTGCATCTGGCGCACGGACTGGACTGGAACCAGCCGCGCGGCGCCGCGCCAGTCCGCTCCACGGCCGTGCCTTTTCATGGGCTACATGGCTACACCGGTCCGAGGGTGCTGGACTGGACTGGACTAGGGCAGCCATCGGGCCGCAGCGGGCCCGAGCATGACACGGCAGCGGGAAGGGGGGGGGGGGGGCAGCTATTGTGGTCTAGGCGAGGTGCTATGCATGCAGCGGAGCCAGGGGAAGCGGGAGCCTCCAATTATGACGGGCCGCTCGGTGCTCATAACTCTGCTCTCCAGCGGCGCTCGCGTCTCAGTCAGGGTGATAATTATATTTCTCGCATCTGCCGGCCTGCTCTCCTCCTCTCTCCACCCCACTTTTCAGCGGCCTGCTGACTGATTCAGAAAAGCCCTGTATCTGTCGCACTCATGGGGCCCTACCCTACCACCCCCAGCCCCAGTATAGGACACACACCATAGGTGCGACGAGGACGGAGGGCAGGGGAGCGATCTTCGGAATCGGACGGCCGCCCAGCCAAGGGCGTCCACAACCCGCGGCGCACTACCCCGTCCCTGTGCCTCGCCCTGCTCTGCCCTGCCCTGCCCGGCCCACAGACACTCCCGGGCAAAAGGAACAACAACTGCTGCGAACGGAAGGGTTTGGGGTGGGGCGCGTCAGGGCAGGGCACACGCAGTGCTTTTCGACGTTTCGTTTTTCCGTGAAACGCATAATCACTTGAATCGCATTAACGAGCTGTAGCATTTGTTCGGCTGCAGGTGGTGGTTCGGATCGGTGCCTGTAGGGGGAGGGAGGGTGGAAGAGGACGGTTCACGTGATTGGACTTAAAATGGAAGCAAAATAGTCTGGCACCGGACGTGGCGAGGCCGAGGCTGGCCCATCGTGTCGCCCCGGACCACACACCCACTCCCCATGTTTCGTTTGTTTTCTTCTTTTTATTTTACTATGGCACATCCCCACCGCCCTATATCCCCTCTTGTCCAATCGTCCTCTTTACCCGGTTACGTAGGAGCGCCAACACGAATATCCGCATTGTGGAGAGCGCTTACGAAACGGGCCTTGCAGCTGGCCGACCCGGCCGCGGGGCCGGTGCGGGGCTGCCCACTGAGCTTGGACGAGGCCCGCCCGGCCCGCCCGGCCCCGTCCCCTTACACAACTGCCACAGGATACCGAGAGGGTGATGGCTTTTGAGGTGGTCGGCGCGGGCACGAAGGGGCGGCGGGGAACTTTCCAATCAGAAGGGGAAGAGAGAGGGGGAGGGAGAGGGAGAGGAGGGGGGGGAGAGGGGGTTGCGAGGGGTGTTGCGTTACCGTTGCTCGGCCAGGGGACGAGAGCGCGGGGCTGCTGACGTACGAGAAAAGAAAAGAGGAAATGTCAACACAGCAGACGAGGGGAATTACATGCTTGCGGCTACCGCAAGAAGTTGATTCGTTTCGCTCCCGTGCTGGCCGCGTGCGCGTGGCTCGGCCCGTCTGGGCTCGGCCCCGCTGCCCCCTGGGCTAGCTGGAGCTGACGGGCCGGGCCGGGCCGGGCGGGCGCCTGTCACCCTGCGCAGGCGGGCGCGGCGGTGAACCAGGCCGACAGCTTCGGCTACACGCCGCTGCACATGGCCGCGCTCAACGAGTTCTCCAACTACGTGCTCCTGCTGCTCGCGCACGGCGGCGACGTGACGGCGCGCACCCGCGGCAACGTGTCCGTGCTCTCCTTCATCGTGCGCCGCACGCCCGACGTGCTGCCCAAGTTCGTGCAGCGGCTGGACCGCGCCGTGCGCCTGCACGACCACGAGATCGGCGACGTGGACTGCGAGCTCAAGGTGCGTTCGGAGCGAGGCTAGGCGGAGCCGAGGGGAGGGGGAAAACAACTCTGAATATCGGTGTTAGGATTTTGTGAATTTTTATGAATTTTTGACATTTTTTCTGATTTTTTTTTAAATGAAAATTTTGCAACATTTGCTTGATTTTTTTCAAAATTCTTTGCAAATTTCGGTAAATTTGCCAGCAATTTCCAAAGTTTCCAAAATTTCTCAGAATTTTTTGTAACTTTTCAGAATTTCTCACTTTTTTCCGGAAGTACAAGGTGAACAAAAATTTCAGAGTTGTTTTCCCCGCTCGGCCGGGACGGAGCAGCCCGCGCACTAGCTGCACGTGTACGTCTGCCTTCTCCTTGTGTCTGCAGATGGACTTCCGCATCTTGGTGCCCAACGCGGAGCGCGGCGAGAGCGTCCTGCTCCTCGACCTCATCGACGTGGGCCAGCGCACCATCCTGCAGCACCCGCTGTGCGAGACTTTCCTCTTCCTCAAGTGGCGCCGCATCCGGAAGTTCTTCCTGCTGTCGCTCCTGTTCCACGCCGTGTTCGTCGTGCTCTACTCGGTGTACGTCATCGGCGTCTACCCCCGTAACTGCGACGACGCCCGCCCCGCCAGATATATGTGCCAGATTCCCATGGCGACCACCGTCTGCGGGTGAGATGGATTGCTGGCCCTGCCCCGCCCCCCGCGCCCTTTTCTCTGCACGTGCCTGTCCCTGTCCGGATTTGAATGTCGTGAAACGATATCGTGTTACTATCGAGAAAAGTCACGATATATTGTTGGTCGATAATATCGAGGGTGACGCTGTATCCGTGCAGGCTTGTCGAAAACGCGATATACGCCGATATTGAGGACTATCGCGCCTTCGGTATGCCTCGATACCCACGATATACGACAATATTATCGACTACATAATCGATAATCGACAATATAATCAATAATCGACAATATAATCAATAATCGACTATAAAATAGGCAATCGACTTTATATTCGTTAATCGACTTTATAACCGATAACTGACTAATATCGATATTATTGACTCTCGATACATCGAAGGTAGTTTTGAGGCCATGCCGATAGAATGGTGATATCCTACCGTGACTCGGCGTGCAGGTACGCCCTCCTGACGCTCAACGCGCTGCTGGTGAGCAAGGAGGTGTTCCAGCTCGCCCACGGCTGGCGCGCCTACGTCAGGCACTGGGAGAACTGGCTGCAGCTGCTCATCGTCGCCTCCGTCTTCCTCTGCGACATTCCCTCCGGCCGGGTGAGTAGAGATCGTTGCGCGGGACGCTCATTCCGACGGGAAGACCACTCCGATTTTGGATGTTCACGCAGGTTAACATGATTGCAGGAATGGCAAATAAGTTTTGAGGGATGACACGCGAATTTTGCGGGATTTCTGGGCCACTGAGATACCATAAAAATTTCAACTCTCTAGCTCAACTCCCTTCAGTAGAACAGACACCAGGCCGATTGAATAAGCCCGCTCTCAAGCTTTTTCAAAGCAGGAGGGTGGGATTTTTTTTTTTAAATGAAAAATAATGTTTGAAGGGGTGTGCACGAGTTTACAAAGTTATGCTATGCTCCCCTCGCCCGTCCCTCTGACCAAGAGAATTCCCGCGTCGAGCTAACCACAATTTAGAGAAAACCGCGCGCGGCTTCTCTTTGGCAGCGTGTGGCGGCAGGGTACGACAGTAAAGACACGGTAAAAGAACGCGGAGGAGGGAATGTCCCATCGCGACTCTCAGAAACAGGACTGTGCTGACCATATTAAAGCGTAAAAGTGGGAACTGCCCTGTCCCAAGCAGGCAGATTCCGCGAAGTGCGCTCTGGAACGAAGCGACGGTTATTTGGTCTACCTGTGGAGACGAGAGACGAGTAGTGTGTGCCGACGACGCTCGGTCGAGACACTGATCAGGCTGTCGGCCGCTCTCGGCTTGGCTCAGCAGCGCTCGCGGCTCGCCTCGCCGTTCGGTTCGACCCAGCCCGATCAGTGTCCCGACCGAGCGTCGGCGGCACGCACTACCCGTCTCTACGGATAGACCAAACCGTCGCTTCGTTCCAAAGCGCACTTTTCGGGATCTGCCTGCAGGTATCGTCCTGGCAGCACCACATCGCGGCGGTCGGCATCTTCCTCACCTGGCTGGAGCTCATGATGATCGTGGGCCGCTTCCCGACGTTCGGTCTCTACGTGCAGATGTTCACGACGGTCGCCGTCAACTTCTCCAAGTTCCTGCTCGCCTACTGCTGCCTGCTGTTCGCCTTCGGGCTCAGCTTTGCCGTGCTGTTCGCCAACTACCCGCCGTTCGGCAACGTGCCGCTGGCACTGCTCAAGACGGTTGTCATGATGTCCGGCGAGCTCGAGTTCGAGGACATGTTCTACAACGCCAAGCCCAGCCAGTCCATCCAGTTCCCGTACACGGCTCACTTTCTCTTCCTCATGTTCGTCGTCCTGGTGACCGTGATCCTGACCAACCTCCTGGTCGGTCTCGCCGTCAGCGACATCCAAGGCCTGCAGAAGTCGGCGGGTAAGGGATAGAGGGATCACCATAGAGGTACTTTACAAAAGATTCAAGCACGCGACGATTTTTCGTGATTTTCCTGATTTTGTCCGATCCTTGTCTTGATTTTTTGAAGGGCCCACACTATTATTTTTATTTTTTTTTAAAGTGAAGGACTTTCTGGAATGACCCCTGGCTTCGGGTTCCAACCAGTGATGCCAGAAAAGTTACGCAAAAAAAAAACGCGCAATACACCTGTGTGCAGGTTGCGGCGTCTCCGCCTGCCTACTAGGCAACTCCCCAGCACTCGTGACCAGACCAGACGCTGCCTAGTAGGCAGGCGGAGATACAGTCCCGTTACGCAGCGCACAGCAGGTGTATTGCGCGGTTTTTTGCCTAACTTTCTGGCAACACTGGTTCCAACCTGTGTAAACGG
Source organism: Frankliniella fusca (assembly GCA_029379305.1). Lineage (NCBI taxonomy): Eukaryota > Metazoa > Arthropoda > Insecta > Thysanoptera > Thripidae > Frankliniella > Frankliniella fusca. Next base: position 99,198 of record JAHWGI010001167.1, read on the forward strand.
TGTGCGGTGGTCTACTTGTGCATGCGCAGGGCTGGACCGGCTGGTGCGGCAGGCGGAGCTGGTGGCGCACCTGGAGAGCATGCTGTTCTCCCGCCTGCTGCGCTGCCTGCCCGCCAAGCTGCTGGCCGTGTGCCACCGCTCCGCGCTCCTGCTCTCCTCGCACCGCTCGTGCGCCATCTTCATCCGGCCCAACGACCCCCGCGAGCGCCGCATCCCCCGCTACCTCGTGCGCAGGGCGTACCACCTGGTCGCCGAGCGGCGCGAGCGAGGCCGCCGCCAGCGCGAGGCCGGGCCCGGCCTCGGCCCGGGCGGGCTGATGGGGCTCGCGGCTGACGGCGGCGGCCACCACCCCGGCCTCGGCGCGCACGTCGCCTCGCTGCCCACCGAGAAGCAGCGCCACATGCACATGTTCCTCGGCGGCTCGTACAAGAGCCGGCCTGGCTCGCGTGTCATCGACGCTGAGTGAGCGAGCAGCCGGCGGGAAGCAGGTGCACGCCCTCCGTCCTTGTCGCGCTCGTTGGTCATGGCCACCAAGAGCGAGAGAGAGGACACTGTACTAGACTGGACTGGATAATGCCTTGACGCTGTGCGGAATAACTCTGTCAGTCCACGGTGTGCCCTTATTGAACCAACACTGCAGCCAGCTGGCTGCTATGTCGTGCCTGAGGTGAGCTTGATGCCGTCGGGTTTGCTTCCTCTCAGGCAAAGAAGTGGGTTGCCTACCCATCAGGAGTTCTAGTTGCCGGACGGGAAAGCCCCACCGACGTGCCGCCTGTGCCTCCGGGGCCAGCCATGGAGGCTCGCCTCTGAGAGCAGGCGGAAGGGTTGCGGCGCGGCGGCGCAGCTGACTTGCAAACGGTGTATCATTTGAGAACCCCTCCACCGCAGGAGGCGCGTCGCGGGGCGTTTTTTTTTCTTACAGGTCCACGTGTATTATTTTGACAAAGACATAAACCATTGGCAAATTTGTCAGACATTGCGATTGTGATTAAAATGATGTGATGGCTGTGCTGTTTGTAGATGTTTTTTTTTTTTAAGTATATGAAATAATTTTATAGGCTCTGTACTGTTAGCACAAAATATTCCCAACAAAAATACAAATTCAGTAACCAGTCATGTAAATGAAATTAAAAACATGTTTATGTATTTTGGCAACAACTTTTCAAAAACGTATTATATATTTTTACAAAAGGATTACATACATGCATGTATATATACATATAAATACAATATGACTGCAAAATAATATGTGTTTACATTGAATTACGATAGAAAGACTTCAGTGAGACTGGCAGAACATCAATATTCATGCCTCTTAAAACTATAAATATAGAACAATAAAACAAAGTAAGGTATTGGACAGTCTTGTAGTAGGTGCTTAATCTAACCTGAGACTACCTGTCACAAAGCATATTCATTCATTCTTTCATTCATTCAAGACAGCAGTCCAAGTAGTGCCCAGTCTTTGCATGGGAGTCAGAGGAGACTACCAAGGAAAAAAGAAGAAAAAAACACTAATTTCTAGGCCACATACCCCTGCTTTCAAATTCTAAAGCTGGAAAAAGCCTGCACCCTATGCCTAGGATTAGATAAATATAGTTTACTCGTGTGTACAGGTCTTCATTAAAAACACGGATGTAAGTCTGCTCTGATACCTGCATTACCTGCATATGGTTTTAGAATTTCACATGTAGGGTGCAACACACAATACACAACTACATAGAGGTTTGCCGGCATGATCATGCGGGAAGGGGCCACAATTCTGTGTTTCCTCTTCCACCTACGACCTAGTACTCCAAAGTAAACAGACGGCCTAACATTAAATGAGCAACATTTTACAGACTGTCTACACAGCCTTTCTGATCAAATGGGCTAAGATTAAATCAAGTTAGATTTAGTCTCATACAGATCAGGCAAACAATTGAATGACGTGGTACATTCTAGATGCTTTCAAAAGCCTCCAGAGCGTACCTTGTCCTTCTGTTGTTTGCCTAATGCTCATGAGATAGGGTCCACGTTAACACACACTCAGGGGGATACCATGTGAACCACAAACATCTTATTACACCTGATGATTTAAAACAAAACTATTTTTTTTTAAAATTACATATAAAAAAGGAAGAAAAACAAAAGGAAAAATTACAGTAGCCTATCCTTAAAAAAAATTAGCACATACAATCATGTTTACCCTCCATGAACAAATTTCAAGACTCGATTACTTTGCTTCTAAGAACCACACCAGACATTTAAAAAATGAAAGAAGAAAAAAGAGGAAATTAATCTGTTCCAAACAATGGATATAGCATGAAAGCAAATCCTTTACATTATTTGTGAAACAAAACTAGATATCTGAAAGAAATTTGAAAAAGATGAAGTTGATATTTTTATCTGCATGCAAAAACAAGGAGTAGAATGAGCTTATCTGAGGAAAAAGATGAAGAACTGATCCATTCTAAATTATAGGGTTTCCATTCATCACGACCTCTGCACTTGGATGTGGAATTTGCAGCCCGGCATGTTTTGGACCTCCGCAGTGACTAGACATTTAATACCAAGATTTGCAAGTGCCCCCCGAATCAATCCGCATGTGAATGCAACATACTGTAAATCCGAGAACAACATAGATTAGTAATATTGTGAGATAAAAAACACGTCAATTTAGTACCAATGAATTTCTTTGGTTTTAAGTATTATAGTTCCAAATTTTTAGACCTTAGGGGCAGATTCCAAATATTGCCGTCCAGATGATAGTTTAGAAAGAAATCGAAATGCACAATCATGAAGAACATATACTCCTTGATGATTAGTTCGTAAATTGTCAATTTGCTTTTTATAAATGGTAGACCAAAGGTCTGTGCAAATAAATTTTACAGTGTCAAGTTCATCATTGAAACGTGGGCGTTCTTTGGTCAACCTGAAAATCGAGAGCAAGGAAAAATATTTTTAAGAGATAGGTAAACAAAATTTTTTGTTGCATGTCAATAGGTACCACCTAAGCTACTTACCTTTCAATTATCCTGTAGCCCGATGAAAACCCCATATATTCCAATGCTGACAAGTCATCTTTCTACAATGAAAAAAACATGTAAAACGACATGGAATGGTTCATTTTTTAATACTAAAATAGAAACGGAGGGATTCACATAACCTAATTTTTGTGTCACCAAGACTTGAGAAGTGGCGAAAAACTTGAAATTATCTCGTTAGCGTGGATATTTTACCTTATTTTCTCGAGCAGATTTTTCAGTCACATAACCAACCAGTTCCGAATGCAAAAATTCATACAAAGCTTCATCTGCCATATCCTTCAAAATATGCTAAACAATCACAATCACAGAGAGTCTCTGACTATTCGCAGTCAGGTTCCCCCACCCCACGACCACAGTCCCTCCTCTTTCCCCCCTTCTTTCCGAACTATGGAAAATACTCCGGTACTTCATCTTACGTTATCATGCTGATTTGGTCTTAATAGGATGGAAGGAAATGTTGGCTCATTAAAAAATACAAACTGATATGGATTTGGAATTTTTAAATGTCTAACAGTGCATGAACAGTGTTTCCTTTCTGGAATAACAAAAGGAATCCAGCTAGGGAAGGTCGACTCTCGAATGCTTGAGTTCGAGAGTTCGAGAGGGGAGGGGGGAAGGGGAGGTGGTTTCTCATTTGAGAACAGACGAGTATGCGATTGTTTTGGTGATAGAGATAGAAAATGGCAAGCGCATTGGAAGATGTTCAGGCCGAAGATTATGTTGAATATTTTCTTTTCCCCGATGGAATACCGGGTGACATCTCAAAGAAAGAAGTCAACGATTATTTGAAAAATGTTTTTTCTGTTATAAGTTGTTGCGCAGCTGAGCATAAACGAGAATATATATGGCACAAAGACCCCTTCAACATTGCTCCTATTTCAGATACTCATGTTGATGGTACGTAACGTTCTACTTCATTTCCATTCTGTGGGAGCTCCTTCAAAACTGACTCTTTTTTCTCTCGTTCATTCTGTCTCTCTCAGGAGTTATGCATGCCTTGATGTATAGCTTTCAAAATCCTGAAACTTAAGTTGCATAGAGCAAGTGTTTTTTTTCCCTTGTCAGAGGTGATTCAGATTTCTACATCTTCTTGTATTAGACCCCTAATATTTATCAATCTGTCACTATCAGAATCATTACCTCCTCATCTCCATGGAACAACACATTTCGGTGATAACATTGAAGACGAGTGGTTCATCGTATATCTTCTCGTTCAATTGACGAAAGATATACCCGGACTTGTTGTTAGGTATGAATCATAGTTAAGTCTTTTCATAATTTTTTTATATGCTGGAAGAACAAGTTTGACTTTCTTCTCACTAATTGATGCTCTCTGTTCTGTCACAAACACATTCTATCATGAGAGGTCATTTCAAAATGTTGTGTGACGATGTGGCCCATGTAAGGTATGCTTTTCTAGTTTTGTGAAACAAAATACTCTTATTTATTTTTCTTTACAGGGTTATTGACACTGATGGTGAATTTCTACTTATTGAGGCTGCAGACTTCCTTCCTTCATGGGCTGATCCAGAGACATGTGGACAAAGGGTATGCCTTTTTTTTTCTTCCCCATAAAATTCTATCTTTAATACTCTTTTTTAAGTAATCTCTGTTTTCTCAGGTTTATATTTATCAAGGGGAGGTTCACTTTATTCCCCCTTCAAACACAAACGACTCAGGTGATGAGCCAAGGGCTTTGATACCAGTGTCAGATGCCATTCGTATCATAAGATTATCACCCCACAACACGCGTGCCCCTCAGCCTATCCAAAATGCCATTAAAGGAAGAATTGAGGGGTATGTATCTCTCTGTTTCAAAGTTAATCATTCATTTGTGAGATTATTTTGTTTATTTTTCTACCACCTGTCATTCATTTCAGATATCCTAGCAAAATAAAAGAGGATCTTCACAGGACAACAGTTTGCATTCCAGCGGAGATTTCAGCTCTTCTTAAAGAAAATCCCAGTTTGATAGCCCCTTCAGTGCGAGCTTTCTGTGAACGTGATCCTATTGATAAAAGGGTTGGTTGTGAAATGATGTTATTACACGTACTGAATTATGACTTTTGTAAAATCATCTGATGTACTTTGTAATTTTCTTTCTAGGCATGCCGAAATATGGTCCATTTCAAGCCGGAAAACTGTGTGCCAAGTAGTGTATTGTTTACAAAAGTGCTTGTATGCAATGCTGTGTCATGAAAAGGCAGTGCCTGAGAAAAGATCAGGCTGGTCCTTACCGCCACCTTCCTCACCGACTTTCAAAATGTATAACTTAGGTTTCAAAGTTGTAAGTTAAAAATTTTTATTGATCACCTACTTCAATGCCTTATATACATGTTAGAGTTGTAAGTCTATTAAAGTACATTAATCAGCTTTTGATTGAACTTGGAACTGTTACGTATATTTTTCAGGCATGCGGATTTGAAATTCTTGTTGATCGCGCTAAAAAATCTGGCGAGGTTTCTAGCCCCTGGTCAAAAGCATAACAGCAGTGCAAGTATCTGATCTATCAGGCAACAGAGGTTGGGCTATGTACTTAGATAGTCTTAAGAAAAAGGGATATTTCAAGGTTTGCAACAACAGAATGTTCCTTTTCCATTCATGAATTTATGCGGATATCTAACTCAATATTTTGGCTTACACAGGAACTGCTTGAAGGATCTAAGGAATACACTGCCTTGCTAGAAAAAGCAAAGGAATTTTATGTCAACAACTGTATGACGTCTTCCCAAGTAATACCTGACTCATCCGCTGGTCATGAAATTATGGCAAGATTATCCACTCTCAAGTTAGACATTGAGGCTTTGAAAGAAGAATCCAAAAATATTCCAGCACCGGATGGTGCGTTGTATTCTTTGTCTTTATAATGTATTCTCTAAAATGTTGGAGTTTCTTAATTTAAAAATCCTTTTACTGGCACTCAGCTTATATTTTTTCTCACCTTTCAGATGATTCTTGGTTAGAAATAAGCCCTGAAGAGGTGGATTTGATGCTTAAGAATCGGTATGGCCCAGTTTAAGGACAGGTTGAAAAAGGATCAGCTGTCTGGTCAAGGGGGATTAGCTTCAGTATTAGGAGGCTTTTTGGATTACATGTCTGGAATGGAAGGAGCTGAATTTCCTACGTAAGTACTTTTATCTATGTTAGTGTTGGAAGTAGGAGGTTGGTTGCACCTAGGTGTAACCGGTTGGAAGTAGGTCCAACCGGCCCGGGCTGGTTACAAGTGGAGCCACCTACTTGTATCCAGCTATTTTGGGTCAGAAGTAGTTGTAACCAAACGTCATGGCTAAAAGTATTCACACATGATTACTGTCAGTTAGAAGTAGGTGGATGGGGAAAATTTTTTATTCATGTAATTTACTTATTTAGGGGTCGCGCCAGAGGCTTAAAGTTAACACTGGTTTCTTATGGGGTTTTGGCTGAAGACCTGAATATTTGGTGTAGAGATGTAAATTTTTACCAAATTTAAAAAACGGCTCAGAATCGTGATCTACGTCGAAAACCGAGTTTGGAAACGTATTGCAAGTCATTGGTTTCACCCTAGATTCCAAAATAAATTTCTTAATTTTGGCCAATTTTGGCTAAAATCTGGGATTTATTTTTTCGGCTCTACATTGTACACACGTGTATGTCATACATAATCGGACGCGGTTTTCGATGCAGATCTCGATTTTGGTGTCGGAATCAATTTTTGATAAACATTTTCGGCCCTGCATCAAATTTTCAGGTTTTAGGCCAAACACCCATAAGAAACCAGTGTTAACTTTAAACCTCTGGCGCGACCCCTAAATTTTGTTTTAAAAATCTGAAAAAATTCTAGTAGTTTAGTAGAGAGTATTGGAACGTTTTGCCGAGCGGTCCCGCATTTTATCAAACACTTTTGGCATTTTGGATCATCCTAGCCCCAGGGTGGAACACTTCCAACCAATAGTCATTGGTTATAATAGCACGTAAAATAAATTCAATGGTTACACCTAGTTATAGCTGGGATGATGACTGGATACAAGTAGGTGGCTCCACTTCAGGGTGTGCTAACTTAACCGAAATTGTTTTCACCTTTTTGGCATTATCTTTTCAACGGGGGGACATATGACCGTAAACGAGTGACCATTAGAAAGATAAAAGTACACTGAATTTTCGTTACCGTATGACCGAAAGTGCTCAAACCACTCCTTGTGCCCTAAAATAATTTTCGTTACAAAATAATTTGCGTTAAAGTTATTTTGTAACGAAAATTATTTTAGGGCACAAGGAGTGGTTTGAGCACTTTCGGTGACAGGGTAACGAAAATTCAGTGTACTTTTATCTTTCTAATGGTCACTCGTTTACGGTCATATGTCCCCCCGTTGAAAAGATAATGCCAAAAAGGTGAAAACAATTTCGGTTAAGTTAGCACACCCTGCTCCACTTGTAACCAGCCCGGGCCGGTTAGACCTACTTCCAACCGGTTATACCTAGGTGCAACCAACCTCCTACTTCCAACAGTAACATCTATAAAGGCTCCTTTTATTGTTTTATTTATTATGTGTCAAATTTTCGTAAAATTAAATTAAAAAATTCATGCAGAGAAAGCGCATCAAAACCTTCTGCAAAGATTTTTCGCCAGAAAAGATGAAGGTTTGACTGGTGCAAAACCTAAAACTCAAGAGATTGATAACTCTGCTGTTGATGGTAAATTGAACTTTGATCCAGAAGGATTTTCTTGTGCTGTTCAAAATATTCTTGGTAAGTTATCAACCATCAGTTCTTGAGAACTAGCTGAAGTGATCAACCTTTAATTTGCATCTATAAATTGCCTTTATTGTTTGAATAGATTTTGCAATACCAGAAGATTCTTGGGATTTGAACTCTGATTCAGATGATTCAGATATTGGTTCCTATGAGGATGATGGTGAAATGGATCTAAATGAATTAAAGCCAGGTAATTTTAAATTTTTGTGAGTTTTATTTGTTCTGAAATCTAATCTAAAAGTATTGACACAAATTCTAATAAGAGCATTGTTTTTATTTAGTTGGGAAGAAGAAAAGCCCTGATCCTGAATTAAAACAGTACATGGATCAAATGGACAGAGAGCTTGCAAACACCACTTTGGCCCAAAGCTTTGAAAAGAAGACATCTAAAACAGAGAAAAAGGTATACCGAGCTATTTATTTACGTAAAAATTTTATCAGCCATAACAAGATACCATTTATTTAAATTTTTTATGTATTTAGGTTCAATCTGTGCCAACTCAAGAAGATGACACATTTGATGATGTTGAAGATTTCAGACCTGTTGATATCGACATGAATGCTTTGAAAAACATTTTGGAGTCTTATCAGTCTCAAATGGGTGGAGCTGGACCTGCCTCAAATTTATTGGGGCCAATGGGAGTTCATCTGGAAAATTTAGCTAAAAAAAGGTCATCAGATGAAAATGACAACTAAATGAAATCTGTCTTCCTAAGGTGTTATACATGCATTTTAAAAAAATATATAATTATTTTTTAGAGATACTTGTGGTAGAGAATATTTCTCTCATTTCAAGTATTGTTCTGTTCATTTATAAGTAAGGTATTACTTCAGTCTTTCCTTTGTATTTAAGGGGTATTGTTAAATAACTCTCACATTCCTGTTCACAGGAGTTAAGTTTGTTAAAATATTTTTTGTTTGACTTTGTCGATCTAGTCACATTCAATTGGGATTTAGCAAAGTAAACTCCTGAGGGAAAAGTCTTTTTAGAAGTACTTATTTTAATTGCTTTCTTAAACATGCACACATCACTTTATGTACCTGGTTTAAAAACGTGCCTAAATATGAAACTTTTGTTATATCAACTTTCAGTAAAATTGAATCAAATTAAGTTTGTATCAAATTTAGGTTGTAAGATGGGGCAAGATAATTACTTTCTATCTAATCAACAGGGTAATTGTTATTACTTAGCTGAAATTCTCGATTTAGACGCCATGTTCTGCTTATAATACGGAAACTATTCCAATGTATGATGATTCTCGGTCCGTAAAGCACAACTCAGTAGAATTCCCCTTGCCTGTGTTCACCCTCCGAAACAGTGTGACGCACCCGCACCCGTTGTCTGCCGACGAAGGGCTGGCGTTCGGTGACGCTGCCGTGACTAAGGGCAGCATGAGTGATTCAGTCTCGAGTGCCTCCTCTCCCCCCGAATCTCTGTCACTGTCACTGTCACTCGGTCGGTCCACCTCAGGACAGGACTCAGATGCTCCCGGTCAGCCTGGCCGCCCCGCCCGCCCCGCCTCGCGACGTTGCGGTGGGCACACCGTACAATCGACACTGCCCCGCCCCGCTTAGCGGTGGCCTCCGCGCCGCGCCACGCCACGCCACGCCATGCCATCAAATCAGTCCACACGTCCACACGTCCACGCCGTCCACGCCCCTGCCACGCCGCCACGCCTCGGCCCGCCCGGCCCCCACCAGACCGGCCGCGCCCAACCACGTGGACCAAACGTGTTCTGTTTATCAACATTTGTTAGTGCCATGCCAACATGGTGGTTCATCACATCACGCGAACCGAACCGGGCCACATCACGCCGATCGAGAGAAAAAGGAAAAGAAACGCAGCGCCACCGTTGTCTTTTTTTTCCCTTAGCGATCTTATGGCTCGTTTCGTTTTTGTAGGCCCCCTGCTTCGTTTTGCGTTGAGACTGGCGTTTTGTGATGGCGCCCTCTTCGCAATCTGTGACAATTATTTTAGCCATGGCGGGACTTCAGCAGCAGCTCCCAAAGAATTGTTAATGATAAAAGCGGGGAGGAATGAAGGAAGGCAAGAGTATTGCTCTTCTGATAAGGTGCACGTCAGTTATGGAGTGGCCACACGTCGGGGTCAGGCTGTGACGGGAGGCGAGGGGTTTGCGCATTATGTAAACCGCGCCTCTTGAAAAAAATATAAAAGAATAGGAAAATAATACACAGACGCCAGAATTCCCCTCGCCTCGCAACCTCAGACTCAACCTTGCTTTTTGATTGTCGGAGTCTGAGATCTCGCGGTCGCGTCCATGCCCCGTGCGCCCCCTGCTGCCTTCTTCGTAGGGCCTAAGTGACGCAGAACCATTGAGAAAGTTGACAGTAATTCGGTGCCCGACAGAATCTTCATCGAAGGATCAGCAAACTCTGTTCTATCAGTTAATTATTTGCGTCACATCTCTGCTGTACAAGTTACGACGTAATAAAATTACGAACATTTTCTTTCTTCTTTTTATTGTAGATTAATCTCAGACATAGGCGCACACAAACACCCACGCCCCAACATTGGGGCACAGAAGGCTATCGTGTTACGTATGACGACGATCACAAAGGCGTCAACACGGTACCGAAAGTGCACAGAAGACTAAATGTTCCCATAGATGTACTATGGAAAATTTTGATAACTCAACAGGAGAGGTTACTGCGTTTCTCTTGGTGGCCAAACTCACGGAATTGATGTACGTCTTCTCTGAATGTAGACACCGAACTAATACGTAATTTTATTTAAAGTAATTTTTTACCCTCTGGAAATGTTGTGCCCTTGCTTACTTGCGTTAGTTATAGCGTCTGCAGCACTGGTTTCCTTACGGACTTCCCTTCCTATCTTATGACGTTCTTCATTGTGAGTATGCAATACGGAATGGCGTTTAGTAGACAACGTATGGAGACGTCGCTTGTAAGACTCGATATCAGCACAAAAAATGACTAGAGTAAAGGAGGGCCAGGGCCAGACCGGCCAGCGCTCGCCTCGCCGGCAGCCCCATCGGGTCGCTTTCACTCCGTAATTTCACTCAGTGGGAAATTTTGGGACACCTTCAAATACTAAATTTTGAATCGTGACTCTCCGATGTGTCATTTAACTCTATCAATTTTAGCAAAAAGTATGAACACTTTGCGAAAAACGCTCTACAATTATCTTAAGCAGCTTAAATGTCGTAGACCTACGCGTTCAAATTTTAGCAGTTTTGGATAGTACGACGGGTGGCGGGGCGACCTGGGGTACAAAGGGGGGCTGTCGACGAGCCCTGACCTGGCCCTCGTCAGCCTTCGTCATTTTTAATGCCGATATGGAGTCCCCAACTTTGCTCTGGAATGTTCTCAATTTTCTGTGATCTGCTTTCAGTGACCCAGTTACCCACATTAGCCTCACATCCCTAACTCCAAAATTTCGAACCCCGTCACTATGGTGGACTGACAGAATACCAGGACAGGGTGGTCGTTGACAATTCCCTCGCGTCAACCTCATGGGGTCGGCCGGGCCGGGCGCGGCCCCGCCGGGCGCGGGGTCCGTATTGATCTGACGCGGGTGGAGGAAGCCGCATAGGCTGGTCTGGCCTGGCCTGTCGGTTGTGGTAGGTCGGCCTCCATCACGCCATTCGCGCTACCAACTTGCCTCTCCAGACCCGTTCCCCTGGCGGCGCACCGCGAGCCGCGCGCCCACCTCCCGGACGGGCTGGGCTGGGCTGGGGCGAGCGGACAGTGGATGGCATCCCTCTGGAGACCGGCCCGACGCCCGACGCCATCCCGCACGACATCTCAGTGGGAACTGTCAGCTATGTGATGTGCATCGGGCGCTGGAACACCGTTGTAGGGAAGTCCCCAAGCCCCCTTTCCTCGACTTTGTATTTTGTTTGCTAACGCCTACGCGTAGATGAACCGGCCGTCTGAAGGGGGTGAACCACCCCGTGGCACTCCTCACAGAAACTTCAAAGTCACAGCAAACGTGACAAATCCGTGTCGACTGTGTTCGCAGGACAGGCAGGACACTCGCCTCGCCTCTGACTCCAGACTCCACGGTGCAGGGCGGCGCAGGGCGGCGCAGGGCGGCGCGGCAGGGATGTGAGCGTGAGGGGGTTGGCTGCCCTCGCCCGCCCCGCCGCGCCCTGCGCTGCGTGCCAGTGGGGTTAGCCCAGTCATGTCCGCACAGGCGCACCCCGGCAACATGACCAAGTGGACGTGCGCCAGGAAGAGGAGGGCGTCCTCTCAATGGGACGACGACGACGACGACGACGACTGCCCGGCGCCCACGGCCAAGCGATGGGGTGAGTTTGTCCTGCGGCGAGGCGCGCCTGGCCGGGGTGGCGGCGCGGGCCGACCCCATATCCGCAGTGCAGGGCGCGGTTGCAGGCGGTTTCTTTTGAGGTTAGACGCCCTCGCGGTGCGGCGGCGCGCAGCTCCCTCCTCTCCATCCCCCCCTCCCCTCTCCTGAACACCGCTTTTCAGTTTTCCACCGGTTATCGCCTTCTCTTTTATACACAGCCAAGCTGCGCGACTGATATGCTCCTTGCAGCATGTTGATGCACAGGTGCGTGGCAGTGAAACACCATGGTCGATGTAAGCATAAGGAGGTTTTAGTGATAGGGCCCAGTTAAAAAAGGTGTGTAGCCAACGCGCAACTTATGACCCACAGTACTAGGACAATCAAAGGTGTGCTTTCACTACACGCTAAATATGTGCAATTTAACATTAAGAGCCCACTCTGCCCAAAACTTACGCGCTTTGTGCGAGTAATAATAACTGAGCACCCCCAAACAACAGCGTACCCGCGGCGCGCGGCGCCTCGAGGCGGGGGGGTGGGGGGGTGGGGGGGGGGTGGGGGGTACCCGAAGGGCCCCTGCCGGGTGCAGCAGGTGAAGAGAATTGAAAAGGCACTGACGGTGGCGCCGCGTTGCGCAGGGTCCACCAGGGTGGTTCCTGTTCAGGATAACGTTCTGTAGTGCCCTCTCTTGCTGCTTACGGACATGCACCACGAGTGCGACAAGGACAGAGAGGCGAAACCACTGGACGGGATCACCCTACAGCCGCAGCGCGTGGCGCGCTCTCGCTTTTGCTGCTTTTGCCCCCTTGTCTGCCACCGTCACGTCTCCGCCGAGACCTGAGGCCCCCGCCCCGCCCCCGCCGCTGGCGTTCGGTCATGTAACAAATTCACACAATCGCGGGAGGGTTACGCCGGGACCGAAGGACGTCACACGTCCCGTCGACGAGCGTTATCCGGCCGATATCGAGCCTGCAGCAGGGCGATTCCGCACGGCCACTTCGTCTCTCTGTCCTTGTCGCACTCACGGGGCAGGCCCACAAGGAGCGAGAGAGAGGACATTACAGAACGATCCGCCTGCTGGCCCGGCCCCGCCCCGCCCGGCCCGGCGGCAGAGGCCACGGGGCACGGGGGGCGCCTGCCTGGCTGCTGCTTGCCTGCGGCTACGGCTCGGCTGCCACGTCGTGTCAAAAACGTTTTTGTTGCATCTAGAAGGTTGGGTCAAAAAAGTGAACGTGCTTTAAGATGGCATACAACCTCGAATGGGTGGCAATAGGTCTATTTTCTTTTCGCTTTCGCGGACGCCCGTTGTTGCCCGCTTTCCGCTTGTGCGGTGTGCATCGTACTGGTACAGTGTGCGCGCCGCCCCCTCCCCCCTCCCCACCACACCTGCACCTGCACACCTGGCGGATTTGATATCTATAAGGGAATAGGGTTATTCGCGCCATTTTGATGGGATCCAAAGAATAACAGTAGTGCTTCCTGAATAATTCAAGAATTGCTTTCCACCTTAACGCTGGCTGACGCTGACGAAGTTCTCGGGCCCGCCACAAAGGGCGTCAGCCAATCAGCGTCAAGGAGGAAACAAATCAGGAGGCATTACTTTTCCTTTTTGGATCCGGTTTAAATTATGTGAAATACCTCTTGAAATATTCGTTCCCTGTAAACAGTGGAGAGTACAAAGGTATGCAGGTGGTCGGTGCCACCTATGCACCCCTGTGGTGGTGCGGTGGAATTGAGAGTGGTGTCGGAAAGGGGAAAAGTGAAAGGGGATGGAGGAGGGAGGAAGAAATTACCCGCACTTAAAAAAATGTACGCTACTGCCTGTAATGGCCGTTCCGTTCCGTTCCGTCCCGTCCCGACACTGACAGCAGTACAGTATGCGGGTTTGCGTATCCTCTCCATGTCGTAAGAGACGTAAGGAGCCGTGACCCCTCGGGTAGGCAAACCCGCACTACTCTTAAGTGTTCTCTGATACAGCCGGTCTGTACCCCTCAATCACACGTGCCAGCAACCGCCAGGAAGCAAAGTCTGAAACATGTGGTTCATCGCGGAGAGTATTCAGAGACAAAAACAGCTAGACTGTCTTCTCTTTTGCATGGGGGCGTGAATTGAATTAAATGTGAGTAACCGGCGTGTACACCTTGAACAGCTGGCGGGGGAGCTGGGAGCTGAGGCTCTTGTAACGGTCCAGGACCTTGCACAAAGTCGTGTAGTGTTAGTGTTTGGATTGGAGGGGGTGGGCGGGACGGGGGGGCGGGGAGCACAAACACGCGAAAGCAGACGCTCATCTCCGATACAGGCCGGGAAGACAGTGTCTTGGTTCGAGGCGTTAGAAGGGTGATTCGGCACACTGGTCTCGTCGCTCTTGTCTTGTCGCACCCATGAAGCACGGCCATGAGGAGCAAGAGAGAGGACACTACAAAGGCGGGCCTGGGCTGGGGTAGAGAGAGGTCACACCGATGGGGGTGCGCTGCGGGCTTTACGAAACGCTTTTTGGAGCAGGAGGGGATGGGGGAAATCATCTCCCCGCCGGCTCCGCGGCCGACGCTCGAGCTTTAGGTGGGGCGGGCCAGACCGTACGGCGGGACGGGGATGTCTGCCCGTGTGTCCGGCCGGGCCGGGCCGGGCCCGACCGTCGCCATGGTTTCATGGCCTTGGCCGTGGAGCGACGCCGCGCCTGGCCGCTGCGGACCCGACGCGCGCGCGCGCCCGCGGCTGCGTTGGGGACGGATGGCGTGTAGATGAGAAGCTCTGAGCTAGTGTGTGTGTTTGTGTGGTGTTGGCCCGCCTTGCGAGATGATCGTGTCGCTCCGTGACCCCTTGGTGGAGCATGTTGAGAAAGAACTCTTCCCTCTCCCCGCTCAGCGCTCAGGTCCTCTTCTTCCTGAATGGAGCGACAATTCGCGCAGCCTTGGCGGAGCCTCTGCTCTGCTCTGCCTGTGGCCGGTGGCCGGGCAGCTGCCTGTGCCGGGCTGAGCCCCGGCCGCGCGCCCTGACGCGCTGCGACCGCCACGAGGATCCCCCGACCCCCACCCCCACCCCCGTGACCACGATGTAGGCACGGCTCTTACCAACCCCCGTGCGGAACCAGTGAGATGTGCTAGCTGCAGAACAAGGGCCGTGCTTCGCAGCTACATTAGCGCAGAGAGCGATCAACAAGTACGTACGCAGCGCGGCCTCGCCCCCACCCCCACCCCCGCCCCCCCGCCGGACCGAGCTGTATGTTGCATAAGTATCTGTGCCCCTCACCCCCGTGGCGGGGCGGGGTGGGGCGGGCCGCGGTAGCGCCCAGCTGAGCGGGGGGCGGGGGCGGGGTGGCGCGGCTGGCCTGCCGGCCCGGCCGGGCGTCGGAGTGCGCAGTGATAAGGGCCTAGAGAGAGACCTTGGCGAAATTTAAGACGCGGTGCTCAAGGCCTAGCTCAAGGCCCGGCCGGCCGGGGCCGGGGCCGGGGCCCAGCTCGCGGGGGAGGCCGGTGCGATGTTTCACGCGGCCACGGCGACGGCGAAAGAGCACTCGGAGAGCGGGTTCGTCGGCCTGGCGGGGCGGCGGCGGGCCCGGGCCGGGCCTCCGCGAGAGGATCATGTACTCGGCGGCGGGGCCCATGATAAAGCGGTTGCCGTGGCCAGCCCGGGCCGCGCATGGGGCGCACGCAGGTCTCATGCCGGGGCCCGGCGGGGCCAGGCGGGGCCCATGCCCTCACTCCCTGATACCATTGCCTCGCAGCCATGGCGCAGCGCAGCGCCGCAGCGCCTGGCAGCCCAGCCCGCCGCCGTGGAGTGGACGGGGCGGCGGGGCGGCTTGGACGGGTCAGTGTTGCTAACTGGCGCCCCGCCGGCCCCGCCGGCCCCGCCGGCCCCGCCGGCCCCGCCGGCCCCGCCCCGCCTCCTGGCATCTGATCACTTGCCGATGGAGTGGAGAGCGAACGTGAGTTCTGATAAGGTCCTGAGTCGCATCCGCCAAGGTGTGCGCGGGTGTGTACTACAGTGCTGTACGGGATGGGGCGCGGGGCAGTATACCCAGATAAGAAAACAAAAAGTACAGGGTTGTTACAAGTCAGGAGAATTGGGGAAAAGTCTGGGGAAATGCGTCCGCCAAGAAGAAGACTTCACAAAATGCGATGAAATATACGAAACAAAAAATTGTGATTTCAATTTCCTCATTCTTCTTCAATGCCAAATTTTTGCGTCTATCTTGACCAAATTTCTTTCTTTTTTTTTCGGGAAGAATGTCAAATTTCTGCTATGAAATACCATCAGGCAACTTGTACGCAGCTGTGGTAACGCGTCGCCTAGTACACGCTGGCGGAGGTGCTGCTCGCTTCATTCCATCGTGTTTGGTATATTGACTGCATTCTTTTCTGGCAAATAGATTGGGAAGTTTGCTGGAGTTGATGTGTTTTCCGCCAGTAAGCGACGGAGCACTTAACTTGGAACGTGGCTGGTTATGTGAAATTTGAATATTTATACCATATAACTTGTCTGGAATTGTGAACAATTTTCTGATAAGAATGTAGACCGGGGTCCGGCCCTCTCGATAAGAGCTTTGCGCTGTACTGTAAGGCCATAGTGGGCATCCTGCTTTGTTTGCTCCCCTTCCCCGCCGTCCCTTTGTCCCCCCCCCCCCTCCCTCCGCTCCCCTCGGCCAGCGCCGAGGTGTGGACCGGAAATTCCGAGGCGAGGCGGCTATCTCGCCTCGGTCCCGCTACATCTCTTGTGCTATCGGTCTGTCCCCGCATGTGAAGCCCGGTTAGCTCAGTCGGTAGAGCGTGGGACTTTTAATCCTAAGGTCGAGGGTTCGAGCCCCTTACCGGGCGGGCTCTTTTGCCTCTCCCTCTGTCATTCCGTCGCTGAGGTATGCGCTGCGCAAGCACTCGTGCTTTCTGTCGATGACAGATGACCGAGGTGATGATGTCTTTTGCACCACACACCCACCTCCGTTTCTTTCTCGCGGGGGGCGCCCACCCCACCCTCCGCCCCCGTGGTGCGTGGTGGGTGTCAGTATCAGGAGACTTCCATGTCTTCTTCATCCTCGTCTCCCATGGCTCGGTATCAGTCGCCGTCCACGGGACCTTATCACAAAAATTGGCGCTGCGGTGATTCGGCCTGCTCCGTCTCGCGAGGGGTCGTGACCCCCTGCGGCAGCCCTACATCCCGCCAGCCCACTCCTAGCTCCACGTCTACGACGTCCACCACGATACTTGCGAAATTAGCATAACAGCAGTAGACATGTGCTAGCAGCGGGATATGATGACAAGCTGCCCCAAAACAAATGTAGACCTTGCGGGTAGTGGGAATCGACTGTCAATCGCGCTGTCGCAGCAGCACCCCGCCCGCAGCTGCCCGTGCTCCTGCCTCAGCTGAGCGGCCTCGGGCGGGCCTCGGCACACGCAGACAAGACGTTCGAGAACGCGAATGTGCCTTGCGATATGCGCCCTGCCTTCTGATCCCGAAGATCGCTCTCTTTCCTCCGTCCTTGTCGCACCTGTGGCGGTGCTCTATGTAGGGTACTCTGGGGCTCGGCCAGCCCGGAAGTAGAAGAACAAAAATCTTCGTGCACAGGGAGAAGAGGGGACGGGTGGGGACACACCCCTCCCAGCCCCGCTCCCCCTCCCGTGCCCGGAGATTTTTGTTCTTCTACTTCCGGGCTGGCCGAGCCCCGGAGTACTCTATTGGGAATGGCAGAGCCCTATGAGTGCGACAAGGACGGAGGCAAGAGAGCGACCTTCGGAATCAGACGGCCGCCGTGGCCTGCCGTGCTCCTGCGGGGCTGTGCGAGGAGTTCGGCCTGTTCACCAGCTGCGCACATGGGTCGGAAGCACGATGTACTGAGTCCGAAGCCTTGAAAACATGGAATGCGTACACAAATTTGAGAGAGAAAAAATAATCCTTTATAAAATTCGAATGTCAGGCCTCAAATCAATTTAAATTAACCTAGAACTTTTCAAAAAATCCACCTTGGCTGCGCGTGTCCGATATCAGCACGAGCCCGACACGTGCCACTGCTGGGGGAAAGCTCTGAAAATCTTCTCAGCCTTTTTTGTTACACCGCTAAAGTTGTATTGCCTCTGCTTAGTCCAGGGACGAAACAGACGTCAACAAAATTCCCTTGAATAGCTCTAGCGCGCACAGAACAGTCCTGGGGAAATTTCCTTAAGACTTCTTTTTGGCGCGAAGCGCGTGGGAGGAGGAAAGTTGTGCGGACCCCGGGGGCCAGCAGCACGGGCGGGGTGGCGACGGGGGCGGGGTGCGGGCGCGGGGCAAGGAGCGGGCGGTCAAGCAGCGCGACGACAGGCGACGAGTACCTGCCAGCGCGCCTGGCCGCCCAGCGTCTCTCACGGCGCTAGCACGCGGGTACCAGGGCATGCGCACTGCAGGCCCGCGCCGGGTGCAGCCGCGTCGGCCGCGTCCTTGCCGAACGCGGAGGTGAAGGGGTGGACCTGGACGGGGCGGCCCGGGGCGGCGAGCATCCCCCTGACCTGCGGCTGCGGCCCGAGCAGCACCGCCAGCCCCGCCGGGCCCGGTCCGGCCCTTCCGCGGCCCCCGCCACCGCCGCGCGGCCCCCGCGGTCCCCCGCCGGCAGCGCCGCAGCCGGCGGCTGGCCGCCAGCTCGGGCGGGCCGGCTGCGCGGTGCGCTCGCTGATTGGCTGGCGGCGGCATGGGCTGACTGGGCGGCCGGCCGGCGGCCAGCCCGCGGGCGGCGCGCGCTTTTCTACATACGCGCGCGAGAGCGTTCACTGCTTGACAGTTTGCGGGTGGCGGTAGTCGCGGGTAGATCGGCTCAAACAGAACCGATCCAGTGCGTTCGTGTGGGTGCGAAGAACGCAACAAGACGACAAGAAGATCCAAGAGGATCTATCAATAGGATATAAAATCACATAAACCGGTACGTCTTCAGCTGCTCTCGAAAGTGTGGATGTGTGCGTGCGTGGCGGATGGAACGGGGCGGCTCAGCCAGACGGTGTGGATTGGAGCGTTTGTGAGTGTTTGCAAATTCTCGGAAAAGCACGTGGTGCGACTGACGTCTGCAGGAAAAATTCGCACCTCGCGTCATGCGTTTGTGTTGTAGGCTAGGAAAGAGTACGTATCGCTGCTCCTCAGTTCATTTTAAGGTAGGTGTGGATGTCGGTTCTCTTCTCATAGCGACAGCGCGGATCCTTGTGTTGGCATTGCTAGAACACGTGTAGTTCAATCATTATGGCGTCTCTTGTAAGTCGCTAGAAAAATATAGAAGGTTTTTCAGTTGTCGTTTGTCGTCTGTATGGCTATGAATCCGTGGCACTCATTTGTATGAACTGTGGATAGTCTCTTTGAAGTAAATCCGAAGAAATATTTTATTAATTTAAATCAACTTTTTCTAATCCAAAACTAAAATTTACATGGGGACGAAGAAAAAAAGGTTTGATTCAAAATAAAAAGTTTCTTTCAGACTACAGATAAAAAATGATCCTTTGAATCAAGCAACTTTTATTGTCTCATAGATATAATTTCCTTCCCCCCCCCCCCTTTTTTTAAAAATGTAACACTCTGCGGGATTGTGCTTGACATTGTGTTGCTTTTGTAGTGGCACGAAAACTTCTTTACAGTCCCGATGGTTTTCCCCTCTTGCACCTCACCATCTGATAGAAACTATATGGACATAGTTTCGAGGTTTGGTCGTCCTCAGCGAGCACTGTGCTACCGGGTCTTCCTCTCGGGTCCGACAGGGAAGGACCGTCCCGCGGATAAGTCAGTTCCTCTGTTCGCTCAGTGCGTCATCGTATGCGCGGGCCGGACCGGACAGGCTCCTTGCGCAAGCTCTGCGGGGGGCGGGCGGGCCTTTTGTGTTGTTTTGCTCGGTCAAACGTTATCTAAAACTAGCTCACCCTTTTTGAGCAATCCGATGAACATTATGACGATGCCGCGCAAACAGCCGAGATGTGACGCGCCGCGTTCCAGAGCTTGCAAGATCCCGCGAGGAAACGGGGCGGTCAGTGGAGGGGTGGGGCGGGGTGGGGCGGGGTGGGGCGGGGCGGCGCGCGATCAGCTGGTCGTCGTGCCTCCCCCCCCCCCCACGCACCCTCTCTTCCACCCGCTCCACCCCACCCCGCCACGCCACGCCACGCCCCGCCGGCCCCAGCTGGAGTACGTTCGGGCCGTTCGGGCTGGCGGTGCGGTCCGGCCGCCACGCGCCGCCACGACGGCGGGCTTTGCGATCCACAAAGCTAAATGAATGTGGGATCCATGCGTGCGCCTTGAGATGGGGCGGAACATCCTGACGTGAGCTCACGCATCTTACAGAGAGAGGCATCCTTTTCCACTGTAAAAAATACATGCGTAAATTTACAAAATTTTCTCAAAATTTTCGATTGACAGCTTAGGTTGCAATGATTCGTCCGATAACCCGAAACTAACGAAAGCCTGCTTTATGCTCGTTTGAGAATGATTAGTCAATACTAAGTGTCATTTCAATTTCGTCCGTTTTGCAATTTTTAAATCTTAGCTCAATATTTCTCATGGGAAATTCTCCCGTGGTCCCTACGAACATCTATCTCAGCCCCAGGTAACGTGATTTTCCTGTTAAAAACGGGACTCTGGACTCAAGGAATTCCCCCCGGCAAAAGAGGAAAATCATCTTCATCCGGAAGTGTATTGCGTAAAGAGGATTTACCTCTACCGAAAAACTTAAAACAAATCCCTCCCCTTTTGTTTGATCTTCACTTGGCCTTTTTTATTAGACTTTGAGAACTAGGTTCCTATGGTTTGTTTTCCCTTTGAGGAAAAGCCTCTGCAACCCAAGGTCTTTCTAAGACTATCATGTCTGACGCGTTATTAGCGGTATTCCTCTTAAAGTCAGGTGCAGGAAATTAGAAAGAGGAAATATCCAGCGGGTTTACCTCTCAGCATTATAACACACTTCCCCATGCGATAAAAACATAAGTTTATCGTGAGAAAATTACGGTTGCTCCAAGAAACAGTATATAACAAGAGGAACTTCATAATTGAATAATGGATATTTTCCTGTAGCACGAAGAGTTTGTATGATTACATTACAGTCACTTTAACTTTTCGTTTTCAATCATAATTTTCTTTAAGTAAATGGGGTATAGGAAATATCAACAAGAATACTTTTTTTTCTGCTAGCGACTCTGTTCTTGGGCTAGGCGTCACTCACATTTTATACTGTTGTTGTTTTGTGTGCTTGGTCTATTTCACACTTGTGACACTGGTAGTAGAGCGGCGCCACTTTGACTCGACTAATGTGCCCCCGCACCATCGTACAGCAGCCATTACGGCTAATGGTTTGGACCCGTCATTGTGGTTACGCGGGGGCCTTGGCCGTGCCGGAGGCTAACCATAGCCTGTCATGGTTTTTGCCCCGATTTCGATCGCATTGTTCCTAAACGTAGGGCTAAACAGAAGCGCGATGGAAGAGGCGGAAAAATTCAAATGTTTTAATTTTTCACCGTGGACGGGACGGGATGTGTTGGCGAGCCTGATCCGACACTGGCTCAGAACGCTAGTAGCCCATCGCGTGACACCGGCTTTGTGACCGCTTCTCCAATGTTTTTTCCCCGTCGTCGCGATATTTAATTCTTTCCCGAAGTACAAAATTCGTCTTCACTTGGAGCACGAACTAGTTTCTTTCAAATGTCATGTTTCCCACGGAGTTTGAGTCGCTACGTGGGAAATAAAACTTTCCATCACCAAAAAAATAAAAAATAAAAGGAAATTATAATTTGTCTGTTACTCGTCGCGCGCGTGTCGGGCTCGTACTGCCGCTGCTCCAAAATGATTCCGGCGGAGGGAGGGGAGGGGAAGGGAGGAGAGGCGGGTCCCAATGTCTGCTGTGGCGCAGCAGGTGCCAGGGTACACCAGCTGACCGACATACAGTGCCAGTCTCACAGAGGCAAGGGTATGGACGCGTGACTCACTCAGGGGGAGAGAGAGAGATATCTTCTCCTCGGCCTGTAGGGGATGTGCCTTCTGTCCAACTTGAGTGGACGAGGTCCTTCCGTTGCATCAGACCACGTGACCGCACATGTTCTCTGCCGAGCGGAGCGCGACGCTCCTGCGCAGAGAAAGGTATACTCTGAAAGAGGGGGGGGGGGGGGGCAGCGGTGGTGCGATCGCATGATCTGTACCCTCCACCAACCAGGGGTCAACACATCGGGCGGGGCGATGTAGAGAGGGGAGGGGAGAGGGCAGGGTGGTGGGGGGATGAAGGTCTGGATCCGCAAGGAAGAGAGGTGCTTCCAATTTTCTTATGTTCCCTTCCCCACCGGAGCCGCCGCCGTGGCTGATGGGCTGCCTACCTGTCCTGCCCAGCCTGTGCGAGCCACGCGAGCCGCTCCTTTCTCCCCACGATCTCTCTCTCTCTCTCCCTCTTTCTCTCCCTGTGTCTCTGTCTCTCTCTCTCTCTCATTCCTCGCGAGTAGAGCGTGGCGTGACGCCGTGTTATCACACATGGTCGTTTAACTGCTTCACAAGCTCACCGCTCTCCCCCCCCCCTCTCTCTCTCTCTCTCTCTCTCTCTCACTCTCTGTCTCTCTGGCCCTATCTCTTTCCCTCTCTCCCTCTCTCTCTCAAGCCGCGGTCCCGCTCAAGGTCGCGAAGCTATGATTCGCGCAGGACTGAGTGAGCCATCCATTGATAAGCCGAGTGCCAGGCTGTTGGGATGGGCCGGGCTGGGTCGAGCTGGGCCTCCCAACTTCTATCGTTGACGTAGGTTCGAGTGCGCGTCACGTTTGATATTTTATATTGCCCCCGTCGTAAGTCGCCTTTATTTTATTTTATTTGCAAGGTTAAGAGTGTCTAATCCTAGTGCGTGTCTGCCTGCCGTGGCTCTGCCCGCGCGCCCGTGACATCCGCGCTCTAAGTGGATGTCTTCACACGGCCGAACAACCTTAAACTAATACTATTCGGGCCCCTTGCGAGTAAATAACTGACGCAGGTCGGACGGGTTGCCGCTGGCTCGAACAAATTTAAAATATGCACTGTGTGTGAAAAATATATTACACGTCGTATGGTCGTAGCCAGGTAGTGGAAACAGAATTTTCTAAAAAATGAGAAAAATGTTGTGGAGATCCCTTCAAACGTTGGGAATTAGTGAGGCCGAGTTGTTCGGACAGGTGCAGAGCTGGGCCAGCTGTCCTGATCCGCTCCGGAGCCGCGCGCGACTCGGAGCGGGGTGAGGTGGGGTGGGGCCGGCGGGGCGGGGCGGGGTGAGGTGGGGCGGGGCCGAGCGCGGCCGACTCATCCGGGCGGTTGGATGTCCATGTCCAGCTCGAGTTCGCTTACTCGTTGATTGTCTTTTTATGCGAGGAATGCTACAGCCTCCTGCCTTACGTCAGGACTAGTAATGGATTCTCCCTCGCCTAGAAGTACGTTTCCACTGTTTTGTGTTTTAAGAACGTAGGCAGCCCGCCGCGCTCTCCAGTTTGGAGCGTGTGGGAACCGGCACCTGGAGCAGCTCCAAGTGCGCAGCCCTGGTTGATCTCCGGAGGCCCGCAAGGTTCAGGTCGGGGACGACTCTCATCAGGGTCATGATTGGGCGGGGCGGGGCCGGGGCCGGGGTGGGGCCGCGGGCGGGGCCGCGGGCGGGTTGGGGCGCGCCCTTATTGGCGGCCCAGCCGGGCCAACAAAAGGAGTCGTTCTCTACCGCCCTGCTCTGGCGCGCGGCTCAGGGGCGTGGGGACGAGATAGCCGGCGATGACGCCCGTGCCAGTGACCCGACCCAGCCCTGCACCCTGGCGGGCACCCCGACCTGACGGGCACCCGGCGCGACGCTAGCGGTACCTCCCGCTCCGCCCCGCCCCCTCCCGATACCGGTTTGCATAACAGTTACGTGAGCAGCGGCGCCGTCGCAGCCAAGTTCAAGGCCCGGCCCGAGGCGGCGCGGGGCGCCGATAGCGCAGGGTGGGGCGCGGGGGCGCGGGTGGCCTCCTGGGGGTGGAGGCGGGCGGGGTGCGGGCCGCGGGGGCATCGAAAGGGGTTGAGAGGGCAGCCAGGCGTGGAGATAAGCCGCCTCGAATGATACAGCACGAGACGCCAAAGTGATCTGAGATTGCTTTGCGGCTCATGACCTCCATGGCGACCTCTGTACCAACTGACCCCTATCACCGGCCAAAAGTATTGTGCGGGTGGGCAAGGCCTTCCGGGCCTGGACGTCCTTGCTCAACATAGTTTAAGGTCATTTGTTGTTTGTTAGCTCCCACATTTTGTACTCGTACCGGGTAGTTTTATGAATTACGGGTTTGCCTACCCCATTCGCCCCTAAAGCGCCACGCCCCCCCCGAAGCCGCAACATCGCAACACTGCTTCACTGATACGCATCGAGAGAAACGCCTGGTGCAAGCTGCACCTGGCTGCATCACATGCACTTGAGATAAGAGGGCGCTGACACAAGAAGCTGCATTACTGTTATCAAGTGCTCCCGCATCCTCTGACCTTGTGCGTGTTCTCTGTTCTGTTGCAGCAGCCGCAACAATGCCTGCCCGTGCCACAGACACCATGGGTGCCACCAACCACACCCAACACAGACGAGATCGTCATCACAGGTCTCTCTGGGCGTCTGCCCGAGAGCAACTCCATTGAGGAGTTCAAGGACCAGCTCTTCGCCGGTGTCGACCTGGTGACGGCCGACGACCGGCGCTGGCCCACCGGCCTCCACGGCCTGCCCGAGCGCTCCGGCAAGCTGAAGGACCTGGCTCACTTCGACGCCCAGTTCTTCGGCGTGCACGCCAAGCAGGCCCGCGTCATGGACCCCCAGCTGCGTATGCTGCTGGAGCTCACCTACGAGTCCATCGTGGATGCCGGTTACAACCCCGCCGAGCTGCGTGGCACCCGCACCGGCGTGTTCATCGGCGTGTCCAGTTCCGAGTCCGACGAGTACTGGACCCAGGACCCCGACCGCGTCAACGGCTACGGTCTGACCGGCTGCTGCCGCGCCATGTTCCCCAACCGCCTGTCTTACACCTTCGACTTCAGCGGGCCCTCCTACGCCATTGACACCGCCTGCTCCTCCAGTATGTTCGCGCTGCAGCAGGCCGTGCAGGCCATGCGCGACGGGCAGTGCGACAGCGCCATCGTGGGCGGCTGCAACCTGCTGCTCAAGCCCGCCAGCTCGCTGCAGTTCCACCGCCTCAACATGTTGAGCCCCCAGGGCATGTGCAAGGCGTTCGACTCCTCCGGCAACGGTTACGTGCGCTCCGAGGCCGCCGTCGTCATCCTGCTGCAGAAGGCGTCGGCCGCCAGGCGCGTGTACGCCACCGTGCTCAACGCCGGCACCAACACCGACGGCAACAAGGAGCAGGGCATCACCTTCCCCGCCGGAGGCATGCAGCAGCGCCTCATCGAGCGCGTGTACCGCGAGGCGGGCATCAACCCCGCCGACGTGGCGTACGTCGAGGCCCACGGCACCGGCACCAAGGTCGGTGACCCCCAGGAGGTCAACTCCATCGCCGAGGTGTTCTGCAAGAACCGTACCACCCCCCTGCTCATCGGCTCCGTCAAGTCCAACATGGGCCACTCCGAGCCCGCCTCCGGTCTCTGCTCCATCGCCAAGGTCCTGATCGCCATGGAGCGGGGAGAGATTCCCGGCAACCTGCACTTCAAGGAGGCCAACAAGGAGATCGCCGCCCTTAACGACGGTCGCCTGCAGGTCGTGCACAAGAACTGGCCCTGGAACGGAGGAATGGCCGCCATCAATTCTTTCGGTTTCGGTGGTGCCAACGCCCACGTCATCCTCAAGTCGAACCCCAAGAACAAGACCCCCATCACTCCCCTCAACCCCGAGGTCGCCCGTGTCGTCACCGTGTCCGGCCGCACCGAGGAGGCCGTCGACTTCCTCCTGGACCAGGCCGAGCAGAACCGCGACGAAGAGTTCTTCAACCTGCTTGCCGACATCCACAAGCAGAACATCGCCGGTCACACCTACCGCGGTTACACCCTGGTTGGAGGCGCCGGCGACCCCATGCGCGAGGTGGCCATGGCCGGCGAGCCCGGCCGCCCCGTCTGGTGGGTGTTCTCCGGTATGGGCTCCCAGTGGGGCGCCATGGCCAAGTCCATGATGCGCCTCGAGCCCTTCGCCAAGGCCATCAACACCTGCGCCGCCGCCCTCAAGCCCCACGGCGTCAACCTCATCGACATCGTGGTCAACAGCGACGCCAAGACCTTCGAGAACGTGCTCAACTCGTTCGTGTCCATCGCCGCCGTCCAGGTGGCCCTGGTCGACACCCTGCACGCCCTGGGCATGCAGCCCGACGGCATTGTGGGTCACTCCGTGGGAGAGCTGGGCTGCGCTTACGCCGACGGCACCTTCACCGCCGAGCAGACTGTCCTGGCCGCCTACTGGCGAGGACGCTCCATCCTGGAGAGCAAGCTGGCGCCCGGCGCCATGGCCGCTGTCGGTAAGTGCCGCGCTCCTCTACTCGGGGCCCGTGAATGTCGCACTTCTTCACAGTTTTGCTTTCTAGTGTGAACCGGTGAGTTTCAGAGGATGCGTAACAGTATTGCGGGTCTGCCTACCTAATGGTCCACGGCGCCTTACGGCAGGCGGGTAGGCAAACCCGCAGAACGTTATGTGGTCTCTGAAAAATTCCGTTCACTTGTCGTATTACAAGACACCGTGATGACCGCATTCTACTATATGATTTAAAACTTGATATGAGTCCTGCAGTTCTGATTTCGTTTTTATTACAATCCGGAAGCAGAAGCTACCAAACCTCGGCTAATCTGTAACTCCCTTCACCACAGGTCTGAGCTGGGAGGAGGTCCAGGCCCGTGTGCCCGCTGATATCATTGCCGCCTGCCACAACTCCGCCGATTCCGTCACCATCTCCGGCCCCCCAGAGTCGATCTCCAAGTTTGTGTCCAGCCTCCAGGCCGAGGGCATCTTCGCTAAGGAGGTGTCTAGCTCCGGCGTGGCCTTCCACTCCAAGTACATCGCCGATGCCGGCCCCAAGCTCAAGAAGAGCCTGGAGGCCCTGCTGCCCAACCCCAAGCCCCGCTCCTCCCGCTGGCTGAGTACCTCCATCCCCGAGAAGGACTGGAACTCGCCTCTGGCCAAGATGTCCTCCGCCGAATACCACGTCAACAACCTGCTCTCCCCTGTGCTGTTCGCCGAGGCTCTGCAGCACGTCCCCGAGAACGCCCTGGTGATCGAGATCGCTCCCCACTGCCTGCTGCAGGCCATCATCAAGCGCGCCCGCGGCACCGGAGTCACCAGCATCGGCCTCATGAAGCGCGACCACCCCGACAACCTCAACTTCATGCTCTCCAGCATTGGAAAGTGAGTGTTGGCTTGTAAGGACAAAATTGCATGACCGGGTCAGGCACTTTTAACTCTGGACTCCTCTTTATCGCAGAGCCTACATCGCTGGCGCCCAGCCCCAGTGTGGCCGCCTGCTCACCCCCGTCAAGTACCCCGTGGCCAGGGGAACCCCCATGCTCGCCTCCATGGTCAAGTGGGACCACTCCACCGAGTGGGCCGTGGCCGACTTCTCCGGCAAGGGCTCCCGCTCCGGTGAGAGCGTCATCGAGGTCGATGTCAGCAAGGACGCCGACAAGTACCTTGTCGGCCACACCATCGACGGCCGTGTCATCTTCCCTGCCACTGGTTACCTGGTGAGTTTTAGATTTAGTCAGGGGAAAGGACCGTGGCTTAACTGTGTTACGGCGACTTAACAAAAAATATCTTTCCGTGCACGCAGACCCTCGTTTGGAAGACCTTCGCCAAGCTGCACAACAAGTCCCTGGAGGACATGGCCGTGGTGATGGAGGATCTGCAGTTCCACCGTGCCACCATCATGCCCCCAGACGGCGCCGTCAAGTTCCTGATCAGCATCATGGACGGCTCCGGCGCCTTTGAGATCTGCGAGTCCGGAAGTGTGGCCGTGACCGGTCGCATCTACGTACCCGAAGACGGCGTGGATGGCATGTTCGCCAAACTCGGCCCCGTCAAGAAGACCCCCGAGAACGGCGTGCTGCGCCTCATCACCCCCGACATCTACAAGGATCTGCGCCTGCGTGGCTACGACTACATGGGCATCTTCCAGGGCATCAAGGAGTCCGACAACTACGGCCACGAGGGCAAGCTGCGCTGGGTGGACAACTGGGTCAGCTTCATGGACACCATGCTGCAGTTCAGCATCCTGGGCAAGCCCGGCCGTGAGCTGTACCTCCCTACCCGCGTGCAGCGCGTCGTCGTGGACCCCAAGCGCCACAAGGCCGCCGTGGACGCCATGAGCGGCGAGGACGACGGCATCCCCGTGGCCAACTACAGCGACATCAACGTGATGCAGG
Source organism: Frankliniella fusca (assembly GCA_029379305.1). Taxonomy (NCBI): domain Eukaryota; kingdom Metazoa; phylum Arthropoda; class Insecta; order Thysanoptera; family Thripidae; genus Frankliniella; species Frankliniella fusca. Next base: position 127,524 of record JAHWGI010001167.1, read on the forward strand.
CCGGCGGTGTGGAGATCCGCGGTATGAAGGCCAGCCTTGCGCCCCGCCGCCAGGGCGCCCAGGCCGACCCCAAGCTTGAGAAGTACGTCTTCGTGCCCTACAAGAACCAGCAGCCTCTGGAGGCTGACAAGCCAGGCTTCTCCCGCCCCGCGGCCCTCATCTCCGCCATGCAGACCGCCTCTGAGAACCTTGGCGCCCTCAAGATCAAGATCATCGAGCTGCTGGGTGACCGCCCCCAGGAGGCCGCTCTCGCTCCCCACCTCGTCAAGATCATCGAGAACGAGCCCATGCTGCACGTCGATGCCACCCTGGCTTCCGCTGACACCGAGGTCCTCCTCCCCGAGCTGGAGGAGCTGGGCGTGAAGCTCCTTCGTGGAGACGGCTCCGCCGCGCCCCTGGACGCCAATGCCGGCACCCACCTTGTCGTCGCCGCCGACTTTGCCGCCAAGGCCGACGCCGCTGTCTGGAAGAACATCTTCGAGTCCTTGAAGCCTGGTGGCTTCGTCCTGCTCGAGGAGCCCGCCAACACCGACGAGACCAAGATCAAGTACCCCGGTCTCGTGGTGGTGTCAAAGCAGGTCGCCGACAACCACAGCTTCATCATGCTGCGCAAGACCACCGAGCTCGGCGTGCCCACCATCATCCCCATCAACAACCACAACTTCTCCTGGGTGGAGCCGCTCAAGGCCGCCATGGCCCAGAGCGAGTCCGAGGGCAAAAAGCTCATCATCGTCAGCCAGGGCGAGGAGAACAGCGGTCTCGTGGGTATGGTCAACTGCCTCTTCATGGAGCCCGGCGGCCAGAACGTGCGCGCCATCCTGATCCAGGACCCCAAGGCCCCCGCCTTCAGCCTCAAGCTGCCCCTGTACGCCGACCAGCTCGCCAAGGACCTCCGCACCAACGTGCTCCGTCCCGGCAACGTGTGGGGAGTGTACCGCCACCTGCCCATCGACGACGCTCGCGACGCCGCCTCCCTGCAGGTCGAGCACGCCTACATCAACACCCTGTCCCGCGGTGACCTCTCCTCCCTGCGTTGGATCGAGGGCCCCCTCACCTTCTACCGCCCCGAGAACAACCCTGGCGTCGAGCTGTGCAGCGTCTACTACGCGCCCCTCAACTTCCGTGACATCATGTTGGCCTCCGGCAAGCTGCCCCCAGACGCGCTGCCCGGTGACCTCGCCGGCCAGGACTGCATCCTCGGTCTCGAGTTCTCCGGACGCGACTCCAAGGGCCGCCGCGTCATGGGAATGGTCGCCGCGCGCTCCCTCGCCACCACCCTGCTGGCCGACCCCACCTTCATGTGGGAGGTCCCCGACAACTGGACCCTGGAGCAGGCCGCCTCCGTGCCCGTCTGCTACGCCACGGTTAGTGCCACTCGCCTCTAGCGAGGCCGCCCGCCGCGTTGGCAGCCGTACTCTCAGGGGTGCCGGTTGGGTTGCCTACCCGCCGGGCTGCGGGCGCTCTCTGTACCTTACCTGATCGTGTGCTGGTTGTTTTTTTGCAGGCCTACTACGCCCTGGTCGTGCGCGGGCGCATGCGCCGCGGTGAGTCCGTGCTGATCCACGCCGGATCCGGAGGTGTCGGCCAGGCCGCCATCGCCATCGCCCTGCACATGGGCTGCACCGTGTACACCACCGTGGGCAGCCAGGAGAAGCGCGACTTCCTTAAGAAGACCTTCCCCCAGCTTACCGACGCCAACATCGCCAACTCCCGTGACACCACCTTCGAGCAGCACGTGCTCTCCCACACCAAGGGCCGCGGTGTCGACCTGGTGCTCAACTCGCTGGCCGAGGAGAAGCTCCAGGCGTCCGTGCGCTGTGTCGCCAAGCACGGTCGCTTCCTCGAGATCGGCAAATACGATCTGTCCAACAACAACCCCCTGGGCATGGCCCTCTTCTTGAAGAACGTCACCTTCCACGGCATCCTGCTTGACGCCCTGTTCGAGACCCGCGGCGGGGAGAAGGAGGAGGTCGTCCGCCTCGTCAGCGAGGGCATCAAGTCCGGCGCTGTCAGGCCCCTGCCCGTCACCGTGTTCACCGAGCAGCAGACCGAGCAGGCCTTCCGGTAAATACAACTATTTTCATCAAAGAATCATACTCCTTTCTGTTAAAACGCGCCTCACACCCTGCCTTTGATTTGCAGTTTCATGGCCACCGGTAAGCACATCGGTAAGGTGCTCCTGCAGATCCGCAAGGATGAGGGCGCCAAGGTCGTCAAGCCCGTCCCCAAGACGGTGTCTGCCATCCCCCGCACCTACATGAACCCCGACAAGACCTACATCCTGGTCGGAGGCATGGGCGGTTTCGGTCTGGAGCTGGCCCACTGGATGGTGCTGCGCGGTGCCAAGAAGCTGGTGCTCACCTCCCGCTCGGGCATCCGCACCGGCTACCAGTCGCTGTGCGTGCGCCGCTGGAGGGAGATGGGCGCCAACGTGCTCGTGTCCACCACGGACTGCAACACCGCCCAGGGCGCCCAGAAGCTGCTCAGCGAGGCCGCCAAGATGGGCCCCGTCGGCGGCATCTTCAACCTGGCCGTCGTCCTGCGCGACGCCTTCATCGAGAACCAGACCGAGGCCGACTTCGCGACGGTCGCCCTGCCCAAGATCAACGGCACCATCGAGCTGGACAAGGCCTCCCGCACCCTCTGCCCCGAGCTGGACTACTTCGTCTGCTTCTCCTCCATCTCGTGCGGTCGCGGTAACGCCGGCCAGTCCAACTACGGTCTGGCCAACTCCGCCATGGAGCGGCTCTGCGAGGCCCGTCAGGCCAGCGGCCTGCCCGGTGTGGCCATCCAGTGGGGAGCCATCGGTGACGTTGGCCTGATCCTCGAGACCATGGGCGGCAACGACACGGAGGTCGGCGGCACCCTGCCCCAGCGCATCCAGTCCTGCCTCAACACCATGGACGTGTTCCTGCAGCAGCCCGAGCCCGTCCTGGCCTCCATGGTCCTGGCCACCAAGCGCCGCGGCGGCAGCAAGGAGTCCTCGGTCAGCGCTGTGGACGCCATTGCCAACATTCTCGGTGGGTAATCTTCACTGTAAAACGCAAGGGTGTGGATGTCACGCACGGGTAGGTGTGCGAATTCTCATTTGTGCACTAAAACAAGTAAATGTGTGAATTTTAACTATTATTGCTCACATTTGTATAGACAAGTGTACTATTTGAAACTTATACACCTACTTGAGTATGACATTTGCACACTTCGGTTTCAAGTATCTATCTAACGTTCAAAACGCTTGCGCGCCAAAGTTAACCCCTCGGATTGTTTTTTTCTCTCTTTAGGCATCAAGGACGCAAAGACCGTGTCTCCCTCTCAGACCCTGGCGGACCTGGGTATGGACTCCATCATGGGGGCTGAGGTGAAGCAGGTCCTGGAGCGCAACTACGACATCGTGCTAAGCGCCCAGGAGATCCGTGGCCTCACCATGGGCAAGCTCTCCTCCATGTCTGGCGGCGCCCCCGCCGCCGACACCAACACCGTCCGCTCCGCCTCTCCGCCCAAGGACATGGTGCAGGTCAAGTACAGCAGCACCGCCTCCCTCATCCCGACCGAGGTGATCGTCAAGATGCCCACCGCCGCTCCCGCCGACTCCACCCTGCCACCCGTCTTCATCGTTCACGCCATCGAGGGCGACGTGACCGCGCTGATGCCCCTGGCCAAGCTGCTCAAGAGGCCCGCCTTCGGCCTGCAGTGCACCGAGCAGTGCCCCCAGAACAGCATCCCCGAGCTGGCCGGCCACTACGTCAAGCAGCTCAAGAGCAAGCAGGCCAAGGGACCTTACAGCCTGGTCGGCTACTCCTTCGGAGCCTGCATCGCCTTCGAGATGGCGCTGCAGCTCGAGAAGATGGGCGAGAAGGTGGAGCTGACCCTCCTGGACGGCTCCCACTCGTACGTCTCTTCCCACACTGGCGCCTACAGGGCCTCACACAGCGACCTCTCCCCCGAGGCTGACGCTCTCTCATACTTTGTCCTGCTCTTCCGACCTGACATGGACTTCCTCAAGGTGAGGGATTAACGAGTGGACGGTTGGTGAAAGAAAACTATGTCGAACATACCCATGCTATAATTTTACTTTTTATTCTAGGTCAAGGCCGACCTTCATGGTCTTGGTGGCTGGCAGGCCAGAGTACAGCGTGTCACAGAACTGCTGAAGAACGCCACTCAGTTTAACGCGGAGCAGTTGGCTAAGGCTGCTACTGCATTCTACAAAAAGCTGGTTATCTCTGAATCATACAAACCCGCCAACAAATTCAATGGTCCAGTTCTCTTTGTTAGGGCAAAGGACAACTTCCTTCAGCTTGGTGAAGACTACGGGTTGAATGAGGTAAGTGTGTTTTAGTTCTCATATTTTCATTAATCCCAAATTAATATTATAATAAATCATTTTTTTTTGTCATTTTTAATAAATAAAAATATATTTGCAGGTATGCACAAAGCCTGTGAAGACTCACCCTCTTCCTGGAAACCACAGAGAAGTGATCACCGGTGAATCAGCAAAGAAGATCGCTGCTCTCATTAACTGAAAGCATCACATCATTTCTCATATGAACAATGATATCATTTTACATTTAGTATGAACCATTTACATATTTATCGTTTACGTAAAATTTTCTACCTCATGTGTTCAAATATATTGAGCTATGGGTCCGTCAGTCCACGGGCATATCTTATTTATCTGAAGCTGATTGAAAAATCAGTAATTGTGAAATCTCATTTCATTTTAAGTGGTTCTTTGATGTAAAATGATTGCTTGTTTGTACAATATTCTATAGAGTACAAAGTCATTAGCATTCCAACTTGTGAGAATGTTGGCCTGATTCCTTGTGATGTTTGCACATCCTTTTCTGTGATTGAGGAAAGTGTGACCAAAGAATGTAAATGGTGTGCACCCTTGAATACTAAAATTTTACCAATCTTTATAATTTTACAATGATAATACTCACAATGATATTCAATGGGATATATTCTTGTTGGTAATCTTAGTCTCTACACTAAAAGGAGCTGATACTTAACAAGTAAAAATGAAAAGAATTTTCTTCAAAAATTACAGCGCTCATTGGTCTTCAAAAAGAGTTATCGTACTAATGTGATATTCTGTTCAAAATATCGTGTGACAATCTAAAATCTCAACTCCAATTGAGTCTAATGGTGCATGACATTCAGCTTGTTAGGTAAATCAAAAATGTTTAGTTTAATTTTTGTTGGACTGTTACTGTGATCCTAAGAGGCTCCAGATAGGTAGGTTCAATGCAGCTGTTTACCTCTGATACACCCTTAAAATCAAGAGGGTTTCCCAAACTAAGTTCAAAATTTGCATACCACTTCCCTCCATCTGAAATCATGCTCAAGTTCTATGTCTTACATGCATTTAATACAATTAGTGCATATTTTCTCAGAAAATATAATGGTGGACATAGTTTCTTGATCATAAAATGTATCATAATTCGTCCAAGTATACTAAGTAAGAAGAAAGCTCCCACACATTTTGCCATATGTATGATTGTAACAGCTGCAGGGTAATCTTTTCCATAGGTGCTAAGCTATTTTTTTCTTTTTGTGATGGAAAGCTTGTAATTCTACTTCTCAAGCTTAAAAATGTTGATTACTTGTATATTTTTGTTTACTACTTCATAATTTATTATAAATATTTTTTTAAATATTTGGCTGTAAATAGATTGCAAATAAAATGTTGTAACATTTGTTATGCAAAAAGGAAATCTTAATTAATCACCTCAACTTGTTTAATTTTCTCCTGGTGTGTTTGCCCGTTTCCGTCGTAGGTGGTATGAGCTTCTAAATTGCCGGACTCCATCCTGTGTATTCGCGCTCTACAGGGTGAGTGTCTTCGTATCTGCCAGACTTCGGGAGCGGATAGGGTACATTAAGACGAGTATTTTGATATAAGACACTTGGGGTCGGAAATCAAAACTACGCCCGCTAGAGGGAAATTAAATTTCGTAACCGAGCGCCGGCAGGTAGGCAACCCACCCGGCTGGCAGCCTAGGAGTGGCGTGGCGTGGCGTAGCTCAGCTTCCCCACGAGACTGCGGTCCTCCCTGGCGTTGCCACGGGCCTCAACCGCGAGGCCGCGGGCCTCCACGGCGGGGTCATAACTCACGGGCCAGACCCACAGTCTCGCGGGAAACGTGCGTAGAGGTGCGTCGCGAGCTCGCGAGGTATCCACGCCGCTCCTAGGCTGCCAGCCGGGTGCCTACCTGCCGGCGCTCGGTTCCGAAATTTAATTTCCCTCTAGCGGGCGTAATTTTGATTTCCGACCCCAAGTGTCGTATACCAAAATACTTGTCTAAATGTACCCTATCCGCTCCCGAAGTCTGGCAGATACGAAGACACTCACCCTGTATACCGTGCATGCCCTGTCTCCGGCGACTTTCTGACTGGATGCGAAAGACTTAGATGCTCCATGGGCTTACATTCGATCCGGAAATAATTTAGGAATCGGAGCGAGGGGAGGGCTATATAGCTGCCCTCTATACTTTTAAAAAAATATTTTATTTCAAATCTACGACAATAAATAATTGCCGAGCTAAATCTAGATCTATATAAAAATAAAAATCTAAATAACTCAGCCTACATGTCACTGCAGCGTGGACCTCTTCTGGGCGTGATGGGAAATTATTGGGACCAATTGGGACCGGCCCGGCTAGCTTGCCAAAATGAGAAATTTGTTTTTTTACAAAATTCGAGTTTTGTTCAGTGCAATCTGGTAGCGCCGCAGGCCTGAGTGCGCCTACCTATAGTTTAAGAAATGTAGACGGAATTTGCCGTCGCACGTTCGCGCGCGGATCAGCTCCGGCGGGCGGCGGCAGCCGCGAGCTCGGCACTCTTCTTCTTGTCGTTGAACCAGACGAACTCGTAGCCCTTGAGGCCGTGCTCCGCGTTCCTCTCCGTGTCAGCGCGCGGGGTGTCCGCGGCGCTCAGCTCGTGCAGCGTGATGTTGGGCTGGAAGCCGTACTCGTTGGCCGTGTACTGCACGCGGCGCTCCAGGCCGTCCCGCCCGTCGAAGTGGTAGCCGCCCTGCTTGTGGCCCGCGCGGTCGCCCACCTCGTGGTGGCCGTGGAAGCCCAGCGTGTAGTTGAAGCGGTACAGCAGCGCCAGCATCTCCTCGGGGCTGAACCCGCCGACCTGGACGGGGCGGGACGGATGAGGTTGGTGTCAGGAATATTTAGGAGGCGATGAAAGGTGAAAGGTATCCCCCCCCCACCCCACCACGGAGGGCGCTGAGTTCTCCCAGCGCCCTCCGCCTTTGGGGCGGACATTCAGCCTCCCTGCCCCGCGTGGGGCGTGGGGGGGAGAGTATGTCGCTAGTGGGCATGGGCCTTACGTAGAAAGGGTCGGATTGTCGCGAGCGGGCATCGGAAGGAAAAGGGGGAATTCCGCGGGGGAACAGGGAAATCGTCGCAATAAGCAGGCATCTCCGCGGTCAGGCGCGGGGCGAAGGTGCCACAAGCCCGAGTGTGAGGCGAGGAGGGGCGATAGGGGCAAACGACTGTCTGTCTCTCTCGCACTCAAGAGATGAGCGGCGCTTGCGGCGTGCCGTGCGCCGTGCCGAGTGCCGTGCTGCCGTGCCCGGCCGGCCCGGGCTTAGATAGGGCTCTAAGGTGTGATAGAGATAGGTGAGTGCAAGCGGGCAGGAGTGGGGGAACCCAGATCCTTCGCGCCTCTCCACCGCTCGGTTTGAAATCTGGCGGGAGCACCTGGCTTAGCACTCTGATTAAAGACTAACCGTTGGAGTATTTTCATGCAGTTTGGACCCGATCGCATTATTTTTTCATGTAGAATGTGATTCAAAAATAAAATGTTGAACTTTTCAAACGAAACACAATTCGAACCGAACAAATGGTGGCAGCACCACTCTACCAAGCCGCCTAATCCCCTCGGTAATCCTCTGCCGCCTGGCTCCCCGAGGGTCGGCCGGGGTCGCCCGGCCGGGTACCTGGGTACCTGATGCGCGCTGGCGGTGCGCATGTCAGTCCACCAATGAGAGCGCTTGCACTCACCTATCTCTATTACACCTTAGCCCGGGCCAGTTATAGCCAGTTGTCGTCGAGCTCCCGAGAGAAAATGATGGGATAACGTATGCTTCCTTTCATTTTGGTAAACTAAACTCTCAGCAGTTCCACCATAGTCTGGATTGAGAGCAGGTGCGGGTGGATGTGTTTGGTTTTGAGTGTCGATCGTCTCGTGTGTGTTGTGATGGGAGCAGAAGTGCGATTTGCGGAGACTCGGAAGGGCACGCCGTCCCTCGTCGAAAATATGTATACGTTTTCACGAGAGAAAGGCCGAGAGAACAGTCCAGTCTGGAGGTAAGTGTCTGCGTGTGTTTGTTTTGTAAACAGAGTCAATACGTCAAGGTATCTTACGTTACATATGCCTTTTTCCAGCTGTACTAATAAGTTGTGCTAGTGCCGGGTCGTGCTGGACCAACAGAAAATTCTCAAAGAAATGATTCTTGTAAGAAGTTGACTGAGAGGAAGACCGAGAGAAGGTAGGCAACACTTCGCGCCTGACCGGAGATGCCCGCTTGCGACAATATATCCCTTTCCCCCCGCATAATCTCCCTTTTTCCCTCCGATGCCCGCGAGGATGCCCGCTAACTACAATCCGACCCTTTCTAGCGACCTGATCCCGTGGGGAGAGAATAATACGTTCTCCGGATGGTCGGAAAAGGGAAGCATTCTCGCTGAATATACCTTGATGTTGGAGTGCGCGGCGTCCACCTGCGTGTACGACGGCTTGCTCTGGGGGTTTCGGTCGCCGATGACGGACCCACCAGGACCGACGGCTGACCCGGGGCCTCCGGGACCCCCGAACGCGGACGGGGGTCGACTGAACGGGCCGTTACCATTGCTCCCGGGGGAGCCGGCGCTGGCTCCCGTGCCGCTCTGGAACGAAAAAACAATTCCCAGGAAAGTGAGAAAGAAAAGAAAAAAATGATAGCAAGAGTGCACCTGTGTGAGACAGACGTGTCTACGCCTGCCCACTAGGCACACTCTCCACATAAGCGTTTAGGTTTTGCCTGCCTAACAGGTAGGCGTCGATAAACGTCCGCCTCGCCTAACACAGGTGTATTCGTACGACTTTTTGCCTCCTTTTCGGGCCACAGTGCCCTACCTGCTGAGCGGTGCTGGTGCTGTCGGGGATGATGCAGCTGCTGCAGCCCATGATGCCGCTCAGGATGGTCGGTGCAAGAGGCTGGGGCTTGGACGCGGGCACGGGCGCGGGGGCGGGGGCGGGAGCCGCCGGCTTGGAACCCTTCGTGATGTCAGGCAGGTCCAGTCCCGCTGTAACATCACACATTTTTTTTTTTTGTCAGTTTGTCACTCGCCTTTGACTTCATGGTTTTGCAAATATGACCGTCCTCCCCCTTCCACCTGCGCCCCTCACTCTCCCTCCTTATTTCCCCCGCCCTTCCCGCCAGTTCCACCTAGTGCCTCGTCCCACCGCCCGTATCCTTTCTCCCAAGCGGCCGCACAAGATGACCCGCGACGAAAAAAATGTCAACGCGGACCAGATGACCTTGCGATCATGGCACTCCTTTCGACTGCTGGAGGCGGAACTCACGGCCGGGTCGGGTCGGGTCGCGCGCGTGCGCGAGGTGAGCACGGCACCCCGGGCAGCGCGGTCCTGTTCTCTTTCTGCTTTGCATATTCTCGTATTACAACGACCCACAGGTGAATATCGCTTTTAGAAGCCGCTCGGCCGCGGAGCTTCCACGGTTCTGCAAAGCGCGGGGGGTCTGAGTGAGTCAGAGTCCTATAGTGGAGTGGAGTGGCAGGCACGGGTGGCGCTGAATGGGTAGAAAAGAGGAGACGAAAACATAATTTACGGTCTGGGAAGTGGGAGTAGTCTGTCCTGCCGCGACACCTGCCCGGCTCACGGGGCGCGCCGTGCATTTAACGCCTTGTCAACACTCTCAAGCCAAGTGTGCAATAGTTCGACGTTTGTAAGTGTGCAACTCCCTTCTCAACACGTGCAAGAGTAACTCACCATTAGCTGAGTCACTCGACCTCGCACTCGAACACTTGTAAGTTTTAAACAAAGTGCACTTCAACTGCTCCGAGCAACTCTCATCATTGTTATAACAACTCGCATGTGTATAACTGTCGAATTGAACACTTTGAAGTGTAACACTTTTGAGTTGAAGTCTCGGAATTCAACAGGAACTGCTGTCGAGTAAAGTACTTGTCCGTGTCAATAGTGAGTTGCACATTAACATGAGATTAGCACGCTTGGCTTATCAGTGAAAATGCTGGTGTAATGGAAGCGCGTGGAGGAGCGGGGCGCGGGGCGCGGGCGCGAGTACTCACGCAGTCCGACGAAGTAGCTCCGCATGCCGAGTATTTTGAAGTCGCCGTTCTCGTCGGTCGCGTAGGCTGTCTCGTGGTACACGCCGTCACCAGTCACGAAGCCGAACTCGCCCTTGATGAGACCCTTCTTGTCTATTAAAAATGTACAAGAAAACGAGATGACGTACGATCAAATAAAACGTCTTATTATAGGACATTTTGTATTTTGTAGGTAGATGTTCGCCAAACCACGTCACGCGTCACAGACTTCACGATATTTTTCTGTTTCGCTGAGACGCGCTTGCGTACATCTTCTTAAACCTACGGTACTTTCTGTTTGCCTGCGGTTGCAGTAGTGTCCAACAAAAACAGGATGCTGCTTCCAAGCGGGAGCCAAACAGACGAAAGTTTTGCCCGCATTGTGACGAGTTACTCGGTGTGTACTCACTTTTCTCCTCCAGGCGGTGCTGGTACTTCTCGATGTTGAAGCCAAACTTGTAGGGCTTGTTGTCCTCGTCGTCAGCGGCGCAGCTCGCGAGCGCGCACACGGCGAGCATCGCCAGCGCCGTCCACAGCACGCGAGACACCTGCGAGCGCAGGGGAGGATCTAGCCGACCAGTGTTGCCAGAAAGTTAGGCAAAAGCCACGCAACACACCTGTGCGTAACGGGACAGTATCTCCGCCTGCCTACTAGGCAACGTCTGGGCGCAGGGTGCAGGGGAGTTGCCTAGTAGGCAGGCGGAGATACCGCCACCTGCACACAGGTGTGTTGCGCGGTTTTTTTCCTAACTTTTCTGGCAACACTGTAGCCGACTGCTTTCGGTGGGACAAAGCCGTGCTTTTTGCCTACATTCAGGCGGATTGTAACTCATGTTGCCTACCCATCAGGCGGTGTGTTAAGAACTGGGAATTCTCCGAAATTATTGCACGGATTAAACGTGGATTGCACTTTCGACAGTACACAGGATTACGGGAGTGGTGGCCCCCTCGGCACACACTCTAAAAGTCTCTGGACATCTCGTATAGAGTATTTTGTCTTCAGATTCAGATGAAATAAAAATTGAGACCAGCGAAGTGCTGTCTTTAATTTTGTCGACGACGAGGGACGTACTTGTCGGTGGTTGATTTCAAAATTTCCTTAAGAATTTAATAGCGGACTGCCCGAGGGGGGAAACAACTTTGAAATTTTTGAACACCTCGTAATTCAGAAGAATTCAGAAACGAGACAAGTCGAGTATTACCATAGAAACAAAGATTTTAGATCGAAATTTCTCAAAATTGGCCACCAACTTTGGGCTGGCATTTTAGCAGTGAACTAAGGAGATTGAGTTCTACCTCTCTGCCAAGTCTTATCAAAATCCTATAGAAAAATCAGGATTTAGGTAAGGGGCCGTGCTAATAAAAAAAATCGGATCCTGAGACAAAACCATAAGGCTACTTCGTGCCTAAAAATACACAAGTTCAAACAAAAATCAGAAAAAAATCACCAAAATTTAGGTAAAATTCAAGCAAACATTAAGGAAAATGTAATGAATATTAACCAAAATTTTTGAAAATTCACAAAATTTGTACATACCAAAATTCAGAGTTGTTTCCCCCTCGGGACTGCCCGGCCGCAATTTTGCAGACATATTCCAGGGACATTTTTAGACGTTACCATGTACGGATAAATCAAAATTATGTCCAATTGTTCACAAAATTTTCCATAATGGTGGACAAATTTTTCATATGTGTACGCAAATTTGTTACCAGCACTGGACATGTAAGGTGTAAGTTTGTTGAATTATCGTACAAATTTTTCGAACTTTCAGTGACGTGTGCACGAATGGAAATACGCACACCTCTAAGAGTGTGGCACTCACACACATGTGTGTTTCCTGCGTAGACACGTTGGGGTCTAATACAGAAATTATTTGCATTGCACATGCACATCCATCCGCTTACCATGGCTTATATGTGAACAGTTGACCGCTCTGCTCCGCTCCCGTGTCCAGCTCGACTGCGATGCGACCCCACTATGACGCCTGCCTAAATACTGTCGTGAAACAAGCTTCCGTTGGCCACATTCTGATTCCCCCTCCTCCTCCTCCTCTCTTCCATCCAAATAATCCTAACTTTTATTTTCTGCACGTTTTCCTCTCGCCCGTCATCGCCCGTCTTTCTTTTCCGTGCTCCCTGCCCCCTCCCCGCCCCTCTTACCCCTGCCCCCTTCCCCTCTCTACCCCTTCCCCCGCTCTCTTCCCCATCCTCTACCCCTCCCCCCGCCCCCCAACTGGTAAAACACATTCCTTTCGCCAGTCTTCCACGTTCGCACTCATCTTCTTCTTTTTTTCTGTTTTTGCCTCGATTTTTCTGAGCCCATGGCGCGGGTAAAGGTATGTTTTCAAGAGATATAAGTGAACGCACCGCCTTTTTGTCGTAATCTGTCGTGAAACATTTTGTTATCATACTTATTGCGCCGAAAGTAAATTTTGTGAGGATAGACGGGACGTCAGGAACATAATGATGCCATGTAAGCAGCCTATTAAGACAACTGAAGAATCTTAAGTAATATTCACATGGGAAGCAGCCAAATGCTATAAATTTTGAGCACCTGATTTTGAATTCTCATATGTGCGTCGACGCCGCACCAATGAGGACCCTAAATCCGAACCGAAGAGGTTGACCTTTGCGGTCACTTTTGTATTACCATGCATTTGAGAGTGTCACCACCAGGATATCAGCGGAGGAGCCTTATCACTACCAAAAAATGCAAAACATGTCTGCTTTAAAATTTATTTCTAAACAATTTGTGAAATAAGAGAATCATTTTGTTATAAGTTAGCAAGTTAGTTTCGTGTTCACTCTATTGCCTGACACAGCCAGACACAGCAAAAGTAACTGCAGAGAAACTGGAAGGAAAGTAAAGGGCAGTCTTCATTTGGTGTGAACCGTGGTTCACTCGGAAAACTCTTAGGTACAGTACGCGGTAAATTACAATCAATTACATTTTCCAATATTTGAGAAAAAAATATGGACACTTAAATATACTCATGGCAACTGTGGGGTTCCGTCATGCGGTTCAACATAAGATATTCGATTTTGTTGCCCTCTAGACCAGCGCTCTATAACCCTTATGACTAGAGGGAAACCAGCAACAGATCGCTACTTATTTGTATTTTCACCTTAGCTTGAAATTATGTGAATAAATAAGACCGAGCTCAAAACCATAACTCACATAATCAAAATTAATTTGAAAAAAAATTCTGAAATTTTAAGTATTTTTTTTTTTTAGCATACAGCGGTAACCACTAGGTATTGTACACTCTTCATCATAGTGAAAAGTGACGTGTTCTCCATATCACAGAAAATTTACTGTCGAGCTTGAAGACTTACGCTAAGGGAAAACGACTGGCGCTTTCGTTAGATCATCTGACATCTTTCGTTAACAAAACATCTTACAAATTATTATATACACATCACTCATACAACTAAGCATAGGCTAAAATCACATTCACACTGCGTATTTTGTTGAAAAATTCTCGAGCAGGCTGTCGGCTTTGGACAGTAATTCACCGGGCCAAACGACATTGCCTCATAAATTTTTCCTCTCATACCAAAGATGGCTAGTAATTAAATAAATTCTTTTTAACGAATCGTCGTGTGTACGTTTGGTCGTCAGTAACACATTTTATTGAGCTGTTATAATCGTAATACTTGGCACATTTTCTATAAGGTAGTCCGTACTTTGTTCTTCACAATGGCACACGTCTTTTAATTTTTGTCAACTATCTTGTACACTCGTACTTTCGCCAAATGTTTGAGCAAGGCTGCTCTCGTAAATTTTTACGTGATGTGAGTCATTTGTCTCTTAGTACCCGAGGGCTATTTTCTGGCAAGCTTTGCCCCATATATCATACGAATACCGACAACATACAACGGCATCTTGGCGAAAAATAGCTCTCAAAGATAACTAAAAGAAGAAGGGCAGTCTCCTGAACATTGTCGCTTGCTCGGGCTCAGGAAAGGCTTATGAGCAAGAGAGGGAAAGGAAGCGTGAAGTTCGGTGTATTTATTTCTGAACTTCGATTTTAGGATTTCGTTGAACTTCAACCAATTTACATCAATTTTACTGAGTTTTTATGAACTTCAGACAGACCAGACAGACTTATTTTGATTGAACTTCAAAGGCTTCGAGCAGAAACTTTCGCAGAACTGTGACCTTCAGTGTATGATTTTTTTTATTTTTTTTTGCGGAGCCTATTTCCCTTCACGAGCAAGCGAAAGATCGGAGCTGTCGCCCCCTCTCGCCCTGGGCTCCGTATACGAGTACGCACCCAGGGCGAGGTCGGACTCGCCGCACCGAACCGTTTTTACCCAGCAGAGTCGAGTCGCGTCATTCAAAACCGCGGGTCGTAGGGCGTGGAGTTGAAGCCGACGTAGCGGTTGTTCTTCCGCACCTGGAAGCCGGAGCCGGGCGACGAGTTGTAGTAGATGACCCTCCGGATGCCGAAGGGGTCGACATAGCCGAAGCTGCCCGCCCTCCGGTCGCCGGGGAGGTTCTCCTCTTCCTGGTACTGCCGCGGCAGGTAGTACCGGAAGCCGTTGTGCGTCACGGCGATGCCGTCGTACTCGGGGATGACCGAGTTGGAGTTGGCGTCGTACGTGCCGGGCAGCTCGCTGATGTAGCCGCGGCGCGGCGGGGCGGCGTGGTCGTAGAGGTTGGCGCTGTAGCCGGTGACGCCGCGGTGGAAGGGGTTCGGCCGGCTGCCGCTGCTGCTGCTGCGGAGGGGCGCGTGCGGCGAGGAGTACGCCGTGGCGTCGTCCCCGCGGATGGGCGACGGCGTCGCGTCCGGCACGGAGGGCGAGGCGGAGGACGACGCGTAGCCCGGGCGCCGGCGTCGACGACACGACGACGAACGGCTTGGCCGTCGTCGACGAGGACGACGGGTAGTACGGGCGCGTCGTGGACGACACCACGGAGACGGCCGGGCGTGGACGACGGGTAGTAGGGCCGGGGCGTGGACGACACCACCGAGACGGCGGGCGTGGACGAGGGGTAGTAGGGCCGAGGGCGTGGACGACACCACCGAGACGGCGGGCGTGGACGAGGGGTAGTAGGGGCGGGGGGTGGAGCTGACGGGCGGCAGGTAGGAGGTGGCGGGGGCGGGGGGCAGGTAGGAGGGCGTCGTGGACACGCGCACGCCGTAGGGCGAGGGGGGCGTCACGTACACCGTCTCGGGGGGAGCCACGCTCGCCACGCTCGGCTGGTACACCACGTCGTAGGGGCTGGGCGTCGGGTTGGGGATGATGGCGTTGGACACGCCCACGCCGCCCTGGCTGGGCGCGTACTTGGCCGAGGCCACGGCGCGGCCGATGGGCTCGTCGCCGACCCAGAGCTTCTTGGTGCGCACGATGCGGTAGCCCTGGTTGTCGGCCACGTAGTCGCGCAGGCGCAGGTAGCCGGCCGCGTCCACCCAGCCGTAGGTGCCCTACGACCGTTCCGTCCTGCAACACACAGCGACATGATGGGTGGCCTACCTTCCGGGCGCGCGGCGGCGGGGCCCGCCGTGGTGCACGTTGGGTGGCCTACGCGCCGGAGGCTGCCACCGCTCTTATTCACGCCCGCCCCTGGCCGGGACTATCACGGGGCGCGCTATCTGCTGGTCGTGAGGAGGCCGCAGAGTGCCCTCATAGAATCTCGTAACTGATATGCAATTCGGTTAAATAGCCAAGGGGAACTTTTAGAGTAAATTCACTAACACGAATGATATAATTCGAAAAATTGTGATTGAGGGATCAATTTTGCCAATACGTGCATTGAAGCATACTAGATGTTACCGAGATCGCAGAAATGCAGCTGGTCACTCCGCGATGAACCCTCACCTCAAGTCGCTTCTCCTTGCGGTACTGGCCGCTGTCCGTCTGGTAGCGGAAGTAGCGCTCCGGGCCCTCGTCGGTCTGGATGTGGTACTGGGAGGTCTGGGCGAGGTTGTAGCCGCCCAGGGTGCCGCCGAACCGCGCCCGCGCCACCGCGCACAGCGAAGCCTGAGAGAGAAAGAGATGGTTGAGTTTAAGTCCTGGTCCACGAGGTCGTCAACTCATTCCCACCCTGCACGAAGGGATGTTTAATATTACTAGCAATATTGGTGATTTTGAGTTTGTATTCACACATATATATTGAATCAATACAGCTGTGTGACATTTATGAAATATTACTAGTAATATCTGAAATATTTGGGAAATATTTGAGGTTCTATCGTACACAACGAGGTGTTTCAGAGAAGATGCTCATGGGGGCGGGTTTGTGTACTCGCTCTGTCCGTAAGTTGCCAGACACCCAGAATATAATTTCTTTAGTCCAAGGGAATTCGGACCCATCACGAAGATATTGTAACTCTTTACTTTCGGGCTTAAAAATACTTCCTGAACTTAAAGAAAATTTTCGTGGTGTGAAGGAAATTAACTTTTAATTCAAGTAAATTGGTTTCTTCATTCTCAGTTTTCCTAGAGTTGAAAAAGACATTTTCTTGGTGTAGCCGCTTGGTCGCAGGCAAACCCGCGCAGCACCCTGCGTCCTTTCTGAATCACCCGGCACGGTGGAATTTCGAAGTTGACGACGGCGACGAGACCACATGTGGGTGGGGCCGTGCAAGGGCCCTGTTATGCTTGACCGGCCTGGGCCCGGGCCGTTGGCTGCTATATTCAGCAGTGTTTGCACTATGCGGTGGCGGCGCGGCGGCGCGCTGGATGTCGTGGGCAGCGAGGCTGCGGGCCGCGCCGGCCTGCGCCGGCCTGCGCCTGCCTATAGCGTGGCGCGCATGTAGCTTATATACGATAGACAGACCGTTCCTGCCTCTCATGACTCAGAGGCGTTGCGCACACTCTGACCGAGTGAGCGACGGGAGCTGGGCGGGGACAGGACGGGGCCAGGGCTCTTGCTCTTAGTGAACAACACTGTCAGAAAAAAACACGCCACAGGTACGATCACTAACTGGTCAAGTCCTTGCCTGCTCAGTATGTACTTGGCTAGTAGTACGGTCTTTTGAGGTACGCAGTACAGTAATCTTAAGATAAAGCTGGCATACTTTATACCACAAAAGACCGTACTAGCCAAGAACACTCGGAGCAGGCAAGGACTTGACCCAGTAAATTATCGTACCTTTAGGGTACTTTGATACATTTTTCTGACAGTGAAGCCTTAGCTTTACGTGTGGTGCGGGAGCAGGCAGGGTACAGGACAGGGCAGGGCTCTTGCTCTTAGCGAAGCAGCCTGTGTGGTGCGTCGGCCGTGCGCCCTGCGGATGTTGATGCGCGAGCCCACTGAGCTTCAATCTAGGGCCGTGATGGCAACACCCCTGCACAGCGGTATTCACCAAACAAAACTGCAGAGACTTATAGTTGTTGTCAACAATCACCGTAGATGACATACTTTTATGTATTCAGTAATTGTTTTTTATTCATCATTTATTCATCATTTTATCATCATTATTAATATTTTTAAAAATTTATGAAGCCGCTTTGACCACACTGGAATTTTCAGTGAACAAATACAGCTTCCTTGCAATCTCGACAAACAATTTACTCTCATGTAAGGGAGCGATAAATATGTGAATGAATAGGCATTTGCACCCTCCCCCCTTATTCCCACAAGTTCGTGATGAAGTTGATTCACCTGGTGTTAGGCAAAATTTGTACGCACTTGGATTTTCAGCGTGAGCGGGCAGTCGCCGATGTGCCACGGCTTGGCCTGCTACAGACGCTTAGGCGCCGGAAGTGTCCCCCCCCCCTTCTCTACTCCGCGAGTGCCTTAGGTTAGTACCCGTACGGGCAGCACACACCCACACTCACGCACTCGCCTTGCGCAACCGGGCTGGCGGCCAGCAGGGCAGGCCAGCAGGACACCAAGTGGAGCACGATCTGCAGCGGGGTACGTACAGTACAGCACCAGAACCAGCAGTGGCGACAATACGAGCGAGGAGGGCCAGGGGCAAGGCGATAGCCGCACCATTTGTTCTGAATTACCCCGCTTTGCCTTTTCCCGACAATCTTAATACGGACCTCCGGGTTTGGATGCGGGCTTATCGCTGCCAGCCTCCTGGACTCCAGACCAGATCCTGCGGACTCCTCCGTGGAGGGACCTGGGTGGGGCGCCGTGGGGCGGGGCGCTGGGCGGGAGTGGGGTGCTCTGCTGTCACCGCTGTGCATGCAGCCGCGTGCAGCCCAACCAGGCTCGGAAGGAGGAGGGGGGAGGGGTATTGAGGCTGCTCCGATTTTGTCACGTTACCGAGCTGTGCCGCGGGCCGACCGAGCCGCTGCCAGCAGTTCAGCCAGCAGCCCAGCAGGTTTGATTTCAAACAAACCCTTTACAATCTGGTAAACACCGGGATGTAACGATAGTAACAACCACGGTGTTACGTGAAGCGTTAGCAACGAGTCGTAGAGAATGCAACAGTAGCGTGTGCGTGGACGGCAGAGGACGGGATGGCACTCCAGTGCAGCTGCTTACGGAACGCATTTCTACGTGACCAGCGTAGGGGCTTGGGTTAGGCAGACCTGTGGGGCTCGCCTGTCGAGCGGGGTGCCTATCCCCTCGTCGGCAGGCGGCCGCGCGCATGAGGGAGCAGGGTACAGCTTGGGATGGATGGCATGTCTTGGCGTTTTGACGAGGAGACGACGCGCTTCCCAGAACGGCCGTGTTCGCGGGCGCGTGCGGGTGGGCCATCCCACGACAGAACAGGAGGCGCTGGAGGCGGGGCGGGGCCGCGCGCCGAGTCGCCTGGAGGACTGGTCGGGTCGGGACAGCTGCTGTGGGGGGAGGGAGGGCTCTCCACAGTGGCAGTTGCGATTCGGAAAGCGAAACCGACGAACAAAACGTGAAACAAATAAAGACGTGTCTTGTCTCCGCGGAGCACGACAGGGGAGCTCCTGTCCTGTCTCCAGACTGCAGGGCAGGGGAGGGGGTAGCACTGCTGACGTGCATGTTATGACAGCTACACGGCCAGCCAATTAGCCGCGCAGGCAGAACACGGCGGACTGCAGCAACGAGATCGAGAGGTGTGGTTCAAACTATCGACGGCCGCGCTGCTCTGCCGCCTGAACACGTTTTAATCACTCGCGGATTCTTTTCATCCTTTGAATATCCCCTCCCCACTGGCCATTCCTCTGCAACCTGTACCGACACCACGCGTGTGACACCGCCGCGTATGCATATATACGCGGCCGAGTCGCTGTCGCGGGATAATGAAACAAGAATAATTGGTCATTCATTATTATTGAGTACAGTTCAATTAATAAGCGGCGCTCTCCATCACCGCCGCGCCGCGTCAGGCGTCGGGAGTCTGCGCATCGGAGCTGATGGCAACACGGATAAAACAGCCCCCAGCCTCTCAGCCGGCGGTCCCCGACCCACCTCAAGCCAGCACAGCAGTGTTGTGATGTATCATGACTATCGCCCTGCTGGTAGTCTTACTCTCGAAGGGCGTGGCGAGCATGGCGGGGCGGGGCGGGCGGGGCGGGGCGGGGCGGGGCGGGGTGCCGAGGAGGACGCTTAGGGCGCGGCGGTGCGAGGGCAGAACGGGGTTATAAATATGCGTGAAAAGGTTACGCGCTCAACATTCTTCCGGACGCTCCAAGTTGGCGGGGCGGGGTGGGGCGGGCGGGACACGTCATGCAGACGTCTGGGAAATGGACCATCTCGTTCACACCGCAAACATGCTGCTGGTGGGAGGAGTGGCGGCGGGCGGAAGCTGACAGGGGCGCGGCCGGGCTGCCTACGAGCGGAGCGGAGCACTCGGCGGGCTGCAAAGCCACCGGCAATGTTTACACACCAAATAATAAAAGGCTCCCTTAGGCTGGGCTGGGCCTCGGGCCGTTGCGGTTCAACCGAGAGGAAATCAACTTGCGAGTTTCGAGTTACCCGGATCACTCGCGGACTTACAACAAGAAGGATAATCCTGCTTACCCTGGATTACTTCGTAATTACGGCGTATCCTTTTCCGATTACCTCGAAATTTTGGAAATCCGAAATGATTTGAAATTATTGATGTCGTATTAGGAAATATGCGAAGCGTTATTTCCTCCTCCAAACTCTGACCATACCATAGGGGAGGACATTTAAGTTCGTAGCGTGACAGCTTCCTGTGTCGAAATCGAATAAGGCCGTTTACTTCATCTCCCGCGGACAGCCATGCGTACTGTGCGCCCGTGTGCGCCCCGGGCAGCCCAGCGGTTGGCCGGCGTCGCCAACCCATAACAACGAGGTGGCGGTGCAGCGCGGTGGGGAGGGTATGGGGGCTGGGGGCAGCTGCAGACGGCGCCTTATGGCTCCGTACAATGGCGTTATGAAACGTTGACAATAAGGGATATATACCGCACACGCACACATACCGTGGCGCTCGCACACTGTAATATAAAGGGTTCAACAACTGTCATACATTATAAGTATTGAAGAAAAGAGTTGAACACTCTAAGTTAACAAGCCTATATAATTCATAGCTGACGAAAAAGTCCAACACTTAAGTTGGTTACATCCTGGTGGCCGCACCATTTCGGTCCACCACTTGATTCCCCTGTGCGAAGTACATGAGCTTTTTAACTAAGCATTTAAGAGGGACAAGGGGCCAACAAAAGTGTATAAATACTTTAAAGTGTGTGTCCGTTAAAAATTTCAATTTACAGTGCAATTTTTTTTTTTGCCAATGAAGTATTCTGTAACTATAAATTAAGAGAAAGTTATTTTGAGCAGAGGAGAACTCCTCATCCTCCTAAATAGCGAATCATCCAAAATTGCAAACAAGTAAATGGCTCTTCCACAAAGGCAGGTAGTCATCTCTTCTTCCTGGCAGCCACTCATTTACTTTACGCGCGCGTCAGCACAAACTTGAGTCGGCGAGCAGCCTCTGCAAGCACATGGTGAAGCGTAGGGAGTTCCCAGCCACCGAATTAGGAGTTCCGAGACAAAAGCCTGCTCCCTGCTCGCGGGGCGCGGGGGCGGAGCTGCTGGTGGCAGCAGCCTTGCAGACCTCCGCAGTCCCGCCGTGACCCAGCACGCGCCCGCGGGACCTTTGTGCCCGGCGCTGCCCTGCCCGGCCCGGCCCGGCCCGGCCCGCCGCAAGGAGGCTCCCGTAATTGTTATATGTACGCCGCCTCATTTGCATGCTGATGACTAAAAAGCGGCCCGCTTGGCAGCGGCGCGGGGTCAGGTGAGGGAGCAGGGGAGGAGGCGGGCAGCCCCGCCCGGCCCGGCCTGGCCCGCGGCTACAGCCAGATGATTTAGTTTGGGAACCGACAAAGCGACTAGCAGGGCTGCCTCCACTGATGTAGCCGAGCGTGATAAACTACGGCCGGACGGGCCGGACGGGGCTGGCACTGAGGGTGAGCGCCCTAACTGTCAAGTGTGTGGTGGGACGGGTCGCACCTCTCTTCTCTCTTTCGATACCGATTTATTCTGGAGACCGATGCAAAAATGAACGTTCGGCTAATTGGCTGAGCTAAATTTAAATTGAAATTTAACTTTAACTTTAAATGCTCAGCCCTGTCAGAAAGCGCAAGGTGAGACCGCCTGGAAGATGGGGTGGCGTGACGTGAAGCGGCAGGCGTGAGGCGTGGGATGTGAGGTGGACAGGCATGCCAACCAAAATCGCGAAAATATTTTAATTTTAGCGCGCCGCAGGCCAAGGTAGACGCACATTTAGCTCAGCTTCACACGGTTTTAACGTGCGTCTACCTTGTAAACATTAACAGTCTGAAGCCCTTACACTGGACCAGCGCCCTCCGGACAACGATTTAAAGGACTTTTAAACCGCGCCGCTCTTATCGGTGATGAATGTATTTCATTTCACGTTTTATTTGTTTTCCCGCAGCCTTTGGATTTTCTCTTATTTTTCCTGAACCAAAGTCAGTAGTTGACGTACTGTGCGAGGTCGTGCGGGTGGGTAAGGCCCGGCCCGGGCGGGCGCGGGGCGGACAGCGGAGGACAGCCCGGCCCGCAACATCTGCTGTGCGGTGCGGTACGGGACGGGACGCTGCTTATGACGCAATGGCGCGTGCCTGGGGGACCGGGGGGGGGGGGGGATGCCGTCTGATGTCAGTGGCCGCCGCGCTATGCCCGGGGCGCTGCGCGCGCTACGTGTGCTGTTCCCACGCGCTGACCTACACGCTGACGCGCGCGCCGCCCGCCGCTGGCGCCGCCTCCCCCCCGCCCCACCTCCACGCCTGTCACCCACACGCCACCGCCCTGTCCTCGCTTTTTTAACATCGCGCCAAATAGTTAGTTTATTTAAGACATTTTGCCGCTCATATTCCTCAAACAACAAGAGCGGACTCTGAGCACGACCGCGTGGCCGTGACGGCAATTCGCATTACTATTGGGTCCTGCTGATGCTGATCAGCACCCTGGTCAGAGATGGGGAAGACAGTCGGTGGTCCTGGACGCGGGCCAGCCGAGCCGGACGCGGCGCGCGGCGCGCACGCGCAGGGGAGGGGCCAGGTGCGTGCGTGCGGCCCACGCCCTCTCCTCCTCCTCCTCCTCCTCGTCCTCCTCCAGCTCCACCACAGCCTCCTTGCCTCCCCCTCCCCCGTGGCGCCCCTGACATTGGCGCGCGGCGGGCTCGGGCCGGGCCGGGCCAGGCGCGCAATGCAAATTGGCTTAGGGGCGGATCGCGAGAATCTTGCGCGTGGAGTAGCGGAGACCACTGAAGACAACGTGCTGCCTGCCGACTGTAAGGCTACGCTACAATTCTCAAGTACAAGTTTAAACTGTGTGCAGATTTGTGTCTCTAGTTAGGCGGACGTGGGTTGCGCGTTGGGCTGAGCTGAGAGGGCGTCTCCCTAAGCATGCGGGTCTTATAGATTGCGTTTACAGTATTTTCATGAAATAAGTCAATTTTCCTTTTTCATGTTGGCAAGCTCGCCGGGTCGGTTCCCATCCCATCTCATCACGCTGGTCTCAGTCAGGAGGTCCACCTTGCGATGAAATGTTTGCGGAGCTATTTCGATTTTTCTTCAGAAATAGATATAGAATTAGCTCAGCAACAATTTTGCTGTCGGTCTTCCAAGACGGACACATGTTGGCAATAATAGTGCCTTACCATACAAAATTGAGCTTAAATATTTTCTTCCGTTAGATGCTGGCGGTTACTACAAACGGTTAGTACTATGGTGGAGATAAGCAACGTGCGACCCACAGCGCAGCGTTAAAGCCGGTTAAGCGCGGGCGGGGCCCCAGGCCCCAGCAGGTGTGTGTGTGTGTGTGGGGGGCTGGCTGGGTCCTGCGGCAGGAGGAGGGCGTCATGTCACACGCCGCACTTTGTGACGGCAGCGGCGGGGCTGCCGGGCCCCCTCTGTCCTTCCCCACCGTGTCCTTTGTGTCCGCGCCGCACCTCCCAGTCCGGTGCGCGGCGCGTGTGTTTTGTTGTGTTGTGCTGGCGAATGGCGCCTCGGCTCCCCTCCCCTCCCCCTCACCCCGCCCCGCCCCGCCCCTCCTGGTCTCGCGGCCGCAGAGCGCTGGCGAGGAGCTGAGGTGCTCCTGCTCGGGGTGGCGTGGGCCGCGCTGAAGGCCCGCCTGTCCTGTCCCGTCCCGTCCCGTCCCGTCACAGGCAGACCCGGATGGGACGGGACGCACAACCGGCTGGCCGTGGTGAGCGTGGAGCCTGCTGGGGCGGGGCGGGGTGATGCAGGGCGAGGTGCCCTGTGACCACTGCGTGCTTTAATGTCCCTCCTTGAGAGCGCTCACACAACACTTGCGCGGCGCCCTCATGAGACAAGAGCCCGGCCCGCTTGCCTTGGGCTTGGGCCACGATGTAATCGTGCCTTGGGCTCTCGCGCTGCATGGTGATTGATCGTAATGTTGTACTCTCTCAATCCACCCCGCCCCACCCCACCCCGCCCCACCCCGCCTCGAGGATCAAGGACCAAGGGCTGCGTTGCACGTGTCCCACCCGCTGTGGTCTGCGGACACTAGGGCAGGGCGGGGTGGGGCGCGGGGCGGCGATAGGAGCACGTACGTCACGCATGTCAACGGAGGGCGGGGCCGTGCGAGGGGTCCTTCACCCTAAAAAAAATAAGTGTACACCCTAATACAAAATCAGCGAAAAAAAAATTCGGAAAAAAATCCGTAATAAAAATCACCAGGAAAATCAGGGGAAAAAACGGCAAAAATCAGTGAAAATCAAGGAAAGTTACAAAAAAAACAGAAAATCAGAAAAATCGGTGTACGCTTCAATTTTCAGTGAAGGACCCCTCGGGGGCCTCGGTTCGAGGCGGGGTTGTCGCATATCAGGTGGCCCGCTGCACTAATCCCAGCCGCCCCCCCTGGGCTCCGCAGGCGAAGACCCTCTGCTGCTGTGCGCCTTTGGACTGGAGCAGCTTACATACTTGCACTGCCTTGACTGGGCTAGACTTTACGAGTAAATAGTTACGTAGCTCGGGTTCATCGGTCGATGCTTTTAAATTACAATAAAAGTTTTTTTTTGTTTGTTTGTTTCTGTTTTTTCTTTCTTTTAATATGAGCAATATCTGAACTTGACCGTGACGGACGCTCTTTTTTGCGCACTGCTAGTAAACCGTATCACGTCCGGAGCATATTCCTTACGTCGGCGTCGGCTGACGGCGTGCTCAGCGCTACCCCGCCCTGCCCCGCTCCGCCCCACGCTGCCTACTCGGCCAGCGCCAGCCCTGCTAATCGGTGTATTGCGTTACCATTACGAAGGGCGGCAGGGCGGGGCGGGGCAGTTCGGCGCGGGAGGAGAAAGGAGGAAACCATGAGTGGGCGTGGTTTGTGGCGGGGCGGGCCGGGCCGACGCAGCTCAAACACGTCCCGAACCATTTCGTGGTTTCGATTCAACTCGTGACGCGACCTGTCCGCACACCGCGGCCCGACGGGCTCCTGATCTGGGTCGCGGCGGTGGCATTTTTATTGTAACTCTAGTTCTGTGGCGCACGCAGCGGAGAAGAAACCTCAGGTAGGACGGGTTGGAGGTGGGGGGGGGGGGCCGCCATTGAGCAAGGCAGGCTGCTGCTCTCAGTCCAAAACCAGGAGGTACCACACCGGACCGGACCGGACCGCGATAAATGTGGCCGGAATGTTTGGTCACGCGCAGTGCGTGGTGCGCTCAGGCTGAGAGAAGTCGCGGGGGGGGGGGGGGAGCGCGGGGATGTCGATATGACGCGAGCTGGTACCGGTCGCCTCGCCATCTACAGTGCACTGCACACCGGCCGGCCTAGCCGGAGGGACGTGATGATGACGACGATGAGGCGGCTCCGGACGGAAAGGTCAAAATGTCGGTCGGCCTATTCATTTCCGCGCGCCTACAAGAAAGTCCGCGACCAGCGCCATGTTTACATAATCAAGCGTGGATATGACCGCACGGGGCTGCTGCTGCCGCTGCTGCTGCTGCTGCTTCAGCAGGGCCAGGCGCCGGCGGGCGGGGCCGGCCCGCCTGTTCTTTGCACGGTCCCGGTCGGCGCCGCACGCTGGGCGGGGCGGGGCGTCCCCGTTTTGCCGCGGCCCCGCCAGGGATCAAGCTTTTTATCCGCTGAGTGCTCCGGCGGAGCGGCGGCGGTGCTGGACGCTCTAATGGCCCCCGTCCGGCGCGGCGAGCGCTGACGCCCGGTCCTGCCTTGTCTGATCCCGAAGATCGCTCTCGCACCTCCGTCCTTGTCGCACTCATAGGGCCCTGCCCTCCCCGACATGGGGCTCCGCCACAGGTGCGACGAGGACGGAGGTGCGAGAGAGCGATCTTCGGAGTGAGACGGCAGGGCGGGGGCCTGTGGGGCGCCGCGCCGCCGGGACACCCACACTGCACACACGGCCCGGGCCGGGCCGGACGGCAAGACGCGTGGTGTGTACGCCGAGTCTTCCTTATCACCACAGCGGCTCATGGCAGCGCCAGCAGCGCCGGCCGCAGGGCGGCAGCGTTACAGCCGTACCACACAGTCGAACAGAACGGCCGCCGCCGCTGCAGCAGCAGCTGCTGACCAAATTAGGTTAGGTGCGTAACGACGGATGGCGCCAGGTCCAGGTCCAGGCGCTGTGCGCCGCGCTCTAATGGCGAATAATGGCAGGGGAGGCGGAAGGGAAGGCCCAGGAAGGGTGAGGTGGGGCGGGCTGGCACAGGAGTGCATCACCCGCGCAGCGCAGTGCAGTGGACCGGAGCTGTGAGGGGCGGGGCGGGGCGTGCAGGCTTGCAGGGAGCCCTCCAGGGCTTGGGGCTGCAGCTGCTGGCTCTCGGCTAGGCCCGCCCGGAGGCTGCGCCCGGTCGCGGAAGTCCGCGCGGGCTCCGGGGCCCCTCAGCGCCCCGCCCCACCCCGCCCCGCCCTACCCCGCCTCGCCCTGCCCCTCAGGGGCCATGCGCTCCGGCCGGCCCACGCCCCGCGGCCCCGCGGCAGACGTTTAAACGCCGGCAGTGGTGGAGACGATGATTGACTCCTCGCTGGGAGTGCAAGCTGATCCCCGGGGCTCCAGACTGACCCCGGCGCGGGGCCCGGGGCCCGGGGCTAGTCCAAGTCCTCCACAGACGCACGGGTGGGCCAGTAAAGGCCGGCCGGGCCGCAGGTTTAAAAGCCCATTGTTACCTCACACTTTCACCGCAGCTCCGCCGCTGGGGTCAAATAGTATAATGACAGCCTCACCGGCGAGTAAAGGCGCTGGGCTGGGCTCGGCTGGCGTCTGATTCCGAAGATCGCTCTCGCGCCTCCGTCCTTGTCGCACTCATGGGGCTCCTCTATCCCCAACCAAGGGCACCGCCAAAGTTACTACAAGAACGGAAGTACGAAAGCGATCGTCTGAATCAGACGCTGGGCCGGGCACTGCCATCTGACCAGATCAGAACCGTTAAAACGCGAGGTTTAAGAAAGAAGCCAACATAGCCATGAATAGGCTTCTAAGTAAGATGGACTGCAGCGTTAGATGTGACAGGCGGCGCCGAACACGCCGTCTGATTCACACCTCGACCGCGAGGCCGTTGGCCGCATCTCAAGCTGATAAACACTACGCCCCCGCCGCGCCCGCGACACGACCTCTCGCTTCCAAATCGGACATTTTATGCGGTGCGTCGGTCCGTGACACACAAACACGATCTGGTCAACAGGCCGCGGGCCGGGCCGGGCCGGGTCCAAAGCCAGCCAGCCGAGGCACCACACTTTTTGACGCGAGGCCATCCCAACTGTCACCCGACGAGTTGTGACGCGTCGTAAAAAAAAATATATATATTTAAAAAAAAATGCAAAGTAAAACTCGGTCCCTGAGGAAATTTTCTTGCTTTTTAAATTTGTATTTTATTTCTCCTTTCTTAAGTGGCATGGGGCGCAACGCGCTGCTTTTACTATTTGAGTGATACGCTGCAGGATTGCAACTGGCACAGCCAACACCTGCAGAGATCATTGCGCTCTACTTTGCGTGCGCGCCACACGCGGTGCCAGCGGGCCGCATAGTGTGACATGCGTGCTGACAAGGTTTCATAAATCAACCCCTGGCACCAGCGGGCACCAGCCGGCCCAGGAATATGCACGACATTTTGCGTCGGTAGGTAATGGCGATGCCCTGCCTCTGGCCTCTCCATGACGGTCCTCGTGGGTGATCGATCAAACAGAAAAGAGAAGGCTTGGACCGATCGTCGACCGTCTGATGCGTAGATCCCGCATACAAGATGCTTGTTTTTTTTTCCGCTAAGCATATTACGGCAGTCTAAACATTGTTCGGGCCAAGGGTGAAGCATTCGAACCTTGATCTTAGCATTACATCACACAGTTCACTGGTAAAACTCGGGCGTAACCTAACTCCCCTTTTCAAGCATACTGAAACTGAGATTCCGCTCGAAATGAAGCGTGACAGGTAATAGGCGCAATAGAAATTTGCTTAACTATACACCTGATTGAAGCGTACAGCTAAACCTTTGTTTTGCAAGTGTTCTCATATTGATGCGTAGATCTCGCGTCAGGTGTCAAAGTCATATGTAATTTTTGAGACAAAAACGCTTGAATTTAGAAAACTTTTCTCTTTTCGAGAAGACCGCGGAGCACAGTCCAACAAAGCGCTTAAAAATTCGGAAAATAAATAAAGTTTGTGCACAATAAGGACCCGGTCTCGAATTATTTCGCCTCCGGGACGGGACACTCAAAAGTATCATATAGCCCTTGGCGCGAAGTGGCCACCACTCCTGTAATCTTGGTCAATGCACCTCTTCTCCCTGACAAATTTTCTAAACATTTCACGAAATTTAATGTTTTGTAGGAATCTGGGTATTTTCGCCATAGGAATTCCACAAAACTCTGCAAACTCAAGTGTGAGACAGTATCACACTTTTTACTGCAGTACCATTGTGTCTCACACTCTCAAAAACTATTTTCTGTCGTTGAATAGCAATCACGTTTTAGAGAACAGCATCAGCTTTGATTGAAAATCCCGGTTAAAACGAGCTACCATGTGATGGGGTTTGGAACAACAATTCATTAAAAAATCGTAAATTAATGGTTTCAAAAATTAATTAGGAACGTTGTTGTTTGCGATCAGAACCCCATCACATAATAGCTCGTTTTAACCGGGATTTTAAACCAAAGCTCATGCTGTTCTCTGAAACGTGATTGCTATTCAACGACAGAAAATAGTTTTTGAAAGTGTGAGACACAGTGGTACTGCAGTAAAAAGTGTGATACTGTCTCACACTTGAGTTTGCAGAGAATCCATGTGTTTTCCCACAAAACTTATTTTTACTGGAATTACGTAATCCTATATGTATACGTCTAAAATCGAAAAGGTTTCCCTTCGGCCTGGCGCCACAATCCAAACCCCAAGCTTTTTCAGAAAATCCTCCAGGATGTAGACAAAAGACAAGTCTCCCCACCACCAGCGCCGAGGGGTAAACAACTCTGAATTCGGTGTACAAATTGCGTGAATTTGAATTGAATTTGTCTAAATTGAATTCGTTTTGAATTAGCTTTGAATTTTTTGAATTTATTGCAAAGTTTTTTTTTGAAATTGTTGTTATCTTTTTGTGAATTTATTTGAATTCGTTTTAAATTCGGGGATGCCCCAGAAAATACACGCACATTTGATCCAAATTAATCTCTCATTTACATGATTAAATAGGATTTTTAGTGAATTGTTTTGAATGATTTCTATTTATTCCAAATTATTGGAAATTAACTTGCAACTGCGCAAAATAATCACAATTATTTCAATTATTTTTTAAAACTTTTCAGAAACAAATTTTGCTCTGCAATTGAAAGGGTGGCGTGAAAACATGGAAAATTTTTGCGGCAGTAAACCTCCCGAAGGAGGTTGCGGTTCCCGCCAGGCACAGGGCTTTTACCCCCTGTGGCAGCCAACTGCTTCGGTGTTCCATGGGAACCGGCGCTTTGCTGACTGCGATCCTATCGCGCAATTCGACAGATTTGATCCCCGTACCACCATTGGCCTACCCCTAGAGGTACGAGCGGTGTCAAGAGCGTTAGACTTCCTGATCCCAGTTTCAGAGGCCTTACCTCAGAGGGGTACGCGGGATTCGAACCCACAACCCCGAGTGCCGACACGTAGCCAGAACAGGAAGCGACCCAACGCCCAGAGCCACCGAGCCAACGGCGGTGAGACGTGTTTAACTTCTATTTGACCTGCCCTGGAGCAGCTGCCAAAGGGAATGTCAAGCGCGAAAAACACTATCCCGAGTGGGAGTCGAACTTCGGACCACTCGTTTCGGTGTTGCGCGCTCTACCAACTGAGCCACGACGCCACGATGTCTGTCCAGTGCGACGGGTTCGAGTTGCATTTGCCCTGTCCTCCTGGCTGGAGGCTGCAGGATACGGCAAATACAACTCGAACCCGTCGCACTGTACAGTCATCGTGGCGTCGTGGCTCAGTTGGTAGAGCGCGCTACACCGAACCGAGTGGTCCGTAGTTCGACTCCCACTTGGGAAAGTGTTTTTCGCGCTTGACATTCCCTTTGGCCGCAGCTGGATGGCACGTCAAATAGAAGTTAAACTCGTCTCACCGCCGTTGGCTCGGTGGCTCTGGGCGTTGGGTCGCTTCCTGTTCTGGCTACGTGTCGGCACTCGGGGTTGTGGGTTCGAATCCCGCGTACCCCTCTGAGGTAAGGCCTCTGAAACTGGGATCAGGAAGTCTAACGCCCTTGACACCGCTCGTACCTCTAGGGGTAGGCCAATGGTGGTACGGGGATCAAATCTGTCGAATTGCGCGATAGGATCGCAGTCAGCAAAGCGCCGGTTCCCATGGAACACCGAAGCAGTTGGCTGCCACAGGGGGTAAAAGCCCTGTGCCTGGCGGGAACCGCAACCTCCTTCGGGAGGTTTACTGCCGCAAAAATTTTCCATGTTTTCACGCCACCCTTTCAATTGCAAAGCAAAATTTGTTTCTGAAAAGTTTTAAAAAATAATTGAAATAATTGTGATTATTTTGCGCAGTTGCAAGTTAATTTCCAATAATTTGGAATAAATCGAAATAATTCACAATAATTTACTAAAAATCCTAGTTCATCATGTAATTGAGAGAATAATTTGGATCAGATGTGCGTGTATTTTCTGAGGTCATTCCTTAAATTCGCTTGAATTTGTTTTGAATTCGTTTTGAATTCGCGTGAATTAGTTTGCATTAGTGTGAATTTTGAATTAGTGGTGTACATCAAAATTCGGAGTTATTTACCCCTCGACCAGCGCTCTTTGCGCGCCCAGGTGCTGAGCTAAGTTCTGCCAGGTGTGGACGTTGTGGACCGTGGGTGGGTCCAGCTTTACCCCGCCACGCCCCGCTACACCTCAGCTCGTCCCATCTCAGCCATTCCTCCCCGCGAACAGCTGCTGAGAGTCCAAGTCCAAACCACAAGCGTGGCGCGGTGCGGCCGGCGGCGGGTCATTCCGGTCAACGCGCCGCGAGGCGAGGGACGGAGAGGTCTAGTGTGCGGGTGGAGAAGAAAGTACACAGTACATCGGCTAAGTTCGGCAACATTTAACATAAGATCCTTATGGGCGGCGCACTAAAGAAGCACGAAAGTGTCATGCTTGATCTGCACACTAAAAGGAAAGGGACAATTTTGTCCGAAGAAATGTTGCGTTTTTGTGCACACCAATACCCTTTGGACAAATTTGTGTAATAATTTGGGACGATTTGTAATATTTCGGATGCAAATTGTCTTAATTTAGTGGGACAATGTGTCCCAAGGAAATGATGTGTACCAAAACGCAACATTTTCTGGGACAAAATTGACCTTTTTTCATTTAGAGTGTGTACAAATTTAATTTGCATTTAGTGCACTTTGTTACGATATTTCTGCTGGCGCTCACAAGTTGTTAGCCTTCAATAACCGCACGACCCTTATTTCTATCTCTGCATCTGGTCCTGCGTCCTGCGTCCCTACCCTCTGGCCATGCCATTACCCCCTCTCCCCGACCCGCTAGAGCCAGATAGCCGCGCGGGTGCGTCCCATGGGGTATTGTCTCAGAGCCGCCCGGCCGGCCAGGCTTGACTTTGGAGACGGTGCGGTCCTTTCTGAAGCTCATGGCCGTTCCCGTTGAGCTGCGGCGGCGGCCTCTGCGCCGCGCCTCGGCTAGCTGAGGGGGGCGGGGCGCGTAGTGCACATTGCGGCCGGGCTGGCTAGCACGCCGTCTCCTTCTCCTCCAGTTAACAAGAGGAAGCTCACGCTCCATCTGGCACGGCGAGACATCTAGTCGTGCGGCGCGGGTGGCGGACGCGGTCGCGTTGGACGATCAACAACAAGACGTCGATCACCGGAAGGGCGGGACACTGCGGCGAGAGGGGCGAGGCGGGGCGAGACTGGTCACCGCGCCGCGCCCGAGGGCCACAGCGTCCATGAAGCATCCTGTCCTACTGCGCCCATCCCGCCCCGCCACGCCCCGCCCCGCCCCGCCCCGCCCCGCCACGCCCCACCCCGCCACGCCCCACGCCGCCACGTCCCGCCCCGCCCCGCTCTACTACTGGAGCAGAGGGAAGTGACGTGACGTGACACATAACCGGGAGGACACTCGCAGACTTCTTTGCGTGTTTACGTAAAACACAAATGGTGTCCGAAGTAGCAGTCGGCGCGGCGCGGCAGCGCGTGGATGAAGGCCTTCCGTTCAGCGCGGACTGATGGTCCGGCCCAGTCCGGTGCGGGGACGTACAGGACGCCGCGTTAAGCCGAGCGCGCGCGCGACTTTCTCGAGTCATTAGCTCTGCTGCGCTCGGCGACAAGGAAGCGCTGAGCCCTGCCCCGCCCCGCCCCGCGCGACCTACTACTCCCGTTGGGAGGTCCGCGTCCAGGTCTGCGTCCCGGTCCCGGCCGACACACATTATTCGCAGCGCGGCTTCCGCGGCGCGGCGTGCGAGAACGGTCCCGCACATTGCAGCTGCCCGGCCAGGAGGTCGCGCTGTGCGGCGCTAACAGAAAAGTGTAGGCAGCGGCTAAGCACCAACACGGTACGCAGGTGTACGTGCGAGCCTGGTAGGCAACATGCGAGCTCGACCTGAGCAAGAAAAGGGGTGCATCGCGGTTCCTTATTCGCAGGACACTGAAGTGCTTCGGCCATAGGGGTCTCCTGGTACGGGCCGCGCAGAGTCGGACCTCTCGCTCTCACTCGTGCATTCCTCATCTTTTTTTTTCTGTCTGGCCCGTTTGTCGACCGCGGCTCGCCAGTCTGAGACTCCTCTTGTTTTAGGCTAACCTATATTGCCCATTTTACGGGGCAGCAGGGAGGGTCGATCTCAGGTCACGCACTCGCATTCAAGTCTCCCGGGCGCGGCGCACCGCCGCCGATTCGAGGGGGGCTCCCCCTCCACTCTGGCAATCCGGTCGTGTTCTTCACCCCGGCAATCCGACAGCAATCCGACGGCAATATTTGAAAAACTACCATCAAAATCATGCTTTTTGCCTTCACACGGGAGCAAAGGTAAAGCATTTCACCTATTTACAGGCGTTTGATGCTAAATAATCTCAAACTTTACACTAGCAATCCGCAATCCGGTGTTAATCCAAATGAGGATAAGAGGCCCCCTCGCGCCGATCTGATTCCGCCTAATCTCACCTCGCACCCCATTACTCGTGCCCGGCCCGACCCGGCGTGCCTCGTACTACCTGCTCTAATGCAAGTGGATGAGCGATTTAATGAGAGTCCCGTCCCGCCCGCACCGCCCTGAGCAGATGCGCGTCCGCCACGCCGCGCCACGCCACAACGCGCCATCCCCACCCCGCTGCGGGCGGCCTTGCCAGTATCGCCCACGACAGCACTTTGCGCAACACGCACAGCCGAACACAATCAATCGTCCAGCGAGAGGTATCGATTCGCGAAAAGAGAAGAGAGGAGCTAACACCCAACACCCGCATCGCATCGCTTCCAGCCCGCTTCGCACCATCTGCTTCGAATACCTCTGCCACACCACAGGCCCCACCGACACCAGCACCAGCATCACCAGAACCACCAAAACCACGAGATCGACCAGAACCACCACCTTCACCACCATCTCCACCACCTTCAACACCAGCACTTCAGGTCGCATTTCGTGGTGGTGACACCTTTGTCGTAATAACGCATGTCTCTTCAGTTTTTGCACTGAGGTGTCTGTCCAGGCAGCAAATTTATCGAGATCACTACTTTATTTTATGTTTACCACCCTTTGTCTTTTTGTCCATTGAGCCTCGATTCACGCTCAAACGAGTGGTACACTATAGCCCAACACCCGCGTTACAATTCCCATTCGTTAGAACGTGATGCGTCACATTCCTTGAATAACAGTGTGTATCGGCGAGGCAGGCGGTGCCTCCCTCCCTTCCTCCCTCCCCTCTCCACTCCTCAGAGACAAATGAGAACACGTCCCGGCGACACTCCGAGTAGCGTGTAGGGCTAATAGTCGCCCCGCCCCACTCCGCAGCGGTGAGTGAGAATTACACGGCGGATAAGCGACCGGCCCGGCTCAGCGCTCAGCGTGTTGAGCGCCGCGGAGCACAGCGCCCAGGGCAAAACAAGGAACGCCTCGCACGACACGATACTGCACAACAGAGTGGGGTAGGGCGTGGTGCGGCGGGGCGGGATGCAGGGCGGGGCAGGCGATATATACTCGAGCTGCGAGGCCCGCCCTGCACTTTGCAGACCTGGACGACCGGCAATAAAGATGACTCATTACCTTTTAATTTTGTGCTTAAAATTAAAACACTAAACGCACCCCGCTCCGCCCCGATATCGCACGTGGATAAGCTGAAGCGGCAGCGCCGTCTGCGCCCCGAGGCTGGAACCTGATGATGGTGAGCGCGATATGGACGGACGCGTGGGCGGGCTCACCTTTCTTCAAAGTATATATATATTTTTTAAGGTTCTTAGATGCAAATTGTGTGGAGTTTTGCCTCAAAGGATATAGTGATGGAAGAAATTTTGAGAGTAAACGTTCAAACATTTAAAAATGAAAAACAATAAATATGTAATATGTGAGATTTCTGAAAGCCCTAGGTCAGTCAAATTAGCTTGCGTGTCGCATGATCCCACGACGGGCAAACATTTTTTCTACAGAACTTAAGCGAAAGGTTTGTTGTGGTAGTCACACATCAGTAGCAACAGCGGCTCTGCAGGGGATAATGTTGAATAGCCCCCACACCGCCAGAAAAAGAAAATACGGGAAACGGCACGGCAATAAATGATAAGCCTGGTCAATCTCTACTCATGTTCAGTTCAGAATTTTCCAAACGGAGTCCAGTATCGTCCTACGTAGGCTCCACTAATTGAAGTCCAGTCATCTTGGAACCCTACACCACCCCAGTTTTCCGAGCTTCTTTACTTTACTGATACAGGATTTTTATTTTAGTGCAAACAAACGTCTTTGAAAAATCCAGCTCTGGACATAAGCTTGGATAGCTCTTCTTTCGACTACCAAAACGAACTTGTTGCGACAGTAACTTATGTCACGATACTATCCTATACGTAATCTTCAGTAACGTATTCTTTTTTTCCCAAGTGGCGGTTGAAGGGAGAAGGAGGGAGAAGTTGTGTCTTCTCCCGCTGTGCATCAGAGGTGGTCCTGTGACATCGGGTTATGTCACGTACATATATATCGCCCATCTCCGGCCCGATAGGCGGCGGCGCGGTCTGACGACCCGGACCAGCCGGACCGCATCAAGCCCGGTTAACTACCGCGAAGGATATATCATTCCGGCGCCCGAACCGACACCTGATCTCCTTCTGCCTGACCTACTGGACCAGCTCGCCCGGCCTCCCGGTCCCTCCAGACAGCCGACAGCGACACACACACACACAGAGGCACGGGGACGGGCGATCACACCTAAACACACACTCCAGAGCGCTCAGCTCTGCCAGCGGCCAGCCAGCCAGCCAGCCCGGTAGGTGGCGGGTGTGGAAAATAAAAACAGGGCAGGGTCGATGGGGAGGGCGGCAAGGTGGACCTGAACGGCAGCAGGCATGTGCCTGGCGAGGGGCGGGCGGACCTGGCCTGGCCTGGCAGACTGAGGCTGCGCGGGCTGCTCAGGTACATGCACAGGCGCATGCGCGCGACCGTGGTGCTGGCAGAGCGCGGCATGCAGAGCGCGACGCGGTTGTGCCCCGCCCCGCCCCGCCCCGCCCCGCCCCGCCCCGGCACGGCATGGCAAGGCGTCCCCGTAATCGAAACACACCGAGAGACACGCGCGCGCCTGCGAGCACCCCGCTGCGCCGCCGCCCCGGCCGCTGCCCTATTCCCACGACAGGCTCGGCTCATCGGTAACTGGATCAGTGGCGCGGGGGCGAGGGGCGTGGGGCGCGCGCACCGGCAGCCTTGGCCCCAGGCGGGGCCGGGGCCGGGGCCGGGCCGGGCCCCCCGCCGTAGGGCACGGCGCAGTGCACTGGGGCTGACTGGGGCCCTCCTGCTGTATAGAACGTGCCGCGCGCGCCTCTACAACCACCTCCCACTTAGTGCACCGCCCGGCCCGGCTCGCTGCCCTGGTACCCGCGCGCCGGTGGTTGCAGTTTATGGAAAGCTACACTGCAGCACTGTGGAAAACCAAGTCTGCACAAGTATTCAATTGCTTACTGCGTACTTCGAAGTATTCAGCA
This sequence comes from Frankliniella fusca, assembly GCA_029379305.1. NCBI lineage: Eukaryota > Metazoa > Arthropoda > Insecta > Thysanoptera > Thripidae > Frankliniella > Frankliniella fusca. The sequence goes on from JAHWGI010001167.1 coordinate 163,843, forward strand.
AAAAATGTATTCATGCCGGTACATGCCCATGTATTCAGTCAATAGTGAGAACACGCCTCTGCACACACTAATTACTGCGTACCTTCAGCATGTACACACACAATCCCCCTGCGATTTTTCGTATGTATGCCAAGGTGTTCTGTAAATAGTGTGTACATTGGCATGTACGCACCATATTTTCTGCATACATGGGCAAGTCCACATTATTTGTTGAATACTTCAAAGTATGGAGTAAATTATAAATACTTGCACACACGAGGTTTTGGAGCGTTGGTAACTTTGAAACGTTGTTCAAGGGGGGAAAAAGAGTTCGCTACCATTGGCATAAGATACAGTTCTTAGTTGTTGGAGCAAACAATGTGGAGAGGGAACCATAAATCCTGTTACCACAACTGCCAATCTGCTACGATAATAATCAATGAGTTTACTGGAAAGAAAAATAAATATCCTCAACGATAGTTCAATTTGATGAAACTCCTGAAGTAAAGCCACTGAACCTAAAAAAAAATAAAATTGGAAATAAAAAATTATAAAATTGAAGGTTTTGCTCGTTAAATCTGAAACAGATTTTTCCTGTGGTTTGATGAAAAATTTGGTAGATTAACAAGAACAATCGTGAAACAAGAGATAAAGTTTGTAAAGTTACGGAATTCTTTTGTAAATGAACACGAATGAAAAGTGAGTCCACAGGCAGGTCATTAACAAAATTCACAAACATTTCTTATTACCGAACCTTTTTTTTTCAGTGCGTTTTCCTATAACGGCCTGTAAGTTGTATCAGCAGAATTTCGGTTCAAACGACAAATTGTCATTCCTGCAAATAAAAAACTAAAAAAGGTTTAAAAACGGTAGATGGGGGGAAGACTACTTTTTTTTTCCGTGTAAAACTTTTTTCTTCTTTGAACCCTTTGAGAAAGTCCCACTGGAAACATACGTCGCAGTTGAGGCCGATGACTTAAACTGTTACATATTAAGATCTAGCTTCTTAGTAAAAAAAAAGGGTAATGATAAAGTCTCGCAGTATTTTCCGTTAACTTATTAAATGCTTTGCGCAAAACTTAAGTAAAACAAAATTTGATGCATCAGTTTTTCGCGGCCTCGTTCTTTGGGTGTGTCACCAGGCCTGCCCTCACAACAGGTTAATGAATATCAAAAGCCTGTCTCGGCCGCCGCTCCGGACGAGTCTGGGTTGGCCCGGAGATAATTCGGGGGCGACAGTCGGCGGGGCGGGGCGGGGCGGGGCGGGGCGGGGCGGGACGGGGCGGGGCGGGCCCAGTTCGCGCGCCCGACCGAGGCCTTGTGAGTGAGTCAACAGGCAGCGGGTGACATTGGCAATGAATGAAGCCTGCTTTGGTATTCACGACGTCGCGGCCCCGCCCCGCCCCACCTCACCCCGCCCCCGCCCCGCCCGCCTCGCCCCGCCCGCAGGCTCCCGGCGGCGCACCTGCTGCACCTGCCATACAGCTGCCGAACGCCACGCTAGGCCACCACCGCCCGATAGCCTATAGCGACGCTTGGAGGGGATCTAGGACGATCCGCGACCGCAGAGGCGCGCTGCTAGGGAGGCGAGGTGCTGCTGGATTAGCTCAAGCCGCCTGGCGGGTAGGCAACCGCCAGTGCCGCTACACACGAGCGTGATGCGGGACTGCCTACCTGGCATGTGCAGGCGTTTTGCCCTGAGGTCCAGTGTGTGTTTCCAATCGGTCGGATACTGGCTGTTCCGTCTCTCTCACTCTCGTGCGTTTCAAGTGAGAGGGTAGAGAGACGGAAGACAGTCGGGTCATGGTCGGGTACAGTCAGTATCCAACCTATTGGAAACAATGGTCTGTCCCTGCCACCGTGCGTCCAGGAATTCAGGACGTTTGATGTATTGTTTGATGTATGTTTCTGCACAGTTCAACATTCGCTTTTTTTCCACACAATCTGTGCGTGAAATTTCACGATATCGCAAATTTGTGAAAAAAAAATCATTCTGCAACTTTGTACAAGTATAATAGTCAAAAATATAGGTAGAGAGCACTATTGGCTTACTGTTCACAAAGCGTCACATCGAACCGTCCCGTATCAGATGTGCAACTCCCCATCGTTTTCAGTTTTCTACATCTTTGCTCAGCTTCATAAAACAGTTGGTCTCTCTGGACCCCGCCCCCGCTGTGCACAACTGTAATTGCGGGTCCGAGCCAAACACGAGAAGAGCGTCGCCGGCCGTGACCGTCCCAACGGCCCACAATGCAGCGGAGTGGGCGGGGCGGGGCGCGGGGCAAGGCGGCACCAAAGACACGCAGCCTGACCTCACCTCCCCCTTTTAATAATCCACTGTGTTTTGCAAATAGGCGCGGTCAATGGTCGTTATGCGGCTGTTGCTCCCCGCGAGCCGCGCCGCGCCATACACTACACAGTCGAACATTTCAGCCGTAATTATTTAGGCACCGATTAACCCCGCGCGCCCTTCAGAAGGAAGAGCGTCAGGTTGCTGCTGTGTGCGCGTTTAACGAGGTATTTTAATGCCCTAGACACGATACATTTTTATCACCCAGCGAGGAACGTCGATTACATTTTATTGTTTTTTCGCGGCGATGCCCTCTCTCTCTCTCTCTCTCTCTCTCTCTCTCTCTCTCTCTCTCTCTCTCTCTCTCTCTCTCTCTCTCTCTCTCTCTCTCTCTCTCTCTCTCTCTCTCTCTCTCTCTCTCTCTCTCTCTCTCTCTCTCGGTATTTCTGTATCTCTCTTTATCTTCACTCTTATTTTTGCTATCGATCTAGCTTGTAGTTTTATTTCGACCCATAACGATTGGGTACTTTTGCGATCAAGGTACGCGGTACTTAGTGTCTGCTGCGTGCACTGGCGTGGTATGATAGCAGCAGGTTTAGGGTGCTCGGACGATGCATTTTTCACAGCACCCGCCATATTTGCAATGCGATGGAGGACGCCTCATACGTGAATGCGCCGTGTTCGGGGCGGGGCCGGGCGTTGCGGTGGGCGCCCACTTCGGAAATCAAGGCCGCGGACGAGTGGGGTTTTCTTTTCCGGGGTGTAGTGGGAGCCGAGAAGTCCTCCGATCTGCAGGAGGGTGCTCAACAAATTTCGTGAGTCTCCGGAAGATTTTTTTTATTTTAAATTTTTTTTTAGTGGCTTCCGGCTCCCTTTGCTGTGAGCCGGGAGTGCTGGGAAAATGCTCTCTGCTAATCTGTAGAGAGCAGTTTGCAGCTTAAAAGCTTTTAACCTTTCACTCTTTTGCACTATGTATCCAGTGCTGTTGTCTTTATTCAGCACATTACGGCACGCCTGGTGTCGGAGATGCATCTCTTTACGAGGGGTAAACAACTCTGAATTCGGTGTACAAATTGCGTGAATTTGAATTGAATTTGTCTAAATTGAATTGAATTCGTTTTGAATTACCTTTGAATTTTTTGAATTTATTGCAAAGTGTTTTTTTTTTTTATTTGAAATTATTGTGATCTTTTTCTGAATTTACTTGAATTCGTTTTAAATTCGGGGATGCCCCAGAAAATATACGCACATCTGATCCAAATTATTCTCTCAATTACATGATTAAATAGGATTTTTAGTAAATTATTGTGAATGATTTCTATTTATTCCAAATTATTGGAAATTAACTTGCAACTGCGCAAAATAATCACAATTATTTCAATTATTTTTTTTAAAAAAATATTCAGAAGCAAATTTTGCTCTGCAGTTGAAAGGGTGGCGTGAAAACATGGAAAATTTTTGCGGCAGTAAACCTCCCGAAGGAGGTTGCGGTTCCCGCCAGGCACAGGGCTTTTACCCCCTGTGGCAGCCAACTGCTTCGGTGTTCCATGGGAACCGGCGCTTTGCTGACTGCGATCCTATCGCGCAATTCGACAGATTTGATCCCCGTACCACCATTGGCCTACCCCTAGAGGTACGAGCGGTGTCAAGGGCGTTAGACTTCCTGAACCCAGTTTCAGAGGCCTTACCTCAGAGGGGTACGCGGGATTCGAACCCACAACCCCGAGTGCCGACACGTAGCCAGAACAGGAAGCGACCCAACGCCCAGAGCCACCGAGCCAACGGCGGTGAGACGTGTTTAACTTCTATTTGACCTGCCATCCAGCTGCGGCCAAAGGGAATGTCAAGCGCGAAGAACACTTTCCCGAGTGGGAGTCGAACATCGGACCACTCAGTTCGGTGTTGCGCGCTCTACCAACTGAGCCACGACGCCACGATGACTGTACAGTGCGACGGGTTCGAGTTGTATTTGCCCTGTCCTCCTGGCTGGAGGCTGCAGGATACGCGGCGAATACGGCTCGAACCCGTCGCACTGTACAGACATCGTGGTGTCGTGGCTCAGTTGGTAGAGCGCGCAACACCGAACGGAGTGGTCCCAAGTTCGACTCCCACTCGGGAAAGTGTTTTTCGCGCTTGACATTCCCTTTGGCCGCAGCTGGATGGCAGGTCAAATAGAAGTTAAACACGTCTCACCGCCGTTGGCTCGGTGGCTCTGGGCGTTGGGTCGCTTCCTGTTCTGGCTACGTGTCGGCACTCGGGGTTGTGGGTTCGAATCCCGCGTACCCCTCTGAGGTAAGGCCTCTGAAACTGGGTTCAGGAAGTCTAACGCCCTTGACACCGCTCGTACCTCTAGGGGTAGGCCAATGGTGGTACGGGGATCAAATCTGTCGAATTGCGCGATAGGATCGCAGTCAGCAAAGCGCCGGTTCCCATGGAACACCGAAGCAGTTGGCTGCCACAGGGGGTAAAAGCCCTGTGCCTGGCGGGAACCGCAACCTCCTTCGGGAGGTTTACTGCCGCAAAAATTTTCCATGTTTTCACGCCACCCTTTCAACTGCAGAGCAAAATTTGCTTCTGAATATTTTTTTAAAAAAAATAATTGAAATAATTGTGATTATTTTGCGCAGTTGCAAGTTAATTTCCAATAATTTGGAATAAATAGAAATCATTCACAATAATTTACTAAAAATCCTATTTAATCATGTAATTGAGAGAATAATTTGGATCAGATGTGCGTGTATTTTCTGAGGTCATTCCTGAATTTGTTTTGAATTCGTTTTGAATTCGCGTGAATTAGTTTTGAATTCGCGTGAATTAGTTTGAATTAGTGTGAATTTTGAATTAGTGGTGTACATCAAAATTCGGAGCTATTTACCCCTCGATCTCTTTAGCTGCGGTAAGGACTGGGCGAGGCGACGCGAGGCGGGGCGGGCCACGTAGAACGCGTCGACGGACCACAACGTCCCACGCTGCAGGCGAAGTGCAGTGTCCACATCGCACCGCAGTGGGCCGGGCCGGGACCGGGTGGGCCTCTGGCCTGCTAGATCACAATAAGCGCCTCTCGAAAACCATTCGTCCTGCCAAGGGTCCTGCTGTCCTCGGGGATCTCTCAGATGCGCCCTCAATGGCCCCGGTGTTATTTTGTCTTGACGATGAGTCCATCTCCAGCCCACGGGCAAACGAGGACAGCTGGCAGTACAGCGTTATTCCCTATTCAGTGTTAGCACGCATCGCTCCAATCACTTTCCAATCAAAATCCGAGCATATAGTTTTACCACAAAAATGCCCAAGAAAATCGAGCAGCTGATACAAAGTTTATAGTTTTGGAAAAAAATTGCCTCCAACATATCTCAACTCTTTTGCGGGTTTGCCTATCCGCTCAAGCCGTCAGGGCACCGCGAGACCCCTGCGATGATAGGCAGACCCGCAACACTTTTACGTCACCTCGGAGACGCCCGGTACGCCCATCTACACTCTAAATGACCATGGACTTTTATTGTTACCAGCTCCTGGACTTTTTTAAGCATGCCTAAGCCGGATACATTATTGTGTATAGTTAGTTACATTTATGAAAATTTTGTTACTAGCTAGTAACAAAATTTTCAAAAATTTAACTAACTAAACACAATATTGTATCCGGCTTAGGCATGCTTTAAAAAGTCCAGGAGCTGGTAACAATAAAAGTCCATGGTCATTTAGAGTGTAGAGAGTGAGTACCCCTTGACAGCGGCAACAGGTGTGGAGCCGGACGAGCCGGTCCCGGCAGGGGCACGTGTGCTCTCGTGGGCGGTTCTGAAGGCGCCCGCCCCGCCCCGCCCCGCCCCGCCCCGCCCCGCCCCGCCCCGCCCCGCCCCGCCCGCCCCGCCCTGCCTCGCCCCGCCCCGCCTCGCCCCGCCCCGCCCCGGCTGTGCTGGAGCGTCTGGACGGTCTGGGCGCGGCGGGGCGCGAGGCGGGGCAGGCCACCTTCCTGTGCAGGACTCTACCTTTCTTCAGCCTTGAGCATGAACACCTTGCAGCATGCAGGGTAGCGGCCCCTTCGGCTACGGAGAACTGTGCAGCGCGGACGAGTACTCTAGAATCCTAAGTGTGCGAATGACACACATCACGTGAGGGTGTGAGAAACTATACATGTGTATACTCATATAAGGAAATTCGCATCTCCTGCCCCTGTTTAAGTGTGCAAGTGAGAATTCACACACCTGTGAGTGAGCCACTGAAAATTCACTCACCTCACGCCTACGAGTGATCGACTTAAAATTCTCACACTGTGTTGCCGATGAAAATTAACGTACGTGCGAGTGTGTGCCAATGCCGTCATTCTACACTCCTCCAAGTGTGCAAAATTCTTGGAAATCCGCATAAGTTATTACACCTACTAGTGACTGTGACTAGACACTAACACTTTTCTGGATCTCTCTCGGAGCTGTTCGGCGGTCCGTTGGCTAGTAGGCAACCCGTCACTCGTGAGCGGATGTTGCCTCCCGGGCGGCGGGCAGCGCGCTGCAGCGGTGGGCAGCCTGCACAACGGCTGGACCGGACGCCAGGTCTAGCTAGGCGCTGCAGCTGACGAGTCGGGTCGGGCCGGGCCGGATCATGTCGCAACGATAATGCAAAATAGCAGCTCGGCAAACAATGAGGACCCGTGAGCGGTCCGCTCGGGCCGCACGGCACGGGATGACACACACAACAATGGTCCATGATGGACCACGCGGGCCCGCTGAGTAGCGTTACACTTACAAGGGGAACTTTACCGCGCCCATACCTTACCTTATGCTTTGCGTTATTCTATTATCGTGTAACTAAACGTGTAACTTAAACCTCAGAGGTATTTTCAGATGAACAGAATCGTAAGGAAGGAGTGTTTTGGCAAATTTTAGCAGAACGCAAAATCGCTGTATTGTAACAATTTAAAAGTTAAGTGACCGGCCTCTTCTTACAGCAGGACGGGCTGCTGCCGATGCTAGAACCAACCTCAGCAGATACAACGCAACAATCGCTGTGCGATTTTCAGTCCGGATAACGGAAAGGGCGTGAACAGTAAGTTGCCTGGATTCGGTGGTCTTCTAGCTTTAACTGCGTACTTTTTGGGCGGCTTCCTGGGGCTAAAGGGGAGAAGACAACCTACGCCTCCTCTGCCATAAAGGTGCGCCTGACGAAGCTGTACACGACCGAGCACATGAGATCACGAATTCACTCGTGCTGGGGGACGATTGGAACTCAAATGATGTCACAAAAAACTTGGCATTCGATGACAACTGATTCGCCTGTTGCCGAGTGTGAAACAACGCGAGCAGTGACGGTGCGTGAGGTAATGACCGGCGCGATGGCGTTACTTGAAGTCCTCCAGCAGGGCGGGGCCGGCCGGCGCTGGCGACGCCGTAAGTAAGCTGGACCACACAACCACGCGTGACTTTGTTTTTCCGTCATGGTGCCCATCATGGAGCCGTTCCTCCTACGGTCTCGACTGTGGCAACCACTATGGATGTCTCACTACTTCTCCCATAGGCAGACCTAAACTCCATCGTTTGTGCCCATAGCCTTTCTATTGGAACTCTCTGCCTCTGGGCAAACTTTGGCTATGGACAACTTCGCCCATACCCACTGGCCCATTGACCGCCATCATTCCCTCAGGAAAATGATGAAAATGCTGGAAAATGCCCATGGGAAGAGCTGAAGGTTTTTCGTTCCTTTTTGTCCCTTTCGTTTTTTTTTGTTTTTTTTTAATTTATGTGTGTGTGTTCTGCTCACGCACGCTCCGATGCTGCATCAAGCAACTTGTAACTATGCTTCATGAAAAAGTCAGTAAATACGTTAAATATTAAAGAAAGTTCTAGGATTGATTGATGTGCAATGTGTACTCGACAACAGAGACAAACAAAAACCGTAATTCTTTTGCAGTTTGATTGAAGATTGCTGTAGTTTAATTACGGATACAGCGATACCGGACTGGGGTGGCACATGATGGCTATAACTGCAAAATAACCATAATCTCCTTTGCAGTTCGCGCTCAGATCCATCCAACCACAAGTAAAAGCAGCTAAAAAAATTAGTTCCGTAGCAAGTTTTTTGGGGGGCACAGGAATGCGCGATTTGAAAAATTAGCTTCAGAGCTACAGAAAAATAGCTCAGCAGACTTTTTTTGTTTTTGTTTTGTTTTTATGATGTGGTTTTTCATTTGAAACATTGTACTGCACATTATGTTGCCTCTTACGTAGATGTATCACCACCTTACGGGACCGCGTGGCATTGAATAACAAATCGAAAAGGAACAAAATGGCAGAAAGAGGTATGAAAGCATTCAGTTTCGACCCCAGAGCGGAGGCAGCGATACCTAAAGCCCCCCCCGCTCCGGCCCGCCGCACCACGCCTGGCGGGAGGCTGGGCTCGGGCTGCGCTCGGGCTGCGCCGGACCGGAACACCGCGGGGCGGCTCGGCTGCCGCTCCCGATCCCGATAGCGATCCCCTGATCCCGCCGCGGCCAACCCGCCTCGACCCGACCCGACCCGACCCGCGATCCGACCACGGGGTGAAACAATCGATAGTCGGCTCGGCGCCCCGCCGGACCCGGCCGGCTGCGGGACGGGCCCGAGCCGAGCACGCCGAGCGATGCGATTTAAAACGTCCAGGGCGACCTGGCCCGCCCCGGCCCGGCCCTGCCCGGCCTTTAAATCGTGTTGCGCCATCCGGGTTACTGTTGTGGGGCTGCGCGGCGCGGCGGCTGCGGTGTGTCCCCGCCCCGCCCCGCCCCGCCCCGCCCCGCCGCAGTGCGCGTGCGCCGTCCGACCCAAAACAGTCAATAATACGGCGTGTAGTAATTTAATCGATGGCCATCTATGACGTAAAAGGCGCGTACGTACGGTTGCCCCGCGCACCGCGCACCGAAGTACGTATACGCCAAAAGTAGCAGTGTATACCCGATGTACGAAGTTCGTTAGTGCGCGCGGCCGCAGCCGGAAATAATAACACATGCTCCCGTGGGTCAATCTCGGCGAGATAAGCCCTGCGGCGGGGCGGGGTGGCCTGGGCGGTGCCAGCAGCACCAGGGCCACGGGCTTAGGGAGGTTCCTTGGGCAAGGGGCCGCAGCCCGCAGGTCTTAGGTACCCCCAGTGCATTACGGCCCACCCAGCCTCACGCCCTTTCAGGAGTCATTTTCGCGCTCCCTTGGGGTGCTTTATGAGCTCCTCCGGGGCGCTCAGAGGGAGCCAATGAACCCCCCCGGTGCACTCCCGCTTTCAGGGCTACGGCGACGATGCAGCGCTGCGCTCGTGTTGTCTAACGACCCGCACTCGAGACTGCTTTTTGTAAGTTGTCGTCGATCCTCGTCCAATCCAATATAAGGACAGTGCAGCAGCCCGGCCCGACCCAGGCCGCCGCCGCGGCGCGGCGCGCGCAAAACCAAAGCAACTAAAGCCACCAAGAAGACGTCGGGGCTGGCGGCTGCGCGTCTCAGCTCAATACCTCGCCGCGCCCCGCCCCGCCCCGCCCCGCCCCGCCCCGCCCCGCCCCGCCCCGCCCCGCGCCCCCCGCCCCGCCCCGCCCCGCCCCGCCCCGCCTGTGACCGGGAGGTAATTGAAAGTAATTGAGGTCCACGGCGGCGGCGGTGGTTGCGGCGCGAAAGAAGCCTGACCGGACCATAAGAAAGAGCAGCAGCAGGGGAGGGTGCAACCAGGACTCCTCACTGTAAAAACTCATGTCACATGTGTCACTTTCTTTAATGCACTCTAGTCTGAAGACGTTATTTCCCTCTTCGTGAAAGACACTGGTTGAAACTCTGCTTCATGTAAAGGAATATGGACATTAAGAGGCATGTTGCATTTACAAAACGTCAGTCCAGAGACAGCATCGTGAAACGTTTTCTTGCGAAAGTGCATCAAAAACGTGACTTATAACACATTGGTTGTTGTTTTTTTTTTTTTCCACTGTTAGAAAAGTCGCGCCGTACGCGTCGTGACAGAGGCGTTCCGATGGGGCCCCTCCCCTGCCTCCGCTTCGCCCGGGCGAGCGCGAGCGCAGACGTTCGGCGCCGCAAAGGACTGCTGCAGCCGTGTGCGTGCAGTGATTGTCATTATGAACAGGGCTGGCGATTAATACCTTGTGCGCCAAAGCTTGTCGAGCCCCGTGCGTGCGTGCGGCGGAGTGCTGCCCTTGGACTGCCCCGCCCCGCAGTCGTTTTACTGCCCACCCGAGAACAAAAGGTCCGAATGGGGTAGTGCTGCCGCCGTTGTGTGTGTGCGTGTGTGTGTGTGTGTGTGTGTGTGTGTGTGACGCGGCCGGCCTGGCGTCTCATTCCGAAGATCGCTTTTGCGCCTCCGTCCTTGTCGCACCTATAGCGGTGCCATATGCTGGGGATGGCAGGGCCACATGCGTGCGAGCGAGGACGGAGGCGCGGGAGCGGTCCTCGGAATCAGTTGGCAGGGCTGGGCTCTGCCCGGCTCTGCCCCCGCCTTGCGGCCTTGACGGAACTGAGCACCGTCACCACTTCTGATGCTGCACTGGTGTTGTTGTTGTTGCGCCACATACTGTCGACCAGGGCACCTGCAGTCATCGAACAGAGTGCCGGGTGCGAGAGGCAACCACTATGGATGTCGGGGTTTACGATATCTGTGAAACATCGGCCACAGAGGGCACCGCGACCACGATTGGTATCTCTTTATGTTAAGAGACCAGACCAAATTTCTGCAGAAATATAGGAAATATATTTTAGTTCCACGCCGTTTTGGTCGTTTCCAGGGGGAGGGGGGGTGCAGGGTGTGGGGTGTGTGAGGCTGTGTTCCGCGTTATCGCGCTTAAAATGCGCGTCGAAAAGGCCTGTGCCCTCCTGTGCCGGCGGTGCCCTGTACCGCCGCTCCTCCCACCCCGCCCCGCCCCGCTCCGACCTTCCGACGGGCTTTGCACGCTTTTGCACGCTTTACACGCTTTGCACGCAGAGGATTACCTCGGCAGCAGACGACAGCAGGGCTCTGCCCGCCCGCCCGTCTGCCTGTCCCACAAAAGGCAGAGCAGGCTGCGGCAGCAGCAGCAGCGCCCGCAGGCGAGGCGAGGCGGGGCGAGGCAGCGCGTCGTGTGAATTCCGCGGAATCTCTCACTTTCCACCCGACGCGTATCAAAAGGCCAGTCATGACGACGACGGGCCCCCGCTCCGCCCCTCCCAGCCCCGCCCCTCCCAGCCCCGCCCCTCCCCATCCCGCCCCACCTCGCCCCGCCCTGCCCCGCCCCACCCGCCGCACCTTGTATTGGAGCAGGTCAGGGTGCGGCAGGGCGAGGCGCGGCGCAGAGCGGAGCGGAGCGGAGGGCCCATAACAGCTTCTTCACACGGCTGATTCACGAGCGGCACTCTGGCTTCAGCCAGCCTGCCGCCGGCTAAACAAGCTGCGCCTCCCCCCCACCCCGCTCTCTGCCCCGCCCCGCCCCGCCCCGCCCCGCCCCGCCATGGTTCGCACGGGTGGGGCGGACAGGAAGCAAAAGGCCTCTTCATAGGGCCGACTTAGTTAACACGACTCGAATATAATGCAGGGCCACGTAAACTGCGGTGAAGTCAGAGGGGCGGACTTGCATGCGTATTCTGGGAGTTGAATTTGTGTGTGGGCTCGGACGAAGCAAGAATTGCCTCAACAACCAACGAATAATCTAGCCACGGTTTGATGAGCATTGAGTTTTCCTAAAAGCGGACGAGTTGTCTGGAGATGAAATAGTCGCGGGATGCCGGCCCGGGGCTCACAACGTGATTTCTGCGTATCCTCTGGTATATATGCGTTTCGATAGAGTGATGGTAGGGCCCGTGTACCGGCGAGGGTATACTGCGTAAGTCGTAACTTCACCCGAGCAAGAAGAGCAAAAAAGCACAAGCAATGTTCAATTGATTCGCCATCAGCTTGATCTGCCGCCCGACCCCGGCCCCGCAGGGGAGAAAGGCTAAGAGTTTTCCATGCGCGCAACGGTTTAACTACTTCCCCGAGTTCCGCCTCGAGACGATTCTCGTATTTTTTTTCCTTCCCTTTCTTTTTTTATTATATCGCCCGACGCCGCCCCGTACGTAACGAATGGTCTTTCGTTAGCGCTGCTCGGTAACGCGGTCCAGAGTGGCGACCGCTTCACTGGACACATCAGAGCCATTGCCCGGTGCGGCCGGCAGAGTACTCACAGGCGTTTGGAGGAGAGGGAGAAAGAGGAATAGCGTCGGGGTATTTCACTTTCAGCCGAAAGATCAGATTCCGAAAAACTTCTCGGGCATGCAGCATGCCAATACAGGGCGGTCGCAGACCCGGTGATGGGTCTCAGAACTTCGACGGCCTCAGCGAAATCAGCGTCATTGAGCTTGCAATTCAGGAAGCATTATACGTTTTTCTTTGGATAAGGTTTTAATTAAGTGAAATACCCCATTATACGTTATGTGGAGGTTTCGCCTTCGCCTACTGTGTCGAAGTTTTTCGGAATGTGATCTTTCGGCTGCATTTACTGTTTCAAGAATGAGCAGGAAAATACGCATTCTTTAGAAAAACAGCATTGAATTGATTGAGTTTTCCAGAGCGTCTCATATTTTCTCTCAAGACCTTAAAAGAACGTCGTTTTCTTCTCCCGCTGGACTGGACTGTACGCCGCACGCGTGCATTGCTCAGGTGTGTACGCAAAAGACACAGGTCCCGCCTGGCAGCGCAGCGTCGCCTCACCTTGGCGATGGCTAAGGCGTCTAAGTGAAATATCGCCCCGCCCCGCCCGGCCCGGCCGTGTGAGCGAGATGGCTATCTCCTGCAGTGTGCTGGCGGGGTGGGGCGGGGTAGGACCGGCAGGGCTGGCACGGACTCTTGCACTGTGGAACGCCCGGCCTCGCCCACGCGGTCTGATCTCCGCCAACCTGGAGGAACTCTGTGATCGGATCGGATAAAACAAAAGTTTTACTCGTATACTGAGAAACCTTATCGGATATACGAAAAGATCTGTCGGCCTCACCAATTCACTGGAATAGAGAAGAGCGGAAAAGCTAAGAGTCCTGCTCCTTCCCCAATAAGGTCCCCCCTCAATCGGAAACCTTTGACAAATAAATGTAGGAATTTATAGTGGACCATCCGGAAAGGATGTCCGACATATGCTGGTGGGAAACTGCACCGTTTATCAAACTCACGCTCTCAGACAGCCTGATAGGTAGGCAACATCTGGTCTATAGAGCATGTGTGAATTGTGGGGTGGCCTATCCTGAGTCTCGCAGGCGTCGAGCCGCCGTATATCGCAAAAGAAAACGAACGTACATACTGGATCATCCCGAAGACGCTCGTTCCTGTTGGTAATCGCTTAACCTCCCTATTCTTAGGCAAAAGTGATCAATTTCTGTGAGCTCACTCAACTCTCCAATGTTTGAAAGTACTCAACTCTTTATTTGCTTGCATGTCGAACGAAACCATCTCTGAACGTGAACGATATCTTAAAGATATTTTGAACTGGTTCAGTGTTAACTTCGATCCTCTAGTCAAAAAGCGCTGATCAAGCGAAAAAAAAAGTAACATGCTTTCAGAGACCATTCGAACAGTTGAGTATTTTCAGAGACATAGAAGTTTAGATCTTGAACTGGAGCTGAGATGCTGAGAGATAAAGAATGAGGGGACGAGAAAAGTGTCCCAACATTAGGCCTTCTGAGCGGGCTCCGATACCGGCCCATTAAAATCTAAATAGCCCGTGAATACTGAATCAAAATTAAAAACTGATATAAGTTTCGGATTGAGAGTTTTAAAGTACGTCTAAAAGTGTTGACAGTTTCTGAAATTCATCCAGAATCACGGCGTTTCTGATAGTGAACTCTATTGGGCTCAGAAGGTCTATATGCAATTGCAGCTGAGCAGAATGCATATTTAATTTGAAAGGAGGTCATGCAGGGTATGCAAGCAGCCCTCAGAGCGGTAGTGGTACCGAACTGGGAGGGGTGGGGAGTGGCGTTGCCGCAATGTAGCGACACCTCGCAGCCCAGCCCAGGCCAGCCCAGGCCAGTCCGTCTGACCACTATGGACAATCCCCCCCTCCCCTCCCCTCTCCGCACTTAGGGCCCTGCTCAGTCCGGCCGTCCAAAGCGCACACCTCATTCAGCCTAACGAGCTAACCAGGCGGCAGACGTGTATGAAAGTGCAAGTGCCCGTGCTCCTCCCGGCGCGGTGCGGTGCGGCTGCACGACGCTGCACGCGCAGGAATGAATGGCGTGGTGTGTTGGACCGACGTGACGCGACGCTACGCGACGCTACGGGGACGTTTCACTCTTGTCGGCCCCGGACGGGACGGGAGTGAGTGGAGTGAGCGACTCAGGAAACTGAGAGGAAAAGGAAGTTAACGGGAAGTTAATGTGTATGTCCGCCTCGCCTTGTTGCACAATCGTGTAGAGTAGAGGTCTGTCCCGACCCGTCCCGAGTCGGGTCAGGCGAGCCCGGGCCGGGCCAACACGGCGGCCGCCCCCACGTCCGCCCCCCGTCCCCGCCCCCGCCCCCGCCCCCTCCTGCTCCGCGTTGGGCCCATTCAAGGACGAGTGCAAAACACTGCAAAACTGGCGTGCAGCAGAGGGCCTAGCTGAGTGGTCCGCAGGTCCGCAGGTCCGCAGGTCCGCAGGCCTGAGGGCTGACCTCCGCGGTACGGGGCGCTCGAGAGGAGAGGTGAACTCTACTCAAAGAAGGTCAGGGAGGTCAGACGGTGTGTTTTTTGGCGGTCGCGCGACGCGCCGCGGGTGCCGCTTCCTCGCGTGTGCGCAATGTGGGCGTGATGAATAGCGCGATGCAGTTTGGAAATGGGTGTTGTCCCCGATTCTTAAAAGGAGCCGACGCACCGGCCGGTCCGACCCCAGAGTTATGCTCACCTGGGTCGTGCGGGAACAGGCTCTTACGTCCCCATGAAAATCGTCCCTAAGACAATTCGTCCCCAGCTCTGTCGTCCCGTGTCAGAATGACCCCATCCGTGATGTCCTCATGTTTTGTCCCCAAATAATTTTTTTTTACAAATTGGCGCATATTTTCAACTTCAATATCACATTGCTGACAAATTTAATTTTACAATTTACAATCCAACATTCATTTCTTAATGCGGGCTTTGTAGTACACATTAGGAACAGTGTACTTAGTTGACTGTTGGGTTTGTACAGTACATTTAAATGTATATTTATGTAATTTGAAATTTGACTTTTTCCGAACTGTGCCAAATTCTTGATACTTCTTTAAATTGAAACTGTGCTGTACATCATTTGACATATTTGGTACTACTGTGTGCATTTCAATTTTTACTGTAAATATTTGTATTACAGCACACACATCTGGTCAATATTCATTTCTATTAATTTTTTGGCAGCATATACGTTGTTTAGTTATCATGCCAGCTCAGAGCAAAGAGCGCTTGCGATGTAGACAACCCGCCGCGCTCGAGTGCCTCAGTTCGGACGGGCCTCCCCTCGGGCCGGCTGGGGGCAGGCAAGGCCCGCGCCTCAGTTCCAGCGCCTCAGACTGGGCGCGGCTGGTCGCTTATTGACCGGCCCCCGGCCCGCAGGTATATGAAACTCAGGTAGCGCCTCAGTTCGAGTCGTCCCTACTCGGGACATTACAATTTTGAGCAAAGTACCCGAGGACGAAAGAGGTGGGGACGAATTGTCATAGGGACGAAAAAATAGGGGACGATTTGCCATGGATCCGGGTCGTGCCTGCTCTGCGAGTTCAAGTGTTGTAATCAGTGCCAAAAAAAAAATAAAAAATAATAAATTGGACCAATAATTCTCCGATAAAAAAAAAGGTGTAACCGTGTGAGGCCCACATTACAACCTGTGTGTGCACGACACCCTGAGTAGGACATAGGGCTTCCCACAGACACAAATGACAAATGTAGAGCACAAACAGGTCTTACGCTTTTTTTTTCAATTAAATAAAAATTTTATACTGTAGAGCACAATTGAAATAGGTCCAACCATGGGTCACAAGCACTATACTGCACATGGGTCTCAAGCACTACTGTACACGGCACATAAATCTGCAGAGCCAGGCAGGAAGGGAGGAGCGCTTTGCTTTGCTACTTTGCGTCTCTTAAAAGTGTTAACATTTCACCCTGCACAAGAAAAGATTGTGGTGGATTTTCATCGGAAGCTGTCAGCTATGATGCACCATGCTGCACCGTTGCTTACAGTGTGACGATCGCTGCAGCTACTGATGAGGATTCACTGAAAGCTCCATGGTGCTGCCGGGTCCATTCTAACTTATGGTGTTTTAACGGAGCAAGTGAAAAGTTAAGGCTGCGGGCACAGTGTAGGTTAGTTCAATAGGCGTCTCTTATTACCCCGCATTAAGAGAGGCGGCCAAGGCTGCATAAAGGCGATGCGCAAAAAGAGGGGGGGGTGAGAGAGAGAGAGAGAGAGAGAGAGAGAGAGAGAGAGAGAGAGAGAGAGAGAGAGAGAGAGAGAGAGAGAGAGAGAGAAACAACTGCCTCTCCTCGAAGGGCCGAAAACGCAACTTCTTGGCATTGCCACCTAGCCTGAACGGAGCGCTCCTCCCCGCCTGGCCCCGCCCCTCCCGTCCCCTCGCCTCGCCTGCCCTCGGTGCGGCCGGCACGCGACCGCGCGGTTCGCCATAAACGCGGGCAAACAGTCTCGACTGCTCCTCTCCTCTCCTCTCCTCTCCTCTCCTCTCCTCTCCTCTCCTCTCCTCTCCTCTCCTCTCCTCTCCTCTCCTCTCCTCTCTCCTCCTCTCCTTCTTGGTGGGTGGAGGGCATCAGCTGATTAACCCCGAGGGGGGGGGGGGGGGGGGGTAATCAGTTCAGGTCTGACCCGCGCGAGAGGGATTGCATGCGGTCGGGCGACTTGTATTGCCACCCTGCGGGGCTGCGCCGCGTCGCGTCGCGGCCCGCGTCGTCGGGGCGAACAAGTGGCAATACAAGTTGCACAAAGAAATGCAGCTGCGGGGCGGGGCGGGGCGGGGCGGGGTGAGGCGGGGTGGGGTGAGGCGGGTAGTGGGTGGGGTGGGTCGGCCCTCCTGCGCGGCAGCAGGCCGCACCTGACAACGGCCTCCCTTTTGTTTTTGTCACGAGCCGTCGGAGCTCCACCCGCGGGGAATCCTGCTGTGGGGCCCAGCAGGCCCAGCCGCTGCTGCAGACGTTGCACCAACAGCGAGGCTGGACGGTGGCGAAGCGCGGCGGGGCGGGGTGAGGGCGACCAGTGGGTATTTTTCAGCGAATCGCGCTCGGCGGGTCACAAGGTCGTAGTACCACAGAGGGCTGGGCAGGGCAGGGCGTCAGTACCGCCGTTGACCCGCAGGTCGTGCTTTGCCAGCTAGGCGCGCTCTACACCGCTGCGCCACGCCGCGCCACCCCGCCGCTTTCCGTGCAGCCATTGACCCTGCGGCCGACCAACTCTCTGTCCAAATTTGGCCATTAATCTCATCGGGTCGGTGAGTAGTTACGGTTGGGGGGGGGGAGGAGGAGGCTGGCACAATTAGCAGCAATTTGCACGCAGAGGGTGTGCGCGCAGACCTGGGGCGGGGAGAGGGGGGGCGGTGGGGTGATTTGGGGCAGGGCGAGGAGCGAGGGCCGTGGGGCTGTGCTGTTACCACGCCATGCCACGCCGCAGGACGAAACATCCGATCAGCAGCGAAGAGCGACATACACGCTCACCCCACGAACCATGGACATTTCACCCTCGTATCCGCATAGACTAGGAGGGGTAAAGTAAAAATTCAACCAAGATTAAATAGAGAGAGAAAAAAAAGCACTCGCAACTCGCAGTATCTACAAGCGCAAAGTACCGTGGCGTGGCGCGGAGTGGCAGGGATGGAGGGGGGGGGGGGCATACCAGCCGATACCTGGAGTCTCGTGCCGCGGGTCAGCGGCGGCCAGCGAAAGTAACATGAATGACTAATCAATAGCTGGCTAGAGATACGTGAGGACGCGGAGCAGTTGGGAAAATAAAAGAATTAATATAAAAGGTGGCGACATAAGCCTTAAAAAATTCTTACAAACGATGTTTCATCCATTTCCCGGAAGATTTGGGTCTCTTTTTAACTGTGTTTTGCCAATATTTCCGAATAAAGTATGAGCTGTAGGGTGATTCAAATCGTAGACCAAATTTCTCGAAATTTCTTCTCCTAGGTTTAGATTACGTCATAAAATCACTGCCTCGGCCAACACGTGGAAAAGTCCTCAACACAGTGCAAGAGACCCAAAGTCAAGTCAAGAAACATAAAACGGAAAAATAAATGTCAACAGTACATTATTGCTGGACCTCGTACGGTGTATTGCAAATGCATACCCTCTAATGATCTAAAACTTCCACCAAAACTCATAAAGATCGAAGAGGTGAAATCCCATACACCGCCACTCTTATATATCTATTTCTGCTCAAACGGCTTCATCTCGTCGGGATCGCAGTCACAGCTGACTGTGACTAGTTCCGTGGAATGGAGCGGAGCGAGGCCTGGCGGGGCGGGCTCGAGCTCGCGGTGAGCATCGATTCCCTCGGTTTACGCGCAGAACGGCTGCGGCTACGAGCCGCCCTGGACAGGACAGCGATACAGCAGGCCGCGGGCAGGGCCGGGCAGGGCCGGGCCGGCGGGTGCTGGGCTGGGTGGCTGCTAGGCTGCGGGCTCTCGGCACGCTGCCTGTAGAGTAGGTACAGTACTTCTCTCTCAGAGTAGATAATTACCCCGTTTTTTCCCGGTGCCCCCCCCCCTCCTCCGCACAGCGCGGCGAGCCTCTATACGTCTAGGCCTGTCTGTCTGGACGTTCCAAGTCCTTATGCTGCCCGCGGAGCCGACCGCTTTTATGAAGCGTTTATATGGTGACAGATTCATTCATCAGTCAGCCGCACTCTCTCTCTCTATCTCTCTCACACTAACCCACTCACTCGTACACACACACACACACACACACACACACACACACACACACACGTGCTGGGCCTGGAGGGGCCAAAGGGTTCAGTGTGACGTGAACGTAACATCGCCCCGTGCATGCGTTTCCGTTGTGTAAGGCCCCCCTGGGAGGCCCCGCCCCGCCCCGCCCCGCCCCGCCACACCACGTGTGTTTCGGCGGCTGCAACGCCCTCTGCGGGGACACACCTATCGGGCCGGCCGTCCGCCTTGGTTCCCCCGTGGTTTCTGGAGGGCTGCGGTGGTGATTGTGTCCGAGTACGGGGCGGGGTCGGGGCGGGGCGGGGCGGGGCGGGGCACTACTACCGCGTCGCTGACTCACCGGTTTTCGATTATTCATCGTGCGTTATCCCCCTGATTTCCCAACAGCTAACCGCGCTGAAGGTTAATCACCCTAGTCTAATACGAAAAATGCGGTGCATTTTTTTGTCGGGGCTGTGACGGGGAGGCACGGGCCCGACGCTGTGTTGCCTAACGCGGCCGGGCTCGGCTCCCGCCCCGCCTCCATACTGGGCTGCTGGATGTCCGTTTGGCTACGGTCGTTTTCCGAGCCTCGAGGTGTGCCCAGTGCCCAGCCCAGCCCAGGCGCAGGGCGGCCCAGGGTGCCCGGAGCGCCCGGGGCCCGGTGTGGGAGTCTGACCCCCCGACTGGAGCGGGCGGGGCAGGGAGGAGCGGGGCGGGGTGAACCGTGACGCTCAGCAGGCTGGCTGGCTACATCTGTGCAGCCGGTGCAGCTCTGCTCGAGGGCTGCTGCTCATCAGGCGAGGATGCAAACTCATCGATAAGTAGCCCAAAACCCTCACGATGACGGTGTGAGGTGGACGAATACCTGCCGACTAGGCTAGCTCTCCACACATGAGACTACCTTCTGCCTCGTGGGCAGGCGGAGATGCTCGTCTGCCTGGCACGGGCGTATTCGTGAGATTTTGACCTAATTTCATCTAGCAACACTGGATTCGAGTGCTCGTGGCCGTGTGGCGCTCTTTGCAAAAACAGCCAGTCGATAAACCAACACGATAAAGCGATTATCACATCCACCTTTGCGCGCCGCTCGCGTGTATTATGTCACGAATCGGAAGTCGAAAATTATCGCATGACTGAGCGATGCGGTTGCGGTCAACTGCGGCCGCGCCGAGCCGGGTAGAACCCACCGAACGGACTGGGAGTGGAGCATGTAGCATGTGGGCCCCACCGAACCTCCCCGCCCCGCCCGGGGCAAGCCCCACCCCACCTCGCCCCGACCTGCCCCAGCACAAGCGTTACCGGCAGCTATTTAACTCGAGATTCTCCGGCAGCATCTGTCCTAACGCCAATCGACATTATGCACTCTGCTCTTCGCGAAATGCGTCTAATTCGCAAGGGCGTAGTTGTGTGAATGACCTCATTGCGTGACTTGAAATTTATCGTGCGACAGTGATTCAGGTGAGAAAATATATCTCCCCACATTAACAATTTTTTTTTTCGTACTTGATCGAGGATCTATGAACGATATTTTGTAAATTGACAATGTGTATCGTAAATTTACTTCAAGTCGTTTGTTACGAGTGTCTAAGAAATCCGAATTGATGGTTCAGCTGTATAACTTGGCAATATCGAAATATTTTTATTCTTAATGTCACTCGCAGTTATATTATTGACCGCGACCGCATATACGCTAACTGATTAATCATCTACCGCAGAGATTTTTTTTCGCCCTATATACCCCAATGTTGGTGAGGCTTTCACAAAGCCCAGGAACAGCGCACTGCGCCGTGCTCTGCGAAGGTGATCCAGCAGATGATCCGCGCAGAAATGAACCCATAATTACGGGATTTTGAGTCGACCACGTCGACGCCGTGACGGTCAGGGCCGGTCGTGTCGGGGCGTCTAGGAAGAGGCGTGTGGGTCCGGGCCGGGCCGGGCCTGTCAGCGGCGCCGGCGGGCGCGCAGCGCGCAGTCGCGAATTAGGCCTCTCAAAGCCCGGAGAAAATTACAACATTTTTCGTCCCGCCCGTCCGTCCTGTGTCGTAGCGTCGCTTTTGAGCAATCCTCCCGGAGCTCTGGGATGTCTGAGATGCGTCAGTGGAGCTGGCCGAGGCGAGGCTCAGGGGACCGCAGGGGGCCCAGGGGGTCCACTACACTCCAGCCGATCAGCTCTCCCACGGCGAGCACGGCTGAGTAAGCAAGCACCGACCCACGTGCAGGCCAGGGCGTCATCACACGGACGGAGCGGAACGCAGAGTATCCGCTGAAATCTCAGCAATCCATCAGCGGTTTAAAACGGCTGGAAGCAGATATGGAATCTACCGAACCTCAACGCATGGCGTAGGCGAAGTGTGAACCTTGCAAGTGAAGGGAAAGTTAATTTTTTTCATTTTTGAACTTAAAAGCTGTGAATCACCCTCTGGCTGGTGTCAATCTCTCTAAATCCACAACTCCAGAATTTGTATCAGTTCCAAACATGTAACGTTATTTTTCATACTTTCTGGATTTTGATATAGGCCTAGCTACCGCTAACTAAAACGAGAACTAAATAACGTGTAAATGCTCAAATATATCCGAGTTTTAAAAAGGGAGAAAACAAAAAGAAAAATAACAAATGGATAGAAATATTTGATGTCAAACGTTAGCTGCGCGTCGTGCGTCGTGTTACATTACGTTGCCCTGCCCACGTGCGGTATCAGCAGAGTTCCAAGGAGGACAGAAGCGGGAGGGGGGGAGTCCGGTAGGGCCTTTCTTCGACCTTGGCGCGGCGAGGAGAGGAGCTCCGTGCCCTAATTGGTAACGACATGATTACCTGGGCGTTGGGCGCGCCCCGCCCCGCCCCGCCCCGCCCCACCCCGCCCCACCCAGTCCATTCACGAGCACCGCCACACCGCGGTGCTACTGCAGTAATTAGAGCTTCGCTGTCGTATCGGGCAGAGCATGTTGCTGAAACGTCGCGGAGAAAGGGGAGGCGACAGACTCGTGCGCGTCCTCCGCTCGGACAACGCCAAACTGGCTCGCAAATATTTTTTGACGAGTAAGAAAATAGATCCACGTGTGCGCTTGGCGGCTATTATCGTGCACGGAGCATGAAGTAGGCCCGCAGATCTCTGTCCAGAGCTTACTGGTTGTGGGCAGGGCTGTGCGATATCTCGAAATATCAAGTCACCATACGACTATCACCTTGATATCGAAGAATTCGACATGACCTTAAAATCGTCTTTGATACATCGAAAGTCAATAATATCGCGTGTGTATCAATATATACCGTGGGTATCGAGGCACATCAGAGGCGCGATAGTCCGCAGTACCGGCGCACATCGCGATATCGATACCGTCGTACATCGCGTCTGTTCTCGATAATAACTCGACATCGTATCGCGGGGTCCATAACGTCCATAATCGGATATCGCACAGCCCCAGCTGTTGTTTTGAGTGCGGGGGGCGGGGGACGCGGGCTCTGTTACCGTACACTACCGGGCGGCCCTGTGGGATATAGGCAACCCGCCAGCACTAGTGCAAGTGGGGTGCCAGCCCACGCCCAGGGCCTGATGCACGCATACGCGGTGCGGACTGCAGCCTGCGCGCCCGCAGAGAGGGGCCCTGGTCCTGGTCCCGAGGTGGGGATTTCTCATAAAATGTGTGTTTTGATTTTTCTTTTGATTTTTTAGGGAAAATTTCTGTCATGTTTTGTTAAATTTTGATCTTTTACCACCATTTGCACCATTTCTGAATTTTTCGATTTTCGGATGTTTATGCATCATTCCATTCTTCTTCATTTTAATTTCTTTTTTTAATTTTTATTTATTTTTAAAATGATTTTTTGGGGGACCGTACAATGATTTTTCGAAGTGATCCCCCCTCGCTGGGATCCTGGGCCGCCGGTGGGGCTCGCTGTATTACGCCCTGTGCCATAACGCGGGTCGGACGGAAGCATCAATAGGCGCCATGAGGTGGATGGGCGGGGCGGGGTGGGGCGGGGCGCGGGCGCGGCGGGCCATGGGAGCGCAGCGGGAGCGCGGCAAAAGAAGGGCCAATCTTGGCACCGGCCCGCGTCCCGCCCCGCCCCTGCACCGCGCACCGCCACGCCCCGCCACGCCCCGACTCTCCACATTCGGCAACAGGCGTTGCTGATACGGTTACGCAGGCCATCATATAGCCTATATATGTATATACACAAACACACACCCAAACTCAGGGGGAAAAATAAAGAAAAACAAATTTGTTTCGTTAGTTTGCAATGTAAAATTTGAAAATCTCTGTCCAAACAGCGCGTGCGTCAAACGTCTCCAAACCATCCGCGCTTGCGATAGTCACACCACCATTGCGCTTCTGGCGCGTCTCTACTCCATAGCCCGTCTGCGCCCGTATGATCTAGCACGGGGACCGTGGTCACATAGTGGTCATACTACTGTGCTGTAAATAGAAGACTGGTTGGCACTCACCAAGACGATGGCTAGCGACGGCAACATGGTGGCGCTGTGCCGCTGCGTTACTCAGTCGCGGGTCGTTCGGAGGGGAAGTCCCTTGTCTTGTGGTGGTGGCGCATCCACCGGGGATAGGGAAACCCCGCGCAGCAACACACCACAGCACTCGCGGGCAGCACTCTCACTCTCACTCACGGCACTCACTCGCGACTCGCGCGCGGCACTTCACTTCTCGCGGGACGGGAGCGCGAGTGCGAGGGAGCGGGCGGCTCAGCGGCGGGCGGGACGGGACGGGACGGGTAGGGACCGCGGAGCGCAGCGGCCAGTTCGGAAATAACAGCGAGACGGGAGGCTGCGCGGCGCGGCGCGGCTCCGTGCGGCTCCTACCCGCGCGACCGGAGGCCGTGGTGGGCGACGCGCCCCGCCACCGCGCCCCGCCACCGCGCCCCGCCACCGCGCCACGGGGAGGGAGGGGGAGGCCACGCGCGACGGGGGCGGAGAGGGAGGGGGTGCGGGGAGAGATTGGGGGGGGGGCAGGGGGACGGAGCGTCTGCGCGGGGGAGGGTGGGCGGTGGTGGCGGTGGTGGACGTGGTGGATATGCACATACGTGCGGCCACCGCCCAGCCGCCCGGGTCGGGTCCGGGTCCCCTCAGCCGCCTCTCTCGCCATACGCGGTCCAGTAACTTAACTTACCTATTCTGTTACAGTCATATATCTACAGATAGGAGCTTATAAGAAACCGACCGTGTAACTTTAGAGGGAACGTTTAACGGTAGTTTTAGAGTAAGAGAACCCTATATTAATAATTAGGGAAAAACAGAAAAGAAAAGAAACCACTCACAGCAGTTACAATGTTCAAACTGTTACAATTGTAGTTTTTTCTAAAACATAATACTATTGTAAATTTTTGAGTAGGTGACGCTACACTGCAGCTCATCTGGTCTCATATCACCAAATTTGTGCGAAACGATTTTGTGTCGCTTAGGGTCAAGTGTCGCTATTGTAAGCAAGACAGTTTTTTTTTGTTTAATTTCCCCGAAAAGGGTGAGAAAATTTTGTATCCACTGTTCAAAATACTTTCAAAATTCACATCACATCAATGAGGCAGTTTTGTATTGCCATCATTGGCTAGAGGAATTTTTATTGATGCCACATTGTCTTACTAAAAAAATGGCAATACAAAACTGTCTCACCTGTTTTGGGGGCGATTCATAACTGTCTCGCCCAAAGACGGCACGATTTATTGACTTCTGTATTTTTTCTTTAAACAAAACAACAACAAAATGAATAAAAAATAAATAAAAAAAAATTGTCACAAATAGACGTACTTTGGCGCTCTTTTAGTGAACGGGGCCTTTCTTCATACTTTCCAGACTCAAAAACAATCAGTAATTTGTTAAGTCTTTGCAGCCGAGATGATGCGAATGTTGCAAAAAGTTACCATACACACCTGGGTGTGGGTGGTGATATTCCAGTCCGCTTATGTTCCTACCCCTACCCCTCGAGATGGTGGAGCGCATTGTCATTAAGAGTGATGAACTCCCTGGAAGAGGGGGGGAGGGGCTTACAATCCTCCAAGGGATTTTGTGTACGTACTCCGGGGGCAAACAGCCCTGCTCCACCTCGCCCCGATTCGCTCCACCCCACCCTTCACCGCGCGCCCGGGCCCGCGCCGCCTTGCGCCGCTTTGCTCCCACCTTGCCCCGCCCTGCCCGGTGACATCTGTGGGTCATGTGCACAATAAAGGCTGACCCCAGCCACCTCGCCCCGCCCCGCCCCGCCCCGCCCCGGGCGCCGCCCGCCCGCACAGCGCCCGGCCTCTCCCGTCCGGTCTGCGTCTCACGACTTCGGGGCGGGGCGGTCCGGGGCGGGGCGGGGTTCAAGCTGGCAAAGAGGCGTGCAGCCCCGCTATCCCGTGCAAACCCGTGCCAAGATCAAAGCCGACGCAAAAACTCTGCAAGAATTAAAGTGAAATTCAAGTTTGTCGTTTCTCGAACTATTGTCGAATACGTATCTATATGAGCTGCGAATGATGAGCACGGCACAGGTGCACGGATGGAACGATTTTAATCATCCGAACTCGGACCAGCCTATTAACCTCATCAAATACAGGCTCAAATCGCTTTTGTTTTATTTTACCAGCCGTAAAAGTTGTGGGTTGTCGACGTCGACCAGCCAGCCTGCGCGGCAGCCGGCAGCCCACGACCCACGACCGGGAGCGGAGATGGGGTTGAGGTTTGGGATGGGATGGGATATGGACCGATCCAGATCCAGACCTTCCAGAACACGAACACAAGCGTCCACACTGTAAAGAATCCAGATGGAAGTTGAGATCTGACTCGGGCGTTCTGTTCCGTGCCTGCATTTAAAAAGCTGAGTACCGAGGGCAGGTAGCGGCGCCACCGGGCGCCACCGCACCGCACCCTGTTCTTTATTCGTGTACGGATCGAGCAAGTAGGCGCTTACGCACCGGCAGGACGGGCCGAAGGTGCGGGGGTGAAGGGTGAAGGGCGGGATAATAGCTCCCCCACCCCCTGTCGTCTCGAGATGGCTGCCTGAAAAGTTTGCAAATGGCGTGACAAAAAAAAATAAAAAAAAATAAGAAGGGGAAAAAAAACGCAACCTGAAATGCCCCCCTCCCCTCTTTCCTATCGGTTGGTTGGGGCAGAGGTAAGTATGAGCCACCGCGAGGCGGGACGTCAAGTGCCAGATGAGCACCGACTTCACGACCTGCGAGCCGAGCAGAGTCGAGCGCTCGCAAATTACCCACACAGGCTCATCGAGAGCGGACCACGCCCGGGCCGGGTGGCGCCGCGCCGGGGGACCGCGGGTCTGGCGGCGCGGGCACGCCTAGCCCAGCCAATTTTGGCCGCGTCTAAAATGGGGCACTTGATCTTGACAGAGAAGACGTAAAAGAGTGCCACCATGTTCAGACGGATTACCGATAAGCCCGTATAACATGCGTTACCATTCGGATAACTCTACTCTGATAATGAAAGAGTGTACGACGTACACTGATTAATCAGTGTATATGGATGCTTGTTGATTAATCAGTGTACATTGGAATGCTTGCTGGTTAATTATTAATTATTATTTTTAATCTAAAATTTGCTTTAATCACCCCAAATTTGACCCAAATTTTCTCGGTTTACCAGATTGCCATCGGCACTGCGACCGGGACTGGGCTGAGTCAGTTCAGCCAGATAATCCAAGTTGTTCCCCGCGGCGCCCGCGATAGCGTACAGATCTTTTCGCGTCGGGCCGCGCCCCCGGCATGGCACCGCCGGCCGCGGGGCGGACAGTAGACTGATTCCGCAAAGCGGTTAGAGTGGCCTCTTCTCTCAGGTGTCCTCTCTCTTCCTCCCTATGGCGTCGCCCCATGAGTGTGACAAGGAAAGAGCGACGAAACCGCCTTGCGGAATCAGCCTGCTGGGGGCGGTGAGCACGAGCAGCAGCAGCAGCAGCAGCAGGTGGCTGCTCAGGCTCCTCAGGGGCGGCAAGGTCGCGCTGGTCTGGCTGGTCGCGCGGTGAGTCTGGCTGGTCTGGCCAGCGCGGCGGGCGTAGCGAAGCGGGGCGGGGCTGTCATGGGGGAGACCAGCAGGAGACCGCCGAAATAATGCGGCGCGCCGCACATGACAGCGGCGCCGACCTGGCCGGAGGAGGGTAGGGGGGTGGCACATGTGGCGGGGCGGGGTGGGGAGGGGGAATGCGGAAAACAAGTAGACTCTCTTGGGCAGAAGAGAGGGCGGGAGCGTCAATGCGTGACGCTCCGCGCCGCGCAGTGGCACCGCCCTGCGCAGCGTCCGCCCGCCACGCCTCCGCCCCACGGGAACAATCACATCGCATATCGGAGGAGATCTTATTTCGATGTCGATGTTGATGTTGAATCGACGTCTAGAGGGAAGCAACTCTGAATTTTTTGAACACCTTAAAATTCAGAGAAATTCACGAAAATTCAGAGAAATTCGGAAAACTTATTGCAAAATTCAGGAGAATTCACGAAAGTTCACAAAAAAATAACAAAAAAAAATTACGAAAATTCACAAAAATTTACAAAATTTATACACAAAATTTCGGAGTTGTTTCCCCCCGTCCGACGTCGACCATCATGTCGAATATCGACTCAAAAACGATCCTCCAAGTCAATATCGATTTTGGGGTTTTAGATCGCGTCACTTCGTAGTTATAGCCGCAGCCCGCATCACCTCCCCCTCCCCCTATGGTTTCATAGTCCGCAGTTGGCGAGTTTGAGCTGAGCCCGCGCCTCGCTCGTCTTTCGCAAATTATGATATTATTTCGCGACCCACGCGGGACGGTTGGCGATGCTACGCTTCTGAGGCGTCAGGCGCGCGCGATTTGCACGCTGACGCCGCGCTCAGCGCTATTCTGATTCCGCTCTGCAAAACCGCTGTTTTAGACCGACCGACCGACCGACCGCCGACCGCCCCTGGCGTCTCCCCTCTGAGCCGCAGCTGTAGTTATGGCAATGCAACGCGATTCGTCAACACGAGCGGCCGACCGTTTCCCTTCAATCAGCACATCAGCTCGCCTGTCACCGAGAGTCTCTGATGCTTTCCATCTGCTCATCTCTAAGCGTCAGACAGCACCTTTAAACACAACACCTGCTACTCTAAAATTTAACTGTAACTGAAGATTTTAAGGTGTCAGCGAGCTTTCTTTTAATAATTAATTAATTTAATTTTTTTTTTGACACAGTGACGAGAGGAGACAAAAATTGTCTGTGCTTAACAAATACGGACGGAGAGACGAGCGTTGTCCGCAATGGCAGCAGCACGGCAGCAGACTACGCCCGGCCCGGCCCGGCCCCTGCACGACACGCCCAGCCAGTGGCGTCGGACCGTGAACGCGACGGGAGGGCGGAGGCTGGCAGGTAGGCGCAGCGCGCAGCCGATGCACACAGAAACGCTTGTTCTTTATTCAAGTTTCGTCTCTTTATTCAATGCATCGCCTCTCAACTGTTCGAGATGGATTGCATCTGATCAAGAGGTTGAACCGAGGCGTCGGAAACTTCGAAATTCCTACCATCCCTAGGGGAATTTTATCTTCCCCCCCCCCTCTCAAAATGGGGAGTATCGGGGAGAATACAATATAGGGGAGTGCATTATCCCTTGGGAATTTGTATTACCCCAGGGAGAGCGCCATACCTAGGGACTTTGTACTCCCCGGGGAGTACACCATGAGTACACCAACATCAGGGTTATTGTACCCTCCTTGCGGGGAGTACAATATCCCTGGGATGGTGTGTGCTCCATGGAGAGTACAAATTCCCTGCAGGGATACTACTGTACTCCTACCCCTCGAGATGGGGGAGTACATCATCCGAGGGGGAAATAAGTGGCGAAAATGGTGTACACTTCGTGCGATAATGGACCGGAAATGAGTCGGAAATGGATGTTAATGCTGAACATAGGGAAAACGTGTGAAAATGCGCGAAAATGACTGGAAATGCATGATAATGGGATGGAAATGGCCGAAAATGCCTTAAACAAAAAATAGGACAATGCATGAAAACGTGTGAAAATACGCGAAAATGAATGATAATGTATGATAATGCATGAAAATGGCTGAAAATTGTAGAAATGTGTGGAAATGTATGAAAATGTGTGGAAATGCGTGAAAATAGAAAACTACGAAGAATGAAAATGAATGAAAATGGCTGGAAATGGTTGGAAATGATAATGCGGTGTACTCTTTTCTACAAAGTTATTTCCCCCTCGGCATCATCCCTCCGTACACGGGGGAAGTACAATATCCCTTGGGATTTTATACTCCGGGGACAAACAACCCTTGACGTGGGAGAACCAGGCCACAAATGACGAAGGTAGTAGTGATCCATACTGCTACGCCGGCTCAGCCGGGCCCAGCGCACCGCACCCGCACTGACTTCGCGTGCTTCGCGTCCCAGCCGCGGCCGGCCCAGCCCACGCCCCTTTTACGATACCTTTCGCGACGCAGGATTGTGAGAGGCGCGGGTCTACTCGGCGGTCCATTCGAGTAACACTATAACACTATAGCTGTGAATGTACTCCGCTCGCTATCCCCGCCCCCGCGGCCGGCGGCCCGGCCCGGTTCGGCCACCCTCAACCCCACCGCAGCCCCAGCCCCAGCCCTCACCTCTGGTAACGACACAGCTTGACCCTCGGGTTGTTTGGCCGTTTTCCGGTTTTGGTGCGGGCAGGGGCAGAGCAGCTCGCCAGCACGGAGCGCAGGGCGGGGTGGGCGGGGCGGGCGGGACCCGGCCCGGCCCGGGGACTGACCTCGGCGAGCGGGGAGCGCGTAGGTGAGTCCTCGGAGGCCAGACCGACCGGGGGGGGTGGGGGGGGGCAAGTGCAGGGGCGGACTGGATATCGACTGGACTACTGGAATGTGAGCGGGCAAAGAAGTGAAGATGGAGGCGGCGGCACAGCGGGGCGGGGCGGGGCGGCGAGCAGGACTGCCATCGCCAGGACGCGTATGTCAGCGACGACCCCGACCTGCAAGACCCCGCCTGTTTTTAGCGCGGTGTCAACCGCCTCGTCCCATTGCACGCAACAATACAGGCAGGCGCGTCGCGGGTACGATCACTGCGTACTCGTCCACTATTGGCGCTTTTTTTGGTTGAGTGGAAACTACACTTTAAAAATGCTAGGAATGTATCATTGTGTATTACACCAAAGAGCCATCCTTCAGTCCGAAAACTTCTTGAAGCAGGGTATTGCCACCAACCCAATCAGTTGGACCTAAACACACTCCTGATCAGCATCCACGTACCATAGGCATTTTTATTCGCTCTGTTAATGATTTTGGTTTCGCGCATGCTCGACTTTTGCATTTTTGCTGTGCGCAAGTGTGAACAAATTTTTAACTTGTCTTAACATTTTTTTCATACTTCGGAGCAAAAATCTTCAGAGTTCACGAATCAAAATGTCCAAAGGAATTTAACGTGCAGGGACGCGAAATTTTGGCGTGTACGTAATTAGGATTCCAAAATCTGGCATCTAATGCAGAACGCCAATCAGTTTTCAATAAACCATAATTAAACAAAGCAAAAAAAGCAAAACAAGAAAAATAACTGTTTAGATGGTGCAGAATAATTTAAATTAAATATTACAATCATTAAAGAAGAAAATGAAACGCTGGCCTCTGAAAGCTCTCAGCCCTCAATGCATTTTAATTCGCTAACGACTGTAGAATTTAGTTTGAGCACACCCATTTCCTCTCCACTG
Organism: Frankliniella fusca; assembly: GCA_029379305.1. Classification (NCBI taxonomy): domain Eukaryota; kingdom Metazoa; phylum Arthropoda; class Insecta; order Thysanoptera; family Thripidae; genus Frankliniella; species Frankliniella fusca. The sequence continues at coordinate 194,596 of JAHWGI010001167.1, forward strand.
CAACTCGGTAACGCGTTCAGCTGATTCACCCCTTCTGGTGGTCTCAAGTACGATGGGTTGCCTATGCGACGGGCGCCGCCTCGGTCTGGCTACGACCTCCACTCACGGGCACGGGATCGCCGCTTAGCACTTAGAAAATGGCACATGTGCGTCTGGCTGTTAAGCAAGATCAGGATCACTGAACCCGAGCAGAAGAAAAGGAGCCCAGAGCCCAGCAGCTTGTCAGCCGCAAGCCCCGGCCATGGGGAGTGGCCCGGTGTGCTCTGCTCTGGCCTGGCCTCCCAATTTGCGCGGACGGTCTTATTTGCCGGTCCGAAGTGTGATCAGCCCACTCGAGCGCAGAGCAGCAGAGGCGAGCGCCATTTCGGGGGACTTGAGCGACCGAACCGGACCCGCGGGAGCCCCGGGCCCCCGCCCCCACCCCCGCCCCTCACGGTGTGGGCGGGCAGAGGACCGCTTCGCTCGACCCACGGAGGGATTGCATCTGAGAGTGCAATGTGTTTTACTGCACCGGGGCCGGGCCGGGGTGCAACACCAGCACATCGTAAAGCGGGTCCGTCTGTACGTGGGCAAAAGGACAGGCCAGCCAATGCCCCTGCCGCCGGCCCGGCCCGGCCAGCGCTGCTCAGTGGGACCGGGGAAAGGCGGGTTGCCGAAAAAAAAAAAAAAAAAAAAAAAAATTGAAACTGAGCTATAACACATGGACAAAAGAAACGGAATATCGTGTAAACTCACAAATGAACAGACGTCTCTAATGGACAAAACAAAGGAGATTCTTTCTGAAGTAAGTTGATGCGTGTAAAAGCAGATCATGAGGTAATTTAAAGAAATGCGATTAATCCTCTGTACATGATTTCATTATTTACACAATGGGTCTGATTTGGTATGAACAAATGACACAGCCAATATTGTTAAGAGACAGCAAGAATAAAACAGACAACTCGGTTGATAAGGAACTTTGCAGCATGACATTGAAAACAGGTTGATTATCACAATTCAATAAAACTTGACAAAACTTTCCATCACTGTCTGATAATAAAAGATATAAAAAGAGAACAAAGAACCTACAAAAGTTCAGCCTGAATATCAGACCAGATTAACTTATGAGTATTGTATTGCAATCAGACCAAGAAAGCAGTCTGTTAATAGTGCAAAAAAATGAGTATTTCACTTTTACTTATAAAGGTCTTTTTACAGAACTACAAAAAAGACAAGTCGGTAACAGTTTACTTCATTAAACTGGCCTCCCTAAAAATATCAATTTATATTTCTTTATCAACAATTTTCTAGAAACACCTACAAGCTATACATCACAGACAAACAGTCACGAATAAATAAAAGTTAACTCACAACAGTTTAGTGACAGTACTGAGACATACTTATTAGACTCTAAGTCACATTTAAGTCTAAGTCACACCGCACTTTTCAAAGACCAAAAACAATAAGTTTTATCTTGATTGTGTCACACCAATATGTTTGGATTTCACAATCAGCAAAAAGGGTGGGACTTAGAATCCAATAAATACATGTGATGGATCGAGTTATTCAATTCAAACTAAGGTGAGTTCAGTAAATTAAATTAGGTTCCAGCCTACAGACTACTACAGCCTAAAGACCCTCTTTCCATTCCATATGCAACACAAAAAAAGAAGGAAATAGCTCGATAAGAAAATTCTGATGAGAACCTAAAATATGTTTCTGTTGAGGAATGCCACTTATTCAGAGTTCCATTAATATTAAGGAAACCCATGGGAGATTTTCTTAGGAAGACATTAGAAAACTTCACAAACAGTGGAAGTGCTTACTGCATAAAGACAAGGGTGCACTAAGTGTGACTAGGGAAAATGTGTAACACGATTAAGAGTGACAAATTCTGCTTCAAAGCATTCAAAGTGACCCCACCTTAGCGGCGAGAGAATAGTATTTCATATTTCTTGCTCATGTCAGTGGCTTTCAGGTAGCTCGAAGGAACTGTTGCTCTTAAGTCAATAAACTAGAATTAAAATGTACCTATCAACCATTTAACTCCTAAGGCTTATCAAAGTAGCTGAAAAGTTTCAACAAATTTTCTTTACATGGGATGAGATTAAATACTGATCTCAGCATGTAAGAAATACTTTAGACCAGGTACTCCAAAGATACTCCTGTAAATCAACAGAGGGACAATTACAAACCTATGAATTTGGTCAATTTGATAGAAGGAAAGCTCGCATGTCCATAGCACACAGAGGTTGGGGTTGATTGCGCTCTTGAGAGGGCCCGGTGTGAATGAATGATAGAGAGGCTGGTTGAATCCATCTTCCAAAATGATTGGGAAAGAGGTCACTGAGAAGAAACTATAGGACAAGAAATAAAAGCATGTTACAGGTTATAACATAATGATGCTCTGTTCAAAGTAATTATGAAAAGATAAGAAGTTCAATACTTACACGTCCACATGAATCTCCTGGTTGACAAACTTTTGGATTGTGGAAATTTTGGGGCAAGGGAAAGCAGCGGTCAAACAAATGCCTATGCAATACTAGCCCTCCAGTCACTGCTTCAGTTCTGTTTAAGATGATGTTTGGAGCCATAGGGCTTGGAAGAGTGGTAATAGAACGCAGTGAAACAATATGAATATCAAGATCAGGTGCCCTTGCCTGATTTACAGTAGAGTAGGTTAAGCTCAGGGTAGGAGAGGTATTTTCACGCCATGTTAGTTTGTGGATAGGGTGTAACATAGAATGAAGAGTGAGATGAGCAGTGAGAGATGGTGTAGGTATTGCAGCATTATTGACCGGACAGCCAGATTCTACAGCTTCTATAAGGAGTCTAAAGGTTGTTCTGGTTACTCGATTATCCTCCACACCCTGGCCAAGGCCTCTATTGTCGTCTTGCATTAGTTTCCTGTCTTGCATAATCTGTATAAATGATAGTTTGTGTTATTGCAAGAGCTCGTTGTATTTGATGAAATTATTCCTACAAATCTATAGATGCATGTTGAAAGCATATTACCTCAATTTGCCCCTCCTTTAAAGATGCTGCACCCAAGGGTTGGGCTGACAATACAGTCAGGCGAACTTGATCATCTTGAATAAAAATTTGACTTGGTAGAGGATAATAATTACCTTGAAGTGGTAGTTGAGGTAAACGCTTACGTTTCAATATCTGAAAGTAAGAATTTTAAGTAGAGATACATCAAAAACTTGAGCATAACAAGATGAAATGTTACTGTCATGATCTGACCTGTAGCCCATTGAGGTCGGTATAAAACTCATCTTTACTATGGATGTTAGATGAAATACGCATTACCATTTCAAAGTTAGCAAATTGAGTTATATCAACTTTGTTCACAATTTCCAAGCCAACAGAATCAACCCCTGCCAGAAACAAATTACTCAATAATTTAATCAGAAAACTGCTCTTTATATGTTTAGACATCAATAGAACTTTCTTTGGCATACCTGGACTATTGTGTAAGGTAATAGCATGTACAACACCTGGGAGATCAACTTCAACTCTGCTGTAGATCGGTCCTTCTACAACCTTTATAAGTGGTTTGTCTAGAGACAGAACTTGAGCTTCTTTGTCAGGTAAGAAGAGATATGCACCACTTCTCTCAGATCCAAGTCGTGCGCCATATCTATCAAAATTAAAACAGGAAACATTCAACACTATGAAATGTAAAATCAAGGAAGAAAATGGCCACTTGCCAAGCATTTTTTCTAATACTTAAAGCCTATTCTTTTCTCGTTCAGTATTTCAGAATTTAGAGAACTTACTTGGCAAAGTCCAAGTGGATTGGATGAAACTGACCAGTTTGATGGTTTGTGACTGCTTTAAGAAGTCCATAATAGTTGAAGGCTACTGACATTTTATCATTTTTAATTTTGAATTCCCTTGAATCTGATTCCAATTTTGCTGATTTAAAAACATCATTAGCACTTCTAACTTGGTTCAATGAGTTCATTATGCGAACCTTTGCTATGTGGTTCTTTCTAAAATAAAAATTATAAATTACAGTAACATAATTTTATGAGAAAACGAAAACCACAACAAGGCTAATACTGAGGATTACTCACGCAAGTGTATCATTTGGGACAGCCAATGACACAGTATACGTTGTAAGGGCCAAAGGATTTAAGTCTGCTACAAAAGCAACTTCAAAACCTGATTCTGATATCCCTGCAGGCTGGAATATCGGACTGGTTTGTGATTTGATCACATTACCATCATAATCAGTTATCTAAAAAAGCAAACATGGAAAACGGAGAAAAATTTAAATTTAAGACAGGTATGGTAAGAAAAAAGAAATCCTGAATGAAATTCAAAAAGTACCTTCACGTGAGGTGTAGAAACTTGGAGGTAAATAACTTCCTGTCTTCTCCAAGTCAAAGAGTTAAATAGCACAATTCTTCGAGATTCAACTCCCAAGTGGGCACCAAGGGTTACTGATACCCTTTCAGGTAAACTATGATGGTCTGTCCAAGCATCATCAACAATGAAAAACATTGAGTCAGTTTCTGGCACAGCATGCTCCTGGTATGTCAAAGTTGGCAATTTATTAGGAAAATAATAGGTGAAAGTATAACCTACACATTCTATTTCAGTTGTTACTTACTTCTCGAGGAGCAAGCAATGCATATGCACTCATCTGAATAACATGTTGACATCCTACAATGGTGTCATGGAGCCTACCAACGAGAAATTATTTCAAATATTAGATAGAACTTTGTATTGAGTATTGCTCACTAAATAACTCTGTTTCAACTTCCATTCTACACCTTGCTAAAGCAGATGCATGCCTCTCTCTCTCTCACTCCTCACTTACTTTTTAGCATAGTCATCAACTACAGGATCTCTTGAAGTGCCAGTGACTCCATCATGATGTTGGAAGAGACTGATTTGTTTTCTTGCATCTCCCAAACGTTGAAGAATTCCAGAGCGGGATGTCAGGAGCCAGGAGTGGACAGAGTTCACAGCTGGTATGTTGGTTTGTAACTGTTCACTCCAAGCCAGAGCAAATATTAACTCTGCACTCCTACATTGGGCAATTATAAGATTAGAAAATATAGAGCGAAAGGAAAACAAACAAAGCCACTACCGTACACTACTACCTCAAATAGTTCATTGCTATGCGGTCCATTCGTTTGTAGAAAGGCCGAGAGGTATAATAACCACTCCAGTAATGGTCATCTCGGTCTGCATAAGTAAAGAAGTCTCCAGATAAGGATGGGAATCCAGACTGAACCCTCTCTTCGCGAACAGCTTGGAAATAATCATCTAGAGTACCAAACTTAGCCTAGATTAAAATTAAAAAAATAAATAATAAATAAACATTAAGTAATTAAAACTCACTCCATAGTTAAAACAGACATTTATCTCAGCTAATCACTATACCTCAACATGTAATTTTGGTTTGCTATTCATAAAATCAAATATTTTCTGATAGTTGTCAAACTGGCTGTCCCACTCTGAAAGATGTTCATAACGAAAATCATCTCCAAGAGGAACCAGAAGGACATTTGTTTGGTAAAGTTGTGCTTTTTTTCGGTACTGGTCCAAAAGTAGTTCAGCCCTGCAAAAATTAGTACATTGAAAGAAAATATGAGCTAATAAAAGCTGTAATTGTTTTCATCTTCAAAATAGAGAGCAAATTTTACCTTTCAGCCACATTTCCTTTAGTTATGACTCTTGGAGCTACCTTCCATGGGCAGGACAACCCATAACCCGGGAGTCGCTTGAAATCAAACTGACAACAAACTTTGGGGTCTGGTCCACATGTATGAGGTACGTCATACGAATAAAAGGGCATCATATGAGTGAACAAGTCAATAGTGCCTGCAGTATCTGAGGGAAAGAAGGGTTAATAAAATTAGCATGACAAAGCAGAGGTGGCAAGTGCTAACATTGAATTTCAGTGCGAAGGAAAATTTCACTACCCCATGGTTGGCGCCATCGGAATTCTAATTGGCGGTTTTTGGCTAAAACTTTCTTTACTGAATAATGCACACGCTGAATAAGCAGATTTTGCAGCCCCGATCTCTGGACAAGAAAAGCCATTGAGGAACTGAGTCCAAAGGGATCAATGGACCAACTATTGCTGTTAGCATCACACACAAAAAAAAAATAAATTTAAATTCAATTAGAGATCTTATCAAATCACAAGTCTGAGCAGTTTAGGAAAAAACAAAGATTTAGAAAGCATAATACCGTGGTGTTACTCCAACATTTTTTAGGAGCCAGAGATGCCCTTCAGTGAGTTGCGTCAAAATATTATAATAGTGAGAATTTGCTTCGTCATTCATCACCCATCCAGCTGTGACAAACTCTAATTGACCGCTCTGAACAAACCTGAAGAAAACAATAGGAACCATATCATTTTATCAGATGTTACGTTAGAAAAAGTCAAATATACTTCCACTTTAACAGGTAGGGATACACAAACCTTTTTATTCTACTCCTTTGCTCCTCAGTTGCTCCATCCCACCACATAGCAAAGAATGAAATCTCTGCCCAAATAAATTTCCTTCGTGAATCCTCATACAGTTTCGTAACCATATTGTTGAGAATGTGCTTTGTTTGAGTAGCATAATAGTCTTCGAAAGTCTTCAGCCAGCCTGAAAAGCAAAAACAGTTTAGCAAGGAATATTGGGTTAAGTGTTATGAATGAAAGATGAAATTGTAATCCACCTGGGTCATTGTGGGAATGTGGGACAACGAAGACACGGAGTTTCCTTCTAGAGGTCCATTGCTCAGGTGAGTAAGTTATTTTCCAGCCTTGTTTCCACTCTCCACCATCCACATTGTCAAACTTCAACTGATTGTATAGCTCATACATCTGGGAACAGAAAGCAGAGAAAATATGAAAAAAGGTATTATAAAAGAAGATGCATCTACTTCAAATACAAAGTGTTCCTTCCGAATCATACCTGAATATCTGCATTTGGAGTATTAAAGGCCGGACAGAATTCTGACTCTGAGAGCCAGTGAGCTGATTGCAAAGCTAGAGAAACATTTTGCGGTGTATGAATGGCTTTGCTGATCCTATCAACAACTACATTGTCATTTCCATCTATGGCACTTTGTCTCAAATACTAAAATAAAATAAAAACAGAATATTATGGGAGCAAGTTAGGGCAAGAAAATAATTAAGCTTCATGAAGGTTTACTACAGCTTGAGCATACCTGTTGTTGAGATTGAGGTGATGTTGGATCTTCATGATGAGGAAGCATAGTCATTTCTATGATTAAATATATCACGAAGCAGCATCCTAAGAACAAGGCTGATGCAGTCAAAAGGACTTTTCTTCTGACCCTCACCCTCATATTTTTTCGAGATGCAAAATTCCTGCAACATATGGTAAAGTTTAATCATAGAAAATAACTTGAACACATAAACATAAACATAACCTAAGCCTGCAGGGTTAAAAATTCAATTGTTTTATAAGACCGGTTTTTGAAAAGTACGGTAAGAGTGATCAAACTCCCAATTTCTAGAAGAAATTGAATGCTTTATTGTTTACCTGCAAGAAAGCCTTTATCGTAGCAGACGCTGATGTTTGATTAGATGTGAATCCAATAGTGCTACCAATCTGGCGAAGCCAGGAAAAAGAAATAGTGGTCACATTTAAATATTATTATTTTGTATTGAATTCACTCATTTTTTTTTCAAAAAGCTTCACTATGACTCTGTTTGGCATATTGAATTATAATCAAATAAAACAAAAAGTTCTTTTCACTAGCGTGTTTTGGTTTGGGCTTTGAAATTAAGAGAACTGAGGGCAGGAAGCGAGAGCCTTTACTCCCTTTACTTCAAGCCGGCGCCGGCAGTCCAACGTCCAACGGTGACGCAGTCCTCCCTTAAACCTTCCTTAAACGGGGTGCGGAGGTCGTTGCGGTGGAAGGATGGGGAGGGGGTGGTGAGGATATGGAGGGGAGGGCGTCGTGAGGGGCATGGGAGACAGGGATTCCCTATTCGGTACCGGAAGAGGTACAGGGAGTAGGAAATGCGCGAATACACTCTCAAAACAAAGATCAAACAAAAAGACACGGGAGAACAGGTGCGGAGAACATGACAGCATGACAGCCGGCAGCCATAGCCTCCGTCATCGTACTCGTGCTGAACGCAGTGAAAATGTATACCCCACGATTCATTCCTGTTCGTGTATAGTCCATGCGAACGAGGCGACAATGTTGTATCCAGTCTGACTTTGTCCAAAAGGAAGGGCCCAGAAGAGATAGCGGAGGGGGACGGGTGGGTGTGCAGGGTGATACCGAACAGCTTTTACTTTAGAAGTGTCCTCTCTCTCTCTTGCTCCATATGTCCGTGCCCCATGTGTGCGACAAGGACAAAGAGACAAAACCCCTGTGCGGAATCACCCTACGGGATGGAGGCCTCGGCCTACAGAGGGCTGTCGTTCAAGTTCAGAGGGGAGGGGGGGAGCCGCCCCCTTCACCCGAGTCCCTCTTACCCCTTACCTCCCCCGATCAGCACCTCTCTCTTAGCCCCCTTTCCCCCCAAATCTCTCCCTCTCTCTCTCTCTCCCTCTCTCTCTCCCTCACCCCGAGTAGATCGATGGAGCCATGGGGAACAGGCGGGGGAGGGAGTAGGCCGTGGGGGTCGGTGGGCGGGCTGTGCTGGGCAGTGCTGCGTCGCGGTGCCAGGAGAGCAGAGAGGCCCGAGCCGCGCGCCGCCTGCCCCTGCCCGCCAGGATGGTGAGTACGAGGCGCCAGGTCCGCGCCGGGACTGGACTGGACTGGACGGCGCACTCGGTGGCCTTCTCCGCGGCACTCAGCCCGGGCTGCAGGCTGCGCCGCGGCCTCCGACCAGCAGAGCGATTCCGGTGCACGCACTTGTAGGCGCACTCCCTGAGTGCGAGAGAGTCAGAGCAGCGCTCTCGCACCATCAGCTGACCCCTTGAGAGAGAGAGACAGAGAGGCGGAAGTGAGTGCGTTCACCGGAATCGCTCTTACAGGCCACCCGGCCCCCGGCCCCGCCTCGCCCCGCCCAACCCCGCTCTCACCTGGGCGCCCTGGGCGCGCGGCCCGCCCCGCCGCTGCCAGTGGCAGTGGCTGGGCTATTTCTGGGGGCGGGTTTGTATACAAGGGCGGCCTGCCTGGGCGATTATCACTATTCGCGCGTTTGAAGTGAAGGGACCTTCGCGCGCGCTCTCCTCTGAGAGCTCAGGGGGTTAATCAGATTAGCCAGCCCGTCCAGGCCGCCCGAGCCGCCCCTGCCGTCGGCGGGGGGCGGGGTGGGCTTTGTGGGGAGTGAAGCGTGATAACACCGGGCTATGTATGTTTGTACGCAGTACGGGTTCGTCAACTACGCGTTGGAGCTGCTGGTGGTGCGGACCTTCGGCGAGGAGACATGGGAGTCCATCAAGTGAGTGGCTGTCATGTGTCAAAGCGGACCAGTCACGCCGGAAGTACCGGATGTTTCCATGAATGCGTAACAGCGTTGCGGGATTGCATACTCGCGAGGGCTTCAGGGGCCATGGCGCCTTACGGACCAATGGGGTAGGCAAACCCGCAACACTGTTTCGCATTCAAAGAAACACCTGGTACAGAGTGTTTCAGAAAATACGGATTATTGCGGGTCAGCCTACCCAAGGGAACACGATGCCTGTCTACTAGAGCGGATAGGCAAACCCGCTCTGTTACGTGTTCCCTGAAACACTCGGTACGTGCACACTCTAATACGCTTCACTCTCTCTGCCCAGAAAAGAGGCCGAAGTGAACATGGACGGCCAGTTCTTACTGCGCGAGATCTACGAGGACGAGGTGACTTACAACCTGATTGGAGCGGCCGTGAGCTTGCTAAGTATGTGCTCCGGGATGAGCTAAAGTCGTTAGTCGCCTGTCTATACATTCTACATTACGAGATGTTCACAATAACAGCAATAAATGTGTCTTGTTCTGTGATTGTTCAGAAATCCCGGCAGACAAAATCCTGGAGCTCTTCGGAAAAATGTTCTTCGAGTTCTGCCAAGAATCTGGCTATGACAAGATCCTGCAAGTCCTAGGGGCGACCCCAAGGGATTTCCTACAGGTAGTGTTGCGTTTTGAAACGGACCACACAAACCACGAGGAGACAGTAAGGAGTGTGTTTGATGTAAAACAGAACTTGGACGCGCTGCACGACCACCTGGGCACGCTGTACCCGGGCATGCGGGCGCCGTCGTTCCGCTGCACGGAGCGGCCCGAGGACGGCGCGCTCGTGCTCCACTACTACTCGGACCGGCCCGGCCTCGAGCACATCGTCATCGGCATCGTCAAGACCGTGGCCAGCAAGCTGCACGGCACCGAGGTCGAGGTGGAGATCATCCGCACCAAGGCGGAGGGAGACTGCGACCACGTGCAGTTCCTCATCACCGAGCAGGCGGACCAGCGCAGGCCCGGCGACGGCAGCCAGCTCACCCAGGAGGTCGAGGAGCTGGGCAGCGGTGAGTGACAGAGTGAGATTCCAACACTTTTTTGCTGAAGGGACAATCGAAAAAGTCGTTACTCGGAATAAGAAAAGTCTTCTCGTTCGGAGCAGGGGCGTTTTAGGGTTTGGGTCCTGTAGACAGGTGGGGCGGGCGGTGCCCCGCGTGTTGCCTACGTGCCTACGGACAGGAGTTTTGCAGTTCAAATTGTCTACCGTTTAGGCGGTTCCCAAGAGTCCGACAGGTTCGGGCTCATTTTGCTTAAATCGAGAAGATTTTGAGAACATTCTTGGGGCTAGAGCAGTTCTCTTGAGCTGAGCCAAGCACTAAATGCCTCTGACCAATATCAAAATGTTCTCGTCACATTTGAGAGCATTTTCTTCTTGAATCGAGAAACGGCTGTGTTTGTCTGGCTATAGTGTCTCTTAGGGTGCCCCGACAATGAACTCTTCGAGAGGCGACGCCACAAAAATGTGCGTTCCAAGAATTTTATTTCTCCGCCATCCCCCTGCACTTGCACTCTCTTCGTAGGCCGCCACCTTCACATCCGTGTTTGGCAGGTCGGCCTACCCAGTGTCTCGCAGGCGCTATCAGTAGATCCACCTCGGTAGGTCCATTGTAGGGACGCCTTAAATAGTTTGGTGTGAAGCATGTTTTCCTACCCCTCTGGATGTGAGGGGCAGAGTGTTTCGTGCTAGGCAGGGTGTCTCACACGTATAAACCGCAGGACCGTCCGACTCATTGTGTACAGCTTTATTATGATTCAAGAAATGTGTCGCTCGATGGGCAGTTTTACCGTCTCTTTAAATTGATTTCAAGGCGACGATGGGAGGGCGTGGGCCTTTAGTTTCTGAGACGGAAGTAGCCGAAACCCGAGAGCAAACACCGAACCGGGTGGGGTGTCAACAGGGGGTGAGAGGGGCTGGGCGCCCTGGGCGGGGCCCTCTGAGGAGCGCTCCGCCCGCCCAGGCCAAGGTCCCCGTCATTTAAGGGCTGCGAGCAGTATCCCTAGGTGCCTCTCCTAGCTTCGATGTTTCTGGAATGTTCATTTTAGTTAGTGTTTGTTTGATTCCGAGGGAAAGAACTTCTCTGGATGACTTCCGTGTCTACAACTGATTTATTGTTTTTAGGCTGACACAGGACAGGATGGCAGAAATTTTTATTTAATGTGTGATGAATATACACGTCAAAGCCATATAAAGAGGCGAAATTCCCTCGAATACCTGTGTGAGGCAGACGCTTATCGCCACCTGACTACCAGGTAAACGCCCCTCAAATAAGATCACCAATTGCCTTATAGTGGGCAGGCGGAGATACCATGTCTGGATCACACAGGTGCATTCGGGGAAATTTTGCCAATACTTTTCTGGCAACACTGGCTGCGAGTGAGTGGGTCCGGAGGACTAGAGACGACACGAGTGTTTATTGCGTTTTCTCTGACAGAACCGCTGGTGAGCCCGGCTACCTTCAGCAGGGTGTTCCCGTTCCACGTCATGTTCTCCAGGAACCTGACGGTGCTCCAGGCGGGCCACGCCGTGTCCAGAGTAATACCGGCGCTCCGGAAGCAGGGCTGCCTACTCACCGACGTCCTGGAGCCGGTAAGTTGTGCCTCCCTGAGGAGTTGCGTTTGTATCTCTGATGCAGCCCAGCTTCTGTGACGTCTGACGATAACCCGTGCCCTGTGGGCTGCACACGAGGGGGGAATCACTTCGAAAAATCATTGTACAGACCAAAGAAAATCATTTAAAAAATAAAAAAAAATCAAAAAAAAATCAAGAAGAAAGTTACAGAAAAATCCGAAAAATCGAGAAAAAAACTACCCAAAAACTGAGAAACAAAATAATTTTGTTTGTAAAAGTTACGGACACTTTCTTTCTTCTCTTGCAAAATCAAAAGAAAAATCAAAATCAAAAATCAATAAAAATCAAAAAATCATTGTACACATTTCGTTATTTGACTGATCCCCCCCTCGGCTGCACAGGTCCGGCCCCACCTCGACCTGACGTTCGAGAACATCCTGGCGCACATCAACACGGTGTACGTGCTCAAGACTCGGCCCGGGGCGCTCAACGCCGAGCCCGACACGCCTCCCGAGTTCACTTACCTGCGCCTCAAGGGTCAGATGATGTACGTCCCCGAGAACGACTCCGTCATCTTCCTCTCGTACCCCAGCGTCGTGAATCTGGACGACCTCACCAGGTGAGCTCCAGCAACGCCATAGCAGCGTCCGAACTAAAAGACTTCATCACGAGGCCTTAAACGAGATAGGAACCATACTCTTCAATCCTTACAAAGGAAATTCTTGTATTACAAAGAACTCTGTGCAACCGCAATGCAAAGAAAAATCTTTGTAGCTCAAAGAAAAATCATTTTGTAATACAAGGAAAACTTTGTGTAATACGAGGGAGTTTCCTGTACATTGCGGTTGCGAAGCATTCTTTGTATTCTATGAAAAAAGTCTTTGTAGAAGACGTTAAAACGCAGTATTTCAGTCATCTTTTTTTCTCATGTCGCCCCAACCAAGACACTTGCTGCGTGACACGCTGAGCGTGTGTGTCGTGTCGTGTGTGGGTTTTGCCTGTTCAGGCCAAGTTTTCGATGCAGATTCAGACTTAGCTTGCTCAGCCAAATAAATATTCTCAATGACAGTCTCCGTCACTTTGCTGGCCCGCAGGCGCGGCCTGTTCATCAGTGACATCCCTCTCCACGACGCCACCCGGGACTTGGTGCTCATGTCCGAACAGTTCGAGGCGGACTACAAGCTGACCAGGAACCTGGAGATCCTAACGGACAAGCTGCAGCAGACCTACCGGGAGCTCGAGGGGGAAAAGCAGAAGACGGATCGGTGTGTACGACACTGGGCCGTCTGTCCACTCGCGGGTACTTGCGGAACAGCCCTTTTAAACTCAGACGACCCTTTTTTCCCTTCCGACAGGCTGCTGTACTCGGTGCTCCCCATGTCCGTGGCCACGGAGCTCCGCCACGGCCGGCCGGTGCCCCCGCGCCGCTACCCCAGCGTGACGCTCCTCTTCTCCGGCATCGTGGGCTTCTCCCAGCTCTGCGCCGACCCGGCGCACCGCGACCCCATGTCCATCGTCACCATGCTCAACCAGTTGTACACGGCCTTCGACACGCTCACCGACCCGCGGAAGAACCCCAATGTGTACAAGGTACGGAGCCGCCGGCCGCCGTTCTGTAGAATTCAAGTAAAAATTCACGAAAATTCGCAACAATTCTCCAAATGTGTATACACCAAAATTCAGAGTTGTTTCCCCCTCGGATCGGCAAACTCGCGCCGTCTGCAGGTGTGCAGCCGGGTTGCCTATCCCACTGGGCCGCATGGCCCCATGGTCAGAGAGAGGGAGAGGAGCGCAGAGTAGGCGCGAGTGCTGCCATGGGCAATACTCCTGTGTGAAGCGGGCGGTATCAACGCTTGCCAACAAGGCAAAAAGGGCAAAGTCTCTGTGTGGGAGAGTTTATTTGGCCCAGTGCGCAGGCGGTGATACTACCCGCTTCACACGAGTGTATCGTGGGCACCACTGGCAGGTGCCTGATTTTCCCTGGGTGAATAAAAGACGCCCCGAACGAGGCTGCGGCGGGAGCTGGGAGCGGCGCTTCCGGCAGGGGCCGATAGCTGATGGCAGCCTAGCCTCGCGCAGGGTGCAGGCCGTGTAGGGGAAGCCCAAGAGGAAACCACTCTCCGGTTGGCTACCGCTCAGGCTGGCTGCGCTGCACCCTAGCTGGAGGCCCTCTAGAGAGAGGTGGCGACTAGCTCTCACCACATGCAGATGTGTGCCCGGGTAGCCTACTCTGATGGATTTACGTCTAAGCTAACATATGCACTGCAACTCAGCAGGAGAGATATATTTGGACTAGAAAATTTTGGATCGTCATCTTTGAGCGAGACAGGTCTGTATCGCACAAAAAGGAGTGCTACAATTTTGTATCACTTATAAGGAGGAGAGGCGATACAAACCGGTCTGGCCCAAAGATGGCAATGCTCAACATGGCGACACAAAATTGTGCCGCCCCTCAGGTGACGTGACTATAAAATGTCTGGACTCTCCACCTGACGACAGGTGGAGACCGTTGGCGACAAGTACATGGCTGTGTCGGGACTGCCCGAGCCCTGCTCCACTCACGCCCGCTGCATCGCACGCCTCGCCCTCGACATGATGGACCTCAGCAGCGAGGTCAAGGTCGACGGCAAGCCTGTGGTTGGTATCCTGGTACCTCTTTGAACCTCATGATCTGGAGTGGGGAAACACCAAGGAGGATAGATTTTAATAACTATTTTCCTCTCGCACGTCCAAATGAATTTGCTACCGTTGCAGAAAATAACCATCGGTATTCACTCCGGGGAGGTAGTGACGGGAGTGATCGGCCACCGCATGCCGCGGTACTGTCTGTTCGGGAACACGGTGAACCTGACGAGCCGCACGGAGACGACGGGGGAGCCGGGCCGCATCAACGTGTCGGAGGACGCCTACAAGTAAACTGTCTTTCTTGGACGCGGCAGGATGGCCGCTCTTTTATTTTATTTTATTTTTCCTTTAAATATGAGGACTGTTTCCATGAATTTTAATTTGATTTCCTTTCAGGCTGCTTAATCAGCCCGACAACTGCGATCCCCAGTTCCAGCTGGACTTCCGAGGTCCTGTCAACATGAAGGGACGTGCAACACCGATGGAAGTGTGGTTCTTATCGCGAAGTCAAGAACACATTGTCTAAGATTATTCCTTTTTGAGCCCTTCTATGTGACAAACATCTGCGACTGTTATTGCGATGTGTGAATTCTCTTTTCTTTCTTGCTTAAGATTAAGTAAAAAATCTCGAACCCCAAAACAACTTAATCATGAAGTACGAACATGAATGTTTTGCTTTTGTAGCTAATCTATCTGGGACCGAATGTATACCTTAGAAGAGGTGTCTTGCACAAATTCAAATTCGTGTCAAAATACTATCTCCCGACTGTAAGCACCTGGAAAAATGGTGTACTGACTTAAAATATGTATGTACTGTGTATTATATGTAATTAATTGTCATTCCCGAAAAACGCAGATCTCAATATTTCTTCTGGAATGCAGATTTCCAAATGCTACTGACGTTAAATGTCTTATTTTCCAAACCCTATACTAGCCCTATATCTGGTAAAGATAATTGAGAAGCTTCTGTTGTGAAAAGTATAAAATAAGAATTTAAAGTACATTAATACCATTAAATAAGTGGCCCTACCCTTCGAATGTTTCTTGGTGCAAAACTAACACTGTGAAATAAGTATACGGAACATCTGTCATAAAGTATGGTTTGTATGAGTTTAAAAAAATATAATGGAAAAGCACTCCTGAGGATGAATGGATAAGTTGTCGATAACTTGCATAGAGTGGCGGAGTGTGGCGAGGAAACATATAGCAAAGCCAGACAGACACCTATTGAACACAGCTAGAATCGAATCGAAATCAATATTTAAAACAGTTCTTTGCGTGTTGTGCTGTTTTGTTCCTCACTCTGCTCCCTGCTCCCCGCCGCTTTGGGCGTCCTTGCGAATTGATTTTTGCAATCCCGAATATTCTATAACTGGGCATTCCACGAGAGCCTCGATAGGATGGGGGTACGTCGTAGGAAGAACAAAACCGGATACAGAGAGCGGCGGTGGGAACCGGCGGGTCTGCAGGTTGATTCCATTCCGGTTGCGACGTAGCGCCTGCGCTCCGTCGCAACGGTTTAGACGGGGCTTCGTTTCGTTGTTTCTGCCTTCTCCGAGGATCGTGGATGTGGTGGGGGTAATGCTCTTGTCTCTCTCGCACCACCTGCCTTCCAATG
This sequence comes from Frankliniella fusca, assembly GCA_029379305.1. Lineage (NCBI taxonomy): Eukaryota > Metazoa > Arthropoda > Insecta > Thysanoptera > Thripidae > Frankliniella > Frankliniella fusca. The sequence continues at coordinate 210,828 of JAHWGI010001167.1, forward strand.
GGTAAAGAGACAGAGATAGCTGGTCTGAGACGGAAGGAACAACGAAACGAAGCCCCGTCTAAACCGTTGCAACGGCCCGTCCCTCGTCCCTTTTCCCCTCACGGCAGGGTAAAGGAAGAAAAGTACAGTCTTGCCTGTAGGGAGGTCGAGGACGTCCCTTCCCCGGGGATGGAGGGAGGGAGGGAGGGGAGTGGGAAGGGAACGGGGAGGCAGTTTTCGGACGAGATGCCATAAATACTGTTTATAAAATATTTAGTTACATATTTTCGGGGGGGGGGGGCGTTCCCCTCCCGCTCCCCTCCCTCCCTCCCCGGGGAGGGGACGTCCTCGACCTCCCTACTGGATTCCTTTTTTTCTGACCCTCCGCGATGAGAGTTTGATGACCTAGCAAGACAAATATAGATCTTAGGACGACCTAAATTTCAGCCAACTCGGTAGCTTTACCGTGTGCGTTCAAATCCCACCCATTTATCCGCGATAATTTTAGCCCAACCCCCCTGTGGCGCCCCCACAATGGCCGATATCGAGGCGGAACGCCTGCGACAAACTGGATAGGCCGACCCGCCAAGCACTCGTGTGTAGTTGGCGGCCTACCCGCAGAGCACAAGCGCATGGGGAAGCACGAATTAAATTCCTAGTACCCAAAATTTCGTTCCGTCACCTCCCGCTGAGTTGATTGTGGGGGCACCTTTGCGATGAATTTCACCCTGACTGCCACGATTTTACCAGCAGCCTGCGGTATTTTAACGGTGTTTTAACGCCCATCCCTCTCCCCCTCCCCTCCCTCCCTTTCGGTTATCCTGCTCCCCTGTAATGAAGACACGTATACGCGGCTAAATAAGCCGCGACGCTTTTTTTACTCGTTCTTTACAACAGTATCTACATCTTAGGTAAATGTGAAGAGAACGAGTATTGTGTTCAAAACTTGGTTTTGTTAGTGACCTACCTTTTGTCACAAACCACATAACTAAATAACATAACTGTATACTTATTTTAAAGCTTGAAAGACGTTCTTTCATCCGTAAACGAAGTATTTTTTTCGTTCCAATGCAAATTATTGAGTAAATCACGTTTGAAAATATCCGTTTTAACGGCGTTGGAACATATATTTGTAACTTAAATATCCCACGAAAAACATTTCAATCTTCAACATATTTACACTTGAAAACCTATCTTCCAGCTTTGGTAAACATTTCTTTTCCTCTGATGTAATGAGATAAAATTTATACTTTTCCTGTAAATGAAAGTTCTTTCAGACCCTGCAACTCTGGTATCGGGAAAGTGGGTGCTGACGCATTCAAATCGATATTTCGGTAATTTCGAAACGGCGCTGAACTCCAACAATAGCCAACAATCAAAAACCTGTTGGACTTCTTCCTAAGTGTAGTGTCACTGGGATCATGAAATTTCGGCAAGTTTATGTTTCAACATAATTCCACACTTCACAAAACCAGTTTTGATACACATTCTGTTTGTAAAGAACGAGTTCCTTCACTTTATATCAATTTTGCAAAGTGCAAAATTGATATTTCCAAACATGTTATATTTAGGCTGATGTCTTTGCTTCTTGTTTTTCCTTAAATTACATCATCAAATTTGTGAACTATAGGCTACGGGCCATAGGGAATTGCCAGTTCACCCTCCGTAGCAATTTCTCATTGACGAATACGCTAGGCTCTCACTCAGTTCCCAGTTCCCCTTCTTTCGAACTGCAATAAGGCGAGCTAATGCATTGGATTGCATTGTGATGTGTTGTGTGTTATGACATTTAGGTTATGTGGTGTAGTGCTGTAGTGTTTTGCTCACAATCTCTCTTATTCAGCGCCATATAATGTAATCTTGTTCACCATGGGTTCTAACAAAGTTTCAGCAAATCCTTTTGAGGGGGAGGACAGTATTGACACGAAACAGGAGATATTCTCTAGTGATAGCCAAGATATCAGTTACCATGACATAGCTACCAAACTTTTGAATGACAACCTGCTTTTGACTGCGTTGGAACTTCACGCAGAGCTTGTTGAGGCTGGAAAAGAACTCCCGAAACTTAGAGTATTTTTTTCCAATCCAGGAAACTTTGAACAACTTACCCTTTCAAAGCCAGAGTTACTCTCAACATCTATCCGTAAGCACTACATATTTAGTATTCTGAATTTCTGCTTTTGCATCCTTATTCTTGGTTATTTAAGTTGGAGCCATTTTAATCCAGTTTTCATTGAATGCATTTTAACTCTTCCAGCACGCTCATTGAGTCAAGCTACTTTGGATTCTTTGGACTTAACAAGATATTCTGAAGACGGAGAGAGGGGAGTTGATGAGAGAATTGCTGTGCTTGAATTCGAGCTTAGAAAGGCAAAGGAAACCATCACTGCATTAAGAACAAATTTAACTGTTGCCACAGGTTGGTAATAACTTGCAACTGAACACTAGACCTCATTGCAGTCCCATAAATCTAATTCTATATGTAATCCTTAGAGTCAGAAACACCTACATCCGATGGCTCAGCTATAAAATCCTTTGGATTTGAACCTGTTAAACCACATGAGCAGCGTGCCCTCAATTTTCTAATAAATGAGTACTTGCTTTTGCATGGTTATAAGCTTACATCAATAACATTTGCAGATGAAAATGAAAAGCAGGTAAAGTAATTTGTCATAGATTGTGGTTAAATGTTTGGGTTACATAGTCTGGCATTTCATGCGTACTTGAATTAATAATGTTTATAACATTAGGATTTTGAAGATTGGGATGATGTTGGTCTTAATATCCCAAAGCCAGCTGAGCTGCTTCAATTGTATCGTGACCATATGAGACAATCAGGCTGGTGTAAACCTGGTGCAAATGTGGAATGCCAAACAGATTTCATTCCAGAAAAGACCAGTGATGGAGAATCATGTGAAACTCAAGCAGATGTAGTAGAGCTATTAGAGAAGCTGGTATGCCTCTTTTAGTAAAGTTTAATTTTATCTCACTTTCTATTATCTCTCCTAATTACAAATGTTTTGTTTTAAAGAAGGGGGATATAGTTGCTTTGCAAGGACAAGTGACTAATCTAGAAATGGATAAACTAGAGCTTCAGGAAAAACTTTGGAGACACGAAAGGTACTCAATCTCTTTCTTTCATGAATACTCAGTTAACAGTTACATAACAGTACTCTCCCTTCAGTTTTGCCCTGTTTGTGTCTGGTCTCTAGGTTGACTGAAAATGTAGGACCTAATGAGGGGCAAAATAACAAAACTCTGAAGACCAATAAGGAACGTTTTCAAAAGGATGATGAGGATGCTGATGGCTGGACCTCTGTAATTCCTCTTGACCTAAGAGGTAGGCTTACCGTCCTTTATTGCTTAAAACAAATTGAAAAAGTATTACTGATGTGAATTATTTGATAGAATTACAGCAAACTGTCAATGAAGAAGACCAAATATCAGCTGATATTGATTGGGCCTCAGTTACTATGTCAACTCCTGACCCAATTAAAGTTACAAGATCTGACTCACAGTCAGGATCAGGTTCTGGGTCAGCTTGCGGAGCAAGTGACACAAGAGGCTTAATAATTGAAGATGAAGAGCGCAATTTAGCAGATGCAGAATGGACAGCAGTTGGTCTGAGTGCTAGTCAAAGCGTGACTCATGGTAAATGTAAAAATTTGCCTTCAACTATGAACTCAGAAACATTGTATGCTGGCTTTGAAAGGTACTTCATATCTATACTCTATACACAATACATTACTGTCTCTGCTGTGTGGTTGAACATTTCTGATGTTATTAACATGTCATGTTTCAAGGCCTTTGTCCGTGGCTTTTTGTCAAGAGGTATTATCTAGTTGCATTGTGGATACTGCACAATTTCCTGAGAGTCATCAACATATCTTGCAAATGCTTAACAAGGTTTCTGAGCTAACAAGCCTTGCAAGTGGACCTACTGATAAATTGTTAATTGACATTTTTGCGAAGACTCTCCTGAAACTTTTACCATGTGTCATTCTGAACAAAAGAGAGGTTTGTTAGGTGGCTATAAGCTAGTTTTTGTTGTTTATTTGATGAACTGCCTGTGTATGAGTACTTTGGATTATTTCCTTTCAGGAAGTAATACCATTACTTGTGGTACTAGTGAGGCTGCATGCTGATGGCAAAGAGCGAGATGTCCTTCTACACCACCTTTTTAACCTGAAAAAGCGACCAGATAATGAGGAGCGATGCCTCATTCTTGCTGGTACACTTCTTGTCTTTAGTTAACTCGTCATTTTTTTAAAAGATTGTCAATACTTATCTATTCCTCTTTCTTTTCTGTTTTCTTTCAATTAAAGGTTTGTTATGTGTTGCTCGAGGTATGGAGGCTGCATTCGTAGAGAATGAAGTTTTACCTCAATGCTGGGAGCAAATGAGTCACAGACATGTTGAACGCAGACTACTTGTTGCTGAGGCATGTGGTGTTCTTGCTCCTTTCGTCACTGTAAGTAGCAAAATTTATTCTTTTCTGTCTTTATGAATGCTATAAATTTATTAAGAATTCTATTAAAAATCTGATTGGAACAGGGAGCTATTCGGAACTCCTTAATGCTATCAATGCTTCAGCAAATGTTGTCTGAAGATCGTGAAGAATCTGTTCGCACAGCAGTTGTCCGGTCAACTGCCTTAATTGCTGCAATGAGTCCTGATTGTGAGAAGTATTCTCAGGTGATTGAGGAAACAAAACTTAATGGAATTAATTTTTTTTTTAATTTTATTAATTGATTTTCCCTTTTGAAAATTTGTTACATTAAATCTATTGTTGGCAGTGTGAAGATCTTGTCATATCATGCGTAAGTGATCCATCATCTTCTGTTATTCTGTGCCTGAATCAAACTCTACTTCCTGTTGTGGCACAGTGGGCACTCAGTACTGGACGTTTCCAGTCAAGCCTTTTCATCAGACTTTTGAATCAGCTCTCTTTAAATCTCCAGGTTGAGAAATTTTTCAGTTATTCTGCCTTAATGAATAGTTAAATTTTGCAGCTCTTACAGTTCAGTCTCTTTAAATTCAGGCAAAATCTATTGAATCTCCGCGAAGTCCGACATCTCCTGGTCAAACGTTTCAAGCTGCTTTAAATGCTACTGCAGCCCTCACTGCAATTTTACCGCATCTTGTGTTATCTGTTGCAAATGTAGAATCTGTTGTTGGTAGAATATCATCCGAACTTCCAGCATCCCAGCCAAGTGTGTAATCAAATTCCACGTGTATTGTGTATTTTGGGTGTTTTCCCTGAGTTCTGTAGTATTGCTCATGGAGGCCTGCAGAAGTGAAAATATTTATATGTTTCTCAGGAATGGGTTTTTCTGATTTATGTCGAGGTCTTTCCAATCCCATAATATTTCATCATGGAAAATATACTGTGGGACAGATCATAGCTGCTTTTGATATTGCCCTGAAAGACATAGATTCATCAACTCATTGGCCGGAGCTGTTGTGGATATCTAATAAAATGTAAGTCTTCAAACTCGTCCTGAGATGTGCTCAGTAAAATGCTACTCTGTAGTCTTCTTGCATATTGTGATCTTTTCATAGGCTCCCAGCATTGATTGACATCCTCAGCAATATTCCTGTTTCTCAAGAAGAACTGCTTGGCTCTTTTGTGAGCTTCTTTCGTTACTTGTGCTCTGGATTTGGATCTTCTTTTGTGTGCAATCAGGTAGTGAGATGTTCTTGATGCAAAATGACTAACAATATCTGGAGAATGTCTTGTCAGTTTTTATTTTTTATTTTTTCATTGACTAATTTATTTTTTTTCAGATTAAACCAAATTTTGCAATCAAGCTTCAAGAAATTGAGCAAACACTTGTCGAAGTAGCAGGATCCAACCAGAGGTCTGCATGGCCATCTCTGTCTATTCTTGTTGTGTACCTGGCAGGTGTTCTAGTCAGTGGAGAGGTACAGAATAGTGCTAAGACAATCATCAATTTCATAAACAAAATAAAAATAAGAAAAAATACAACTCATTACTTCTCTTTTAGTCGGTGTCTGATACAGAAGAATTACGCAACACTTTGAGGAGATTTTTGATGGCATTACCTTTGTGCTCTCCAAATGCTTCAAATAAATTTGGCAGTGTTCCAATTGATGGTTTACAGGCTGCAATATCTGCACTTTGTGGATCTAAAAAAGAAAATGTTCATGAAGCAGTTATAGCCACCTTATGGGAAGGTAATAAGATGAGTCAAAAACTAATTATCTTACTTCCTGTTGATTGTCACATTTCTCTAAATTTTAGGGGTTGTTTCGCAACGAGCACTTGTGCGCTGCTCAACAGCTACCTTGTTTGCTGCTGTGATTGGTTTAGTATCAGAGACAATAATTTCATCGAGGGTTGCCCCTGCTTTAGTTACTCTTGCAAGTGATCCTGATGCGTAAGAATTATTTTATTTTGTGAAGTTTAATTACTTTTAGCTCTCTTTTTCTTTATCTAGTAGAAATTTTTTGGTGCTTCATACATTTTTCTTGTGTCTGTACTAGGTCAGTGAAAACTGCTGCCATTCCTACCTTTGGGAAGCTTATAATAGGCACATCTACAAAAGAGGTAGGGACAAGAAAGAAGAAGTCAAATGCCATTAAAGACTTCAGAAGACGTTTTACTACAAATAACTTCAAACTGTGATACTTTTTACTCCTATGCACAAAACAGGTGAAAGAAAAAATTTGCTTTCAACTGCAAAGTGTTTTATCAGACCCCGTTACTAGGGATTGTCACCCACTCCTCCTTCAGATAGTATGTACACTTGGTCAGGTTGTTTCGTCTTGTGATACTTCTTTCAGAGATGACGGTTTGTAAATGGATTTTGAATATTTCATGTTAGTGGTTTTAAGTAATATAAAAATTTATAATCCCTTTTCCTTCCCACAGTTATTATGCCTCAACTAGCAGCACTAGCTGCTTATGCTTCACAGCTTCAAAATCTTACCCGACGTCTTGACTTGGCTGTTGCATTAACTGAGGCTTTCTCTGCTGCAGTTTATGTACCCTTTCCAGCCTCCATATTAACAAGTGCTGTTCTTCCTGGTTTGCGGTAATACACAATATTGCAATTTTGTTCTCTGTAATCTTTGATTTCCTCAAAGAGATTCTGTGTATGTTCTACATGTTTTGGATTTTAGTTATTTGGAACAGATTAGTCAACAACTGCAACCAGTTCATCGGGAAACAATTTTGGCAATGATTAGAGAAGTTGAGTCCAGATCTGATGCTTCACCTCTTCGTCAAGAAGAAAGGTAAGTTTAATGGAAGTTCTTCTCCCTTTTGTGCTATATTCCATTATTTACATTTTGCAATTATTCATCAGACGAACAAATCGAAGTCTTGCATCAGCAACCGCAAATATGAATCAAGGTGTTGAGGACATGAGGCAACGAATGAGCAAAATGTTTCAGCCCAAAAATATGACCAAATCAACCAGGTCTGCCTAGTCTGTTCCGTAAAAAGTTGTGATCATGCTGGGTTTCATTGATTGATGAGTCTTTCTACATTATGTAACTGGTCATCTGAGTTAAAAAGTATTGCTTTCAGTATCTCTGTATTCTCCCTTATAATAATTTATAATACAAATATATTGAATATATATGTTCTGCCGTTATTTTAGACTTTTACTGATGAACTGTTATTATTGGTCAACCATTCTGTTTATGATCTGTTTATTTTATACTGTGTGGGAATGGAGTTGTCTTGTATTCAATTATCTAAAATGGCCATAATATCTGGCCTCTTTGATGCATCTGTGATGACATGGTAAATTAATTTTTTTTTCTTTCAAATGATATTACCTATTTTTGCTGCAAAGTTATTTTTATCGTATTTTTCTCTTTGTTGATTTTCAAAGACTGCAATTTTTATTACTGTTTTATCTATCTAACCCTGTGATGATGCATGTTCAAATTGTGATCATATTCTCATTCCATGTTAATAAATGTAACCATGCATGGGAGTAAACTCACCAATGCGGGGATTTTATATGGCTGTGTAAGAGCAGCTGGATTTACTGATATTTGGTACTCTCTCAAACTTTGTGATAGATTATATGTATTCCAAGCATCAATAAAATAACTTTCACAATTAATACATTTCAATGTGTTGAGGGTTGAATTCTTAACTTGCTGTTTAGCTTGAGGTTTTGTGAAATCATTTCTACGTGTGTGAGATTGGTTCTATGTACTTAATACTTTACAATAGTTATTTTTTTTTGCTTATTATTTTCCTTCCTTTTTGTTTAGGAAGAGAGTACCAGCCAATAAAATTATTTCGTCTCTTGATTTTGTGTTTTCTGCAAGATTTCTATTGCCTGATTTCCTCACTTGCATGGAATTGCAGCATCCGCAGCATGAGGCAAGAACTCGGGCATTTCTACAAAATAGTTGCCCCTATGTCGTACCATACTTTTTCATCTTCATTCTAATTCTGAATCTACTGTGAAACGTATCTGACGAATACTACAACGGAAACAATATCGCTCGTGAACGTGTCAAGTGAAAAATTTGAGCTATCCCGCCAAATTGTAACCAGGAGACCACTCAATTTTTCACCATTTTCACCAGTGCCTTGGCTTGAAGGAGTGTCCCAAACGTTCCATAGTTGCAATAAAAGTTGAGCTAAAATGATAACAACCAAAAGGCTACGAAACAAAAGTAACCTGTGAATGAAAGCGCAATTGCACACGTCGTTCTGACCACGAGAAAGGGGTGACAGTTGGTCCTACTGCTACTCAAGCTAGAGGCTAGAACGTGATTGGTCCTCATATCCTCAGCCAATTCAAATCCTAAACCGTCATAACACTTGCGTCTGCGTCTGCGCCTCAGAGCAACAGCATCGTCCTCGGGGGGATTTGAAAAGTGGTGATGGTGATGTCAGTGTCTTTTAATCTTAAATTCTGTTATACGTGACCAGAAAGATGGACGCATTTGACATAGGAAAGTTGGAATCTTTTAAGTATGCTGATCTGGTGAAATTGGCGAAAGAAAATGGAGTTTACCGTCGTTACGCGCCAAAGGTACATTGTTTACATGTAACCTGTCACTCTTCCATATAAAGATTTTTTAAAAAGCAATTATGTTGTCATAATGTTGTGTTACGATTTTGGCAGGCCGAGCTGGTTGAGAAATTAATGGCTTTGTGTGAGAGGCCAATAGAAACTTTGAGTGATGTTTCCATGCCTACCTTTACGGTAAGAATGTGAGGGGATTTCTGACTGCTGCTCTAAATATTCATGTGTGCTGTTTGCTTTGTTTTGTAACTGTCACTAAGCCTTTCGTCATCTTGTGTCGTTTTCTTATTTGTTTTAAAGGATGACGAGACGGATTCCGAAAAGTCAACTCAGGGTATTGAAAACACCTCCCCTGTCAAAGAAGACATCAAGCAAAACTTGACTAGAAGACGAGGAGGTAAGAAATTATATTTAATGAAAATGTAATTTATGCTTTCAGTGTTAATAATTTGTATAAATTTTTTCATTCCTAGAAGAGAATACAAAAAAAAAGGTTAAAGTAGTTACCCTCTCCCCCCGTTCTCCTTTATTAGAGAAAGAAAGATATTTGAACAATTCCTCTGTTGCTCCTGAAAATGAAGCCTCTGTCATATTGAGCAGCAACGTATGTGATTCTCAACCTATGAGGAGATCTCTTGCTGGTCCAGCTAAATCAACTGTGGGAAGGGCGAAAAGAGGAAAATTATTGAAGAATTGTGAAATTGAAAAGAAACAGGATGCCTCTCCAGAACCTACTGCACGAAGAATGACTCGTCAGAACACATTTGATATTGATACCGCTCAGCCATTTCAAAGCCACAGAAAAAAGAGAGGAGGAACTTTTGCAGTTCAAGATAGTGAGGAGGGCAAGGAATGTCACCAGACGTCATCCAAGTGCAGTGTGAAACGAGAAGGCACCTTTGAGGTCGATCACACAGAGAACAAGAAAATAACTCAGTCAAGCTCCAGACCTCACAAGTTGAGACGTGAAAGTACATTTGAAGTTCAAGATATTATTAAACCAACACGAAGTGTCTCATTGAGACGAGAAGGCACATTTGAGTTGGAGGATACCCAAAACCTCCAAAATGATGTGCAGAAAACTAAACCGAAGCGTGAAGGCACATTTGAAGTGGAACCCAAAGCTACTTCAGAAGTTAAGAAACTGGCAAATTATATATCAGAAACAAAAAAAACAACTCGAGGATCGCTTGGAACACCGCTTCAGTCGAAAAGATTGTCTGCTGCCACCCCCATGTCTGTGAAAACTTCATTTGGCGCCACTCGTCTTAATATTACATCCCACTCAAGAGCTCAAGAATTAGTATCTTCTGGGAAAAGGTTATCTGGGTCGAAATTGAAAATTCCATCAGTGATAAATGAAATTCACAGAAAAAAGGCAGAAGTTTCAGCTCAAAGTATGATTACATGCTCTATCTTTACTCTAATCCCTTACATATTTAAAAACTTATATGTTATAAATTGCATTTTTTTTCTCTTTTCAGAAAGGGCAGGTACCTCAGCAGGGTACAAACCTATTCAAGCTAGAAAGGTTCCTGACTTCAGTGCCATTCATAACAGAATTTTTGATAAAATGGAATCAATTGCTGACTCCATCCAAAAAGTGAAAGACAAAGCTTTTTCATCTCAGAAGCACCATCCTGTGAAGGTATTTATTACTAGATTGTTGTCTGACTGAAATCATTTTTTGTTTATAAGGAATTATGTAATTTTTTTTTAATATCGTTGTTTTGAAGAGTGGGAAAAAGAGCCCACCTAAAGCTAAGGCTGTAAGAAAGTTGCTGTCCCCTAAAATTGGTAAAACAAAACTTTCATCACCCAAGCCTTTATACCACAGCACTGCTTCTGCTTTTGCTTCAAAAGTAGTTTCCATCCAGAAGAGGCCATCAACTGGATCTTCAATACCTGGTGTGTCAAAGCTTTTGTCTCCCAAACCTGTATTCAATCCTAAAAGTGAGTTTAGAGGTGGTTATCTCCAATTGCAGTCCATAGTCATATTATCATATAATCATTTTCATTTTTTGATATCGTAATTATTTGGTTTGCCACTAAGGTAATGGAGTATCAACAAAATTTGGGTTTGCCAAAGTAGAGCCCACAAGAAAAGAAGTACTGAAAGCAAGTGTTATGGAAAGAAAACCAATGAAAAGGTAAACTACCATTTCTAGTATTGGCTTTTGTTAATGATCTGAAATAATTTGCACTTTTCTTTTCCTTGTATTTGTGTTTTATCTAGACATAGCCCAATGTCAAAAGCCAAGCAAGCACTGAATACTGTCAGGCTGAATAAGAGATTTGAACTGCAAATGAAACACCGCATTGCACAGCAGGCCAATCAAAATTGAAGGAAGAGCAACATCAGCTGCTTTACAAAATTTGCTGTACAGGATAAGTACCTGGTGGTACACGAAAGGAAATATTTTATTCTTAAGAACTTCAACTTTTTCATGTTTGTATTGAAAACCTTTTAAATGATCGAAGAAATGTAATTTTTAATGAATAAAAGATAGTGATGGGGCGAACCTGACTTTTTAACCGAACCCGAACCCGAACCGAACTTTTAGTCCCAACTGGCGAACCGAACCCGAACTTCAAAAATTTCTGGGCGAACTCGAACCCGAACTTTGTAATTTTTTTGCTTTAATAGTTTAAAAGGCAGGGAAACAAAGGACTAGAAGAGACAAAGTTGCAATTTGTTCCTTCTTTTAATTTTCATTTTATATAGAAATTAGAACATGCTATCTAAAAAATTCAAAAGGAAGATTATAATTTTAATTTATAAATCTCTAAATCTCTAGAACAGGAACTTCTTTACATTTTCGATCTGAGCGCGAGCGCGCGAGCATTCGAAGGTTCGCTTCACGAACGTTTTCAGAGTCGGGTTCGGCCGGGTTCCGGAACCCGAACTATTTAGGGGTCTGAGTTCGCGTTCGCAAGGCGAACTAAATCGGCGGGTTCGGTTCGGATAGTTCGCGTAGCGAACAGTTCGCCCCATCACTAATAAAAGACATCAAGTATGTTTTTAAAAATATCTGAATTTATTAATTTTATCCCTTGTATTTAAAGTAGCAGAAATTGAATGTCTTAACATGTTAATCAGTATCCATTGCAACAGCAACCTGAGGATCCTGTTGACTACCTTCTCCAGCAGCCTGTGATGATGACTTTGAACTTTTGGAGCCAGATGACCCACCTCCTCGCCGTTCTTCATGTTCAATAGACGTCAAATAACGGGCAGTTTCTTGCTCATCCAGAATTGAGAAGGGAGTTTTCTCACCAACCAAACCAATAGACACATTCTAAATGAGAAAGAGGGGGTTAAAGTAGCTTTTGTCAGTATTTGAGGACTAAGGAAAGTTGATACCAGATAGCTCAAGTCATGTTTTACCTTGACAGTTAACTCCACTTCATTAGGCATGGTATCACTCAATGCCCTTAAGCCATGACGAATTAGTTCATCTTTGTCACAATCAGGAAATTCGGCCAAATGTTTCTCAAGATAGGTACGAGCACTTTGCGAGCGTGCTCCCATCGCCATTGCTTTACAGTCAAAATAGTTGGCAGAGGGGCAGGTTTGATATATGTGAGGTCCTTGGTCCTAAGAAAAATACATGCAGTATAGCAAATGACTTCCTTTAAAAAAAAATTTTAAAAATGACAGAGCGAGGTACAAACATCATAGCCTGCCACTAGGAGTCCAACCCCATAAGGACGACGATCATATCTCTGGGTAGAACTTTGCATTTTATTTCCAACGTTAGCGATGAGACGGCACACAGGAAGTGGAGAATCATGAGCATATTGATAATTGAGACACTCAGTGCGCATGTATCGGCTGGAACATATTTTATAAAATGATAGAGGCTCTGTCAGAATTCTCGCCAGTCCGGCCCAAATCAGTTCTTTACGTGTCTCTTCAGACTGACGAGAATTCGGACAGAGCCATAATCTTGGGTAAATTTTCATGAGAGAGCAATTGTATCCAACTGGAATTTACCTGAGCATCCTAGCATCAGCAGTCAGTCCAGTAATTGCCATGCCGAGGTGCTTATCGATTGGAATAATTTTCTTTTGATGGGCAGAGAGCTCTGATGACGCTCTTTTCAAAGCAACCAAAACTGCGTGGGTTTTGTTCTTTATACCAACAGCAGCTGATCCTAATTTCACTGCCTCCATGGCATACTCCACCTGGTGAAGACGGCCTTGTGGGCTCCAAACTGTGACATCACTATCATACTGATTACGAAACTGTAAAACACAAATCAGAAACACTTGTACAAACTCAGGCTGAATTGGAATGATTGAAGTAAATTACAACCAATATTTTGACAGCAAATTTAAGACTTGATTTATCACACTTTACAGTGCCAAAAGTAGATGTTAACACTTTGTCATCACAAAACTTAACTCAGTCACCATTAAAAGAAGACAAATTTTTAAAAAGAAAGAAATGTTTACTCGATCTGACAAGTCATGATTGGCGCTTGATCATGCCGGTCATAACCTAAGTGTTGTAGATAAATGAGTTGTAAGATGAAGTAACTAGAGTGTGAAGTGGACTGCCACGGGTGGAGAATGGATATTAGATTATAATTACCATGACTGCTGGAAAGTAACAGAAGAGGACACGCAAACTCCTGCCTTCAGCGACGTTGAACGAAAGCCGCAAGCTTCAGTCACAAATGAATGCTGGGCGGGTGGCCTATACTTGCCTATACCTCTTATGTATGAGAAATTTCTTAGATACGAAAACAATGAAAAATTTAGACAAGCGAAAATACACGATACGATCTGTCTAGAGAGACTCAGAGGGAGAGAGGCGTCAACTCGCCGCGCTGCGAGAAGCGCCGTGGTTGGATAGTTCCAGCGTGAGCTACCGGTCACTGATTGGCCGCCTGGAGTGACGTCACGCAGTGGACGTGCAGAAATCAGACAGGATCGCATCTAGCCGGCCAGGCCTCGAGCACGACCCGAACCGACCCTCGGCGGATCCGGTGGCAGGGGATTACCGAGGGGATTAGGCGGCTTAGCGGAGGGGTGCTGCCTGTTCCGATTGCATAGTGTTCCGTTCTATTTTTTTAGGATATTATTTCAGAATCGTATTCGGCTTAAAATAGTAATTCGATTGAGTCCAAACGGCATGTTCATACTCCAATTTTTAACTTGGAGTATGAACATGCCGTTTGGACTCAATCGAACTACATTTTTAAGCCGAATACGATTCTGAAATAATATCATAAAAGTATTGAACGGAACACTTTTCGAACGGAACAGGCAGCCACCCCTCCGCTAACACGCCTAATCTCCTCGGTAATCCCCTGTCACTGGGCGCGACGAGGGTCGGCCGAGGTCGCCTGGCCGGCCTGTCCGAGAGTGTGTGAAGCGGCAGGCTGCGACTCGCTACCCGCACCTTCTCAGAAAGCGCTTATCCCACGTGAGTGCGTCGGCCAATCAGAGCCTTGCCCAGAGCTCACGCTGGAACTATCCAACCACGGCGCTTCTCGCCGCGCGGCGAGTTGACGCCTCTCTCCCTCTGAGTCTCTCTAGATCTGTCCTCCAAGGAACTAACCTGTGTTTCTGTCTGCTTGCAAAGGAAAAAAGTTAATTTATCCAGATTCACTATGGGGAACATTACTGGAGCTCTTGGGAAGGCTGTAATAAAAAAAGCTCGCCGCTTTAACGTTGAGAATAGAACTGACAAGTTTCTTGAAAGAAATGTAAAAGTTGTAGCACCCAAGCCATTGGCTACTCAAAAGGAGATTGAAAAACTTCATGAAGGTATGTATTAGGAACGCTTCAGGATAATAACTGTTGATTTTCCTGCTTTGAAAACCATTTCATTTTGCTTGGATCGCCCCGTCATCACCTGTTAGTCACGTCTTTCCTTCAACTAGAAATATATTGCTTAACCCAATCAACTGATTGGACTGCTTTCAGAGAACCCTGGTTTGATGAGTGAATTGAGTAAACGAAACCCAGAGCTCATAGATCGATTACGAAATGTTTATGTGACATCTTTTGATAAGGTAGAAATGTTGTGCAAATCAATTTTGTTTGTGATTGTGAATTGCTTGTGAGCTAAAATTATTATTTTCATTTTTTACTTTCCTAAAATTTTTCTAGACTTCTGTAGAGTCAAATCCTCAAAACAATCCTAACAGGCCCCTGCCAGTTTCGAGAAAATATGAACCTGAGGACTTTGGCTATGTAGAACCTGACTCTATTCCTCCGGGTTTTGTGTCATTGCGTCAAGCGCTTCGTCTGATCTCACAGTATCAGGCAGACAAGAACAATGAGACCCCAGAAAAGCTTGCCTCACAGTACAATCTTAAGACAGAAGATGTTGGTAGGTCATAGAATCCTATGAATTGTCTTTAAATTTATTATAATAGTTTTATGAACCTAAGTCAAAATTTCATAACATTTTTACAGGAAATATAATTGAAAATTTTAAGCTTTTCACTGTATATGAATCAAATAAGGGTTTAAATTCTACATTTGATGTACCAGCTATAGAGCCAACAGAGGACAACTCCATAGCATATTATGAAAGATTCAAAGCTAAAGTGGATTATCGCGAGAAACAAGAGAAATTAAAAGATTCTGAGAAGGATCAGAAAAAAAATTCCTTAGATGAAAAGTAAATTTTAGCCTCAACCTATTGAATCAGTTGGATTGTTGTAAATTAATTAAATGCTGTTGTGAGTTTTCTGGCTATCTATCTTTTTTCTATCTATCCTTCATCAATTGATGCTGTTCAATTGAATTATCAATTGCAATTATCAATTTTATCGAATGAAAATCTTGTTGTTTTAAGTTTATTTAACAAGGGGGGGAATCAACAAATGAATATTAAAAAGTCACATATTTTCTAAATAGAAATGAAAATACACGGGTCTTTATTGCTTTGGAGCACTGGTTCCTTACATTGCCAATTCATTATTTGTCTAAAATACCTTTGTACGTAATTTGGATGTCCTACTCAAACATATGAACACAAGACAAATAAGCAGTACAAGACAAACAAGCAGTACAAAAAACGTACCTTCAACCACAGATATTGAAAGGTGTCAAATTTGATCCCATGCAAAATTTGAACATGGGACAAGAAAAATATCAATCCAAGGCTTAATGTGCTAACATATCACAGAAGTTTTGGTCACAATTCAAGGTGCAACCAAATCAAAACACAATTCTGAGCAGAAAAGTAACCCAAGGGTTTTGCAAATCCACTTATAGTCAAATGATTCCACAAATGGATGAGAAGAATATAGGTATACAGGGAAAAAAGGATGTGTAAACAGAAAAATTGTTACAAAAATAGCCCACATGTTCTGAACAAGAAAAAAATCCATGCACAGTAAATTATTAATAACATCAGAGTTCTGTCAATTATCTACTGAAAATTAAAATACTTTAAATGCTCATCAGTGTTGCTTTTAAAGGAAACTAAATAATGCAAATAAGTCAGTAGTAGCTGGTATGGCTGGTAGCCATTTAAATAAAAGATACACCTTAGGACACAGCAACCAAATCTCACATCATAGGAATAGTTAATGCTTGAGTGGCTTTATCTAAATTTTATGGCTTTGAGAGGTAAATAAGCAACAACTGGAAAGGCAGTTTAGTTGCAACTTATTATTAAACTTTACCACCAGAACATAATATGATGGCTAATAATACCCTGTTTACCATGTGCCAACTATCTCAACTTCCTTTTCAAGTAAACAGTTCTTTTTTTATTCTTAATCCATAAGAAGTCTGTCAATATCGCCAATAATATGACCATCAATATCTGCCTCCTCACATAATCCTCCTCTTTCTTCATCATCTTGAGTAGTTCTTACTGATGTCCTCTGGGCAATAAGATCGCTCAGTCTTCCTGTCTGCCTTACTCGCTGTTTCTTTGAAGGAACACAGTGAGAAGAAGTCTGTTGCCTTTGACGTTTGGTGCTCCAGGTGTCAGAACAACTTTGTATCTCATAACCATCTGTTTTGACCTTACAAAGCTTGGCTCTTAAATCAGTTATACCTAAATGAGCTCTAAAATCACTACTACTAAAACCATTTGTTGTCACATTGGAAGATGAATTGTGACTATGTTCCTCTTTCTGAATTGTACTATTAGCATCAGTTTTTCTTGCACGATTTTTCCTAATTTCATCTAAACTTAATACTCGGAAATCTAGCTCTTTAGTTACATTTTTAATGTGATTACTACCTTGAGGAGGAGCCTTTTTATAGCTGATGGTTGCAGTAACACAAGGTTTGCGAGGACATGCCACAGCACTGCAAGGACTGGCAGATGGATTTGCAGCCGGATTGGCAGCTTCCCATGCCATAGGTCCACCTGCAATGCCTTCCCAGTAGGCAGCTGATTCCGCCTGGATTTTCTCAAGGCGAATCTCTTCCAGCGTCTTAACATGTAATGAATCCTTCTCCTTTGGCACCTTTGTGGGAGTCCAGGATGGGGCACTTTCTGAGTCTGATTCTGTAAGAACACCACCCCAGCAAAACCATTAGTTTTTATGTAGAAGGGAAGTACTATAGATCTTTCTCTCACCTATACAAGCAACAAAAACAGTAAGAAAAAAGAGAGGGAGAGAGAGGGTAAAAGAGAAAAGATGAAAGAAAACCGTGGACATGATAAAGCCAATGCCAATCATCTGGTCAATTACAGTAAGCAGTCTTGAAGATGAAAAATAGGATGGGGATAGTGTAACCTAGTAGACAGAGATTAACTGTGTAAATCACTGAAATATGAGGGCCAAGTAACAATTAGCTGTAGGGTGCTTTCCCAGTTTAAGGCTTATCTATTATCTAATAGATGCTGAAGTGAGCCACTTCCCAAGGTGAATACTTGCAGTTCGGAAGAAATAAATAAACCAAACTCTGCTGAATAAAAAGGTTTGCTTGGTGAGGCCATTATATTTATTTTTATTCATTATAAACCTCTTCTTATGGTTATCAGAAAAAAGGAAAAAAAAAGGACAAGTCACAAACTAACATATACACAAATGCCAAAATCATTAGATAGTATATGTAATAGAAATGGAGTGAAAGATTGCTTTGCACATTAAACAAGGAAAGCAATTTTAAATTTACATTTTCTCTAAATGTATGGTAATAATAAGGCACACACTTTATAATAAAATTGATTTTAAAAAAAAATTATTAAAAGAACAAAAAACAACAGAAAAACAACAAAACCAAACGCATAACTGCAAGAGTTTTTGAGAACTCAAACACCAACCCCGAACTACTTAACCTAGTAATAATTAGGAAAGGAAGAGTTGAGAAAAAAAGGTACATGAATATTGACATGGTTATATCTGTTGTCTCTAACAAGACAAACTATTTAAAAGGAAGAAAAAAAAACGGAAAAAACAACATATAATTTGTATTATTGAGGCAGTTTAGAAAAAAAAAAAAATTCTTTCATTCTATACATACACCTTACCAGAAATGGTTGATTGAAGGCTCAATCATTACTTAAGACATTTGTAATGGTTGCAATTAGGGTGCACTGAAACCTATATTCTAACAAAATAAATATGAAGAAAAGCTGGGAAATGCACATGTAAAATGTGCAGTAATGTAAATACAAGACAAAGTACAAGGTGAAAGGACAAACAGTATCTGAAAAAGACATAGCACCCAAAATGAATGGAAAGAGGAATACAGTTGTGCCTGATGTAACACTAGATAAAATCTGAGAAACACTGCCAAAATAAAGCTGTGGATAGAGAAGGGCAACAGTTAACCTTGACAAATTATACATCTTCAACAGTCATGATAAAACTGCTGAAATTTGTGCTAGTTTGTTTAAGGCAAAGAGGTTGACTAGTCAGAAGAGAAGTTGAGATTCAGGGAATATATTAAAATTACAGTTAATTTCTTCATCAAACTGAAAATCTATTTGAGCAAGCAATGTTAAATTCACAAATATTCCTCCAATACCATTCGGTCTTATCAGTCAAACACGTTTATTGTATATCTCAATACAACGTTATCCCTGTTGTAACAGAGTTTTTACTCTATTTTCTAATCCCAAGTAATTTCAACTGGTTAGAGGGTCCCTTGGGAAGGGAAATCCCCATTATAACGTAACCACAGCAGGCACAGAGGGTTACGTTATGAAAGGGCTAGACTAACACCACTCTGACAAAGGAAGGGGAAAAACAACAAAAGGTGTTTAAGATCTTAATTAACTAAGTCAAGCATATTTAAGAGTGATACACAATTAGTAGTGTACACACAGTTGAAGTCTTTTCATGCCACAAAACTGAATTGGGGTAGGGGTCAGTTAAACTGTGCACTCCCATCAAAAATAAGTAAAACCCACTTATACTGTCGGCAATAGAAACATGAAAAGGCCAGTTTCCAGATTCATAAGATCTATCCCACTTTCTCACCGCATCCCACTCATGGGTGCGGACGGGCTGAGGTCCACGTGGATATAAAATTTGCCACGGTTCAAGCCTGAGAAAAAGACAGCTTTTGATTTCATTACCTTCTAGCATGCTCGAAGTACGAAGAGGTTGGAAAACCCTACCCATTTCTAAAAGGCATCCTTGAGGTAAAACTTAATTTAGTAGGTATGTTAGACAATGATGTTTAATATTACACACTAGAAGAACTGCAAGTCTATGCACAAACTGAAATTTAGAGGACTAGCAGCTTTACATTACAAAGATCTCTTAAGGATAAAACTAATTTCATTGATGTTGGCAGTGCAAAATTTTCCATATCTCCCTATGTACTTTCTAACACAGTTGTTCTGTGATTGATTTGTAACTACAAAATTCTGTCCTGCTTGGTCATAACTATATTAATATTTGTATCATAAGTTGAAATAACAAAGTTGCATATTAATATAGAATAAAGCATGCCTAATTTCTTATAAAATATACTTTTTTAGGTAGAAAAAGGCAGGCAAGGGAGGGAGGAAGGAGGAAACAAACAAAGTATTTCATTCAAAATATCTAGCCCCTTCATTGGAATCTAGACCAGTAGTGCAACACTTGCATCAAAATTACATACCCACAAGGTGTAAAACCAAAAATTGGTTATCATATATGTGAGGAGAAACACATTATTTTCTTAATACAAAGCATGATTTTAGTGGAATTTCTTGTGATAAGAGGACATTGAATTAATATCTTCTCTTTTCTCTAATTATATAACAACATATATATTTCCCATATTTGCTGCAGATATGCAAACCTATGCACTTTCCTTTGCTAATGGCAAAAAAGTGGTTAGACAATTAAGTCCAAACAAAATGGTCATATCATTCAGTGCCCCCTTGGAAAACAGAATGGCCTTACAGGTTTCAAAGAGAGGATTGAAGGCAAAGAAAACAAAGCAAACTACTCAAAGCAAAAGGTCAACAATGCTCATTTAAATAAACATTAAGATACTTAATAGGAGAGATGAGGGGGCAATCACCCAGTTGCCAGAACATCTGACAGAAATAGGATTTCATTTTTATTTCTCATTTTATTAAAAAAAGAAGAAGAAAGCAAATTATCATGTCAGAATGCTGCTGGTTTCTGATCTAAGTAAATTTGAATAAATATTGCATGGGTGATTACCTCTATATAACTATGAATTGGCTGGAGGTAAGAAAAACAAAAATATTGCACAAATTAATAAAACAAAATCAATCATAAATAAGTTATGATAATGTATAAAAAAGAAAAAAGGAAACAGTATCATGAATGAAATAAAATGACAAGAAAAAGAAGTATTCAGAAGAATAGAACAGTTTTTAAATTAATTTGAATAACTATTTTTTTTAATAGTAGGGGGGAAGTGCCCTTTAAATTATGAACTGAAACTGAAGCAGGCCAATAGAATTTTCAAAAATCAGAAAAGAAAGCATATGTTATTGGTATATTGTTTGTTTAACCACTACTAGCAGTGTAATCTAATTTGGCACTGATTTTCATATTTCTTATGTATTGAGACATTTCTAAATTTTGTCCTAAAATAGAATCTTGGTAATGAGTACAAATATTCTTGATGATGATGTACTTTGAACCAGTGACATATACAATAATTATTTTAATAGGGTTTTGAAAGGATTACCTAAAACGCTTTTTGCATGGTCAAACAAGACTTGAAGACATGTGCTTGATTGTAGGCACACAACACAAATCTGACGCTACAAAGTACAAGGACAATTTCATTAAAACAATCGCATACCTTCTTCGAAGTTGACTACAATTGGATCGACAGCAGCAGGTGATGAGTTGTAGCTATCAGATACACCGTGGCTCAACCGGCGTGAGGAGTCTGATACAGGAGGCTCTACTCCACTGTCTAGATTTGAAGCGCCATCCATTTTACCTGAAATGAGCAGATGACATTATAAAGAGAGTTGTTTGGTTATTGAGGTATAATAACTGATATAGACAGAGAGAGGGATAATTACCACCCTGCCAGTCAGGAGCTGAAGAATCACTTTCTTTCTTGGAAGTTTCAGGTGAATTTAGAGAGTCACTTTGTGCTTGGTTTCCTTTCAGTTGATGCTTAAAAGCACAATGTGCTTTACGGCAACCTCCCGGCTGTCTTTCCCAGTAACAAGGAATTTCTTTTCTCTTTTTCTGGATGAAATTTTTTTCAAACAATGACAAGAGGTTAGCTTAGTCAAAATATTTCAGATAACAAGTAAGGTAAAAAATAAATATCATGATATCTGACAAACCTTAAGTTCCATGTGTCGTTGACTACAATGGGGTTCCGTGCAATTACCCTCTTTCCACTTCATGCACATATCTTCACAACCAAGAGCAGAGGGTTCATGACGAAATTTACACGAGTTACCCTGAGGAGAATAAAATAATATGCAATGAATGTCTTCAGCAAAAAATAGGTGTAATTTCAAGAAAAGGTATTTTAACCTACCCTCACACATTCCGAATAGTAGTAAAAGTAGCAGTCAATGTTCTTCGATTTCTGATCCATGGTCATGTTGACACGATTGAAGCAGTGTGCCTGCAATTTGAAATTTAAGCAATGTAACACCTACACTTCATAATCTTAAACAGTTTTCAGCGTGGTAACCTCTCAATGAGGGCTTTTTCTTTCACGGAGCACACTGAGTTTGATGAGTTAATAATAATCATTGAACGAGAAAGCACATGTAAGCAAAAGAGCATTAATGGTATGCATTGAACACCGTATGAACATGGTAGAAACATATGCAAACGGTTAGCGAATAGTCATACATTGAGTGAAATGTGGAACAAGTCGTCTGTAGCTAGAGAGGCAACTATGAGCGCGTGCCTGTTTCTATCTTTCCATTTCTAACTAGTGCAAATTTTCCTATGATTACACGAATGCAGCAAAATTACCTTTTCTGCTACGTGTAGTTAACAAAAAATTACATTCAAAGCAGACATAAAAATATATAATTTTGTTCTATTAGACATAGCACGGAGTGAATTAGTTGTACTGTTCCCGTTCCCCTCCCACCACTGCTTCTCCCCCATCAACCCGCCCCCGCCCTTGCCGCCCTCCATCTCGAATCGTTCGGTTGAACGTTTCTAGGGACAGGAAAATTGAAAATAAAAAATATAAAATAACATATAGGAGCTTTTTAAAAGCTAAATTGACGCACAAACTTTTTGTTCTCGTAATTTTTAATGTTTAGTGAAGCTGTGAAGAAACTCCCTCGTCGTGTGAAGACCGTTCTGAAACCTGCTTAAGGCAGTGGACCTCAAGCGTCCTGAAGAAAAACAACTCCAATCTTCTCTATTTCCGGGACGTGGGACCGAGGTGTGTGTATGATCTTGTTGTGTTGTAAATCTCACTCAATCCACTGTAATCGTTAAAGTACGCGCGTCTGTACTCTCAGAATTATTTCTAACATGCTTTTGTTTGACTAAAGATTTTCGTTATGTGCTGAATATTTATATTGCGCTGTTTTTGTGTCCACTTTTAGGACCACATCAAGATGGTGCAGCGTTTGGTTTACCGACGACGTCTGTCGTACAACACCAAAAGTAACAGGAGGAAAGTGTAAGTACCGTCTAACTTTCCTTCGTTTCTTCCTCTTTTATGTGTATTTTCTTCTCTCTCGCACTTTTAAGTTATTTGCCTTTTTAAATCAACCGGTAACTTGTCCAACCTAACCTATTTTCTATGTGTGACGCCACCAGTTCTCCGTTATTTTGCTCACAATTTGTGATCGTTAATGCTTTTGATCTTAATTCTATCGCTTATCAACTGAAGGTTCCTTGGGTGCTCTCCTCCATTTATTAATGATATCATTGAATGTCCTGGTTTACTCTCACTCCGACTTCCTTTTGCTATCCGAACGTTGCTTGCGTTGCCGTTTCTCAGTTTTTTCTCGTATTGTATCTTTTTCGGAAGGCTGGATCCGTTTGAAGGTGGGATTGAAGTAGTGATGCTCACCTGATGAAGTGTTAAGCTCGGATAAGCTGCCTTCCTATTACTTTCTCTCTCCACTTTTTGTGGAATATAAATTCTTTAAACCTTCTCTTTGGATTGTGGCTAATGATGCAGGGATCTGTGTGCTACTGTCTTTCATATTGTGTGTGTTTGTTTCTGTCCCGTATAATTTGTTGCTGTTTTCTAAGCAAGGTCTTGCATGTTTGTTTTCTAGTGTGAGAACTCCAGGTGGTCGCCTAGTATATCAGTACCTGAAGAAGCCTGGCAAAATCCCCAGATGTGGTCAGTGCAAGGACACACTCCGTGGAATCCAGCCTGCTAGGCCAATGGAGCGTTCCCGTATGCCCAAGCGGTTGAAGACAGTAAGACGTGCTTATGGAGGAGTTTTATGCCACAAGTGTGTAAAAGAAAGGTGTGTATTAACTCGATTAATCTTAATATTGCCATTTCTAATCTTTGAAGTCTTGAATACCAATCTAATTGATCATTGGTCATCTTTTAATTTCAGGATTGTTCGAGCCTTCTTGATTGAAGAACAGAAGATTGTCGTCAAGGTCCTGAAGGCACAAAAGGCAGCAGTGAAAACTAAAGCTCCCAAGAAGTAATCTGTTAATTTTCATAATATAAATAATTTAAAAACAATCTCTTTATTTGTTCCTATTTTTTTGTTACAAGTCCTATTTCTTCTTGCTGTTTGACTTATTTTTAAAGTTCCTTTGAAATTAATTTGCGATATTGTGTGTTGCTGTTATTAGGGAAAGAATACCATGCCAGCAATGGGTAGTAAGTTGACATAAAGAGGGAAAAATGCATGTTGACATTATGGTAAATCCTGCACAATTGTCCTACAGCGGGCCACTTGAGTGAATTTGGGATGAAATGGAGAAGTGCCAGTAGTATTGATCCAGTTTTGGTAGTTTTACATCTTAGATCTTCTGGGACTCCAGCTCGTTCCTGTAGCACAAGAATGGATTAGTACGATTAGTACAGCTTCTAGGAAGTTAAAGTTCAGAGTTGATGCATGATCAGTACCTGAGTGTAATTTAAGTATGATGTATATTCCACTACAGGCATCATACACCACGTGCCATCTAGTAGTGCTCTTGACATAGGTGCGAATTCCTTTGGTGGAGTTATTAATGCAGGTGCTAACCACTTGGAACAAATGCCTTCAAACACACGAACTGTGCATGATAGGTCTGTATCAAATTGGCATATGTTGTACCTAGAAAAGGGGGAGAAAACAATGATCCTGCATCACTTTTAAATTTTCATTTACACCATCTTCAGTGGCAGGACTAAGCAATATCAAGAAAATTCGCTTTGCTGTCATCTCGTTTCAGAAGTAAAATTGAGTTTTCCTACCACGTTGGCAATTTTTAAAACACCCCGCTCGGCTGGAAAGGGAACAGGAAGAACAGCCAACCTTTATGTTCTACGTTACGTAGACTCCCGTGGTAGACTACGTGTTGCCTGGATACTTCCGCTATTCAGCTGATTTTAGTTCATAGATTTTCCGCAAAATATAACAAGGCTGTGCCAAACCTGAAATTTTGAAATGCCAAAGCGTTTCACTTTCGCAGTCACCGAATCGCGTCGAGTTGGTAACACTGGTGCCTCAGATTTTTGAGGGTTGTATCGGTTGCATAGGTTGCATGTTGATGTATCATGCATGATCAATGTTAGCATTTGGCTTCGCCCATCGGTGACATCACGTATCGTACCGTTCGTCGATGCCAATGAGGAAGCCGATAGTCCTCCATACGTGTGCGAAGTCAAGGATCTCGCGGTCGGAGACGTCTATGTTGCACTCCTTTCGCCGGAGCAGTGCAAAGCCGCAGAAGGCAAACTGCGTGAGGATCATGTCGAGCTGGGAGATGCCGGGCAGCCCCGCGCGGCGCGCCGCAGCCGAGCCACGCAGGTGGTGCCTCCGCACCACGGCGAGCGACTCTCGGGCCCTGTGCGTCCATGTGAGAAGACGTGAGTTACTTCCACTGCTCTTATGTAGACTGCCTCAGCATAGCGCTCTCATCGGTGTGTCTCTCTCACATTCTTGCATGGGCTGGGCCGTACACGGGTACAAGTCTCTCGCACCTGCTCGATGCACTCCATGAGTGCGAGAGAGACACAGCGAGGAGGACGCTCCTCTGGATCAGTTTGCTGTCTGTATCATTTATTCCGTACGCCTTCTTTCTGGAAAGTGCTAGTCGAGTTGGCGTGACTTCTGTTGTTTTTTAGTACATTTTTAAGACCTGCAAAGGTTACAGGCCATTACAAATAACATTTACTTAAAAGGGGGGAAAAAAATCTATTTAAATAGGGGACACATTAAGCAGCTTTGTTATTGAGCAAAGATCTCAGTTTAGTATTCTTAGACAGCTGTAATGGGGGGAAAATTATTATTACGTTCCTGAGAACATCTCGCACGTTGCCACATTGCTGCTTCTTGCTGTAGTAAGCCAGTGTTACCAGACGGGAGAGAGCGTTTATCCCACGCAGGCTGGCCAAAAATCCCACAATCGAACGAAATATCCCATATCTCCTATTTTCACAGTTTCGTGCAGAAAACACGTCAATTTTATTTAAAAAAACCTTCGGCCAACCCCCTTTATATCATGAAGGGAAAAAACTTTAGGTAAATATGACTTATAAACCGCATTTCAAACATCGAAATCAGTAGAAAAATGTTTCCACGCTTGATGTGCACAGCGAGTATTCGGCTTATTGTTGCCGTTTCATGTCCATTTTTGTCATTTTTTGCCATTTTCGGTCAAAACGCTCAAAAATCCCACGAAATGCCAAAAAATCCCTCAATCCCACGATATGCCTAAAAATCCCGCGGCGTGGGATAAATCCCACGATCTGGCAACACTGTAGTAAGCTAGCAGTTTCCAGGATAGGGGAGAGGGGCGTGAGGGTGTAGCTGATGTTTTGTCGTTGACTCACTGCGACTTGGGATCTCCGATGTCCGTTCGATACCAGAACAGCATATGCCTGATTGTGTCGACATATCTTCGGAACGCTTTGTCGGGCTGCCCCGACTGTTTGGTGAGCACCAGGATCTTGACTATGGAAGGGGATGGCCAGGAGGGTCAGCAGCCCGCTCAGCTTGCAGGAGAAGAAGAGGAAGATGTCACGCTCAAAGACCTGCGCACCCCTGCACAGACACAAGGTGACAGTGAGTCTTACTCACGGCAACGCTAACGCGATGTGACCAATGTGACTTTTAATCGGGTGTTACCTCTTGTATCTGGCCTCATCGAACCAGGCCGGGAGGCTCTCCTGGCTATTGTCAGCGTCAGCGTCCTCGAGGTATGTGTGGGCGGCCTCGGTGTCCAGGATGTAGAGCAGGGAGTCGGCGCTAGAGTCGGGGTCGTCGCCCCCGCTGCCGCCGCTCTGACGGGACTCGCGGCGGACCGGGGCCGATTCTGGTTCGACTTGATAATGATAAATGTGCTCATTGACCTTTCATAATTTGCGTTGTAAGCGCCTCCGCAAAAGGTCATCATTACTGTATCCGTGCGAACTACTGCCCCATTTCTGACAGAAATTGGCTCTGTCATAGGTCTAGGATGGAAATATGATTTACCCTGTTTTGTTTACCGATTTGCACCTGCACTTCCCCTCCTCCCGGGATCGGATCTAGACTGAGATAAGATAGGTATGACAGGTAAGGGTCAAAGTCAAGACTTTTGCTCCACCCGCGGACAACGGGTATGCTTTTTTGTACCGGGTGTTTCTTTGAATGCGTAACAGTGTTGCGGGATTACACACTTGCCAGCGCCAAAGGGGCCATGACGCCTTACGGGCGAATAGGGTAGGCAAGCCCGCAACACTGTTACACATTCAAAGAAACACCCGGTACAGTTGTAGATGGGGCAATGGAAGGGGAGAGGGGTAGTGGTGCATTGAAACATAAACAAAAACCAGGCGCGCACACACACACACACTCACTCACACTCACACCTCTTTGAGTAAAAGAAATTTTGTTAGTTTCAGCTAAGCTAGAATTTTGTTCCCACAAGGTTATTATTTTCTCTGTGTGGGGAGGCGACAAGGCTCCTCTCCTCCTCTCTTTCATCTTGGCCCGTACCCACCTGAGGCGTGGCTGCTGCTGTTGCTGCTGCTGAATCCCATGATGGTATGAATTTCAAACGACACTATCTTTAGAAGAACAGAATGCGGCAAAAAGTACTTGTCCACCGCCGTCCACGGGCTTTAAGTCCCTCTAGTACGCCTCAGGCCTGGCGTGTGCACGTTGTCAGAGTGTACACCTGACGTTGAGACAGCGCAAACTACTCGCGAGCTGGCTGGGCGGGGCGGCCCCGGCCAGCCTCAACATACTGACTGAGCGGCGGGGAAAGTGGCTCCAGGGCTTCAACGAGTTGGGTCCTAACTGTGAAAGTGAAGTGAGGGAGGGGGCTCGGGCCTGCCCCTCCCCTTCCCCGCGCCCTGCTCTTCCCCTCTCTTCTGGGCTCCTGGTGGAGGGGGAATTGAATCGCTCGGCAGCGGCAGTGTGGGATAGAAAAGGGGGGGGGGAAGCACCTGTGCCTGGGGCCCAAGGATAAGCGCCGTCGTCTAAGAAAAAATTGATTGCATTCAGTTGATAAAAATTCACATATTTATTTGGTCAAGAGATCATCAATAACATTCAGAAACAGGAGCTTCTAAATTCACAGCAGGATCTTCTTTAAAATTACAATAAATTTTTACATAATATAAGTATAATCACTTTGCTTTTTGAACAGATACTACTCTAAGAACAATGGAGGGGGTGCAAAACAACTTTGTTGTCTGGTTGACTGGGGAAATTATATTTAACAAAATGTAGAACACACCCTCTTAGCCACTCATTAACTCTGATAGCGGCATGTTCTATATACCATCTAGGATTGCATGCATATCACGAGAAAGGGGAATTCATTCCTCATTATCACCTTATGATCATTTAATAGTAATAATAATAATATATTCAAACTTCTCCCTCCCCCCTATTCAGCACTCTAGAACAAAAGAAGAATTGCACAGAACAAAATACACAAATAAAAAAACTACTAACTTTTCAACAAATGTCAAACTCAGCAGCATTGTAAATCTGCAACAGAGAGCCAATGTGGCCCATTATGTGTTACTTCATAAATCTAAATGAAATGTTGAGAAATGGACGTTTGCCAGTGTTTGGCATGACAACAAACTCAAGTATGTACTTGAAGAAGAATTCTTACACCCATAGTTGAGAGCTGAGGTAGCCATGGTGTCTCAATGAGATGTGCAGTATTCGCGTATTAAAAGACTTTAATGCTCTTAAAGTTGTCATAAAATACTCTATTTCCCATTTTTCAGAAGCCATGACCATCTCCAATGTCCTTTGTTGTTTATAATTTCCTTCTCTGATAGAATACTCGATGTAAAGAAAAAAAAAGTAATTTGTCTTTTTCTCTGGATACAGGGAAGATATTTTTTTGATTAAAACCTAAATTCTGAAAGCTATTGTTTTAGATATCTTAGTTTTTAATGGAATTCTTAATAGTTAACATGTGAAATATTTCAATGAAATCCAAAATAGAAAATCAGAGTCATAACAGAGTAGGAAACTATATACAGGGATTTAATCCAAAAATGGCTATAACTTTCGTTTTCCAATACAACATTGCATGGACCACAACTTGGGGCACTCCACATTATTCAGCAAATTATATACCGGAGTATCGAGCCATTCTGTGCGTGGTTAAATACTAGCAGGGTAACAAAAACACAGCAGCACTCTGTGAGACATAAACAGCGTGCAAAGTATTGAGGTGGTACAATATTTTAATGAATTGATTAACACTTTCAGGGCCAGAAGGAGAGGGGTCACTGCAGCCGAGGCCAGTACTGCGCTGACATGTCCGGTCCGGGTGTCTGTCCTGGTACTGCAATGGGCACGGAGACTCCGGGGGATATGAGACCTGCCGGTTGGAAGAAGATCATAAGCTGTAAGTACTCAGGTGCATCAAGATTCGATAATATGTTGAGTGTGCTCTGGCCACGATGGTGTCGGCGATACACCACGCCGACTCGTTGAGCTTGTCGGCCGATAGGGCGCGCTGCTGACTTTCAGCCGGTCACCGTGTGGCGCGGAACGGGCGGGACCTCGGAGCGCGGGGTATCGCCGGGCCGGGACACACCGGAACCGGACGGCCGTACTTTCTTATCGCGCGCTGCGCTACTCTCCGATGTGCCACGCCGCCGCGGCAGGTGGCCCGGCCCGCGGCCTGGTGGCTGCGGTACAGCAGGATCCCTCACCTGTTGAAGACCCTCCCGCTGAACTGAGCGAGGAGCCGTACTGGTGGTGGTAAGCCGTCTGCATGGAGCACGGCGACGGGCCTGGAGCCGTACGAGGACAGCCCGCCGGACAGCCCCAGGGTCTCGTAGTGCGGCCGCATGCACGAGTAGGGTGAGGGCGAGTCGCGCTGGGGGACGCACGTCACTCCGCCGGACAGCCCGCCGGACAGCCCGCCGGACAGCCCGCCGGACAGGCCCCCCGACAGCCCGCCGGACATCATGCCCGTCACGTCGGTGGCCTGGCCCATGCCCTGGTTCATGGCGTGGGCGTGAGCCGAGCCCGACATGCTGAACGTGGACATGGGAGACATGGCGCTGTGGACGGGACAGAGAGACACGAGGTTAGGTCCGCTGATGACGTCACCTGACCGCGGCAGCGCGTCGTATCGTTACGGAAATAGTTTTGGCCTTTTTTGCACTTTTTCAGCATTATCTCATGAATGGTTCGAGGTTTCTTGACAAGCAGAAGATGACACCTTAGTTTCGTTGCCTTGTGACTCAAAGTGATTCTTATTTATTTTTTTTTAAATTGAAAAACCTCTATTTTGCATGCCAGAAAAACGAAATTTGTTTTCGGGCACAAGGACCAATTTAATCACTTTGAGTCAGGAGGTAACGATCTTAGAGTGTCACCTTAGCTCTATACTGCGCCATAGCTTGTCAAGACACCTCGCACCGTTCATGAGATATTGACGAAAAAGTGCGGAAAAGGCGAAAACTATTTTGGTTACGTTACGACGCCCGTGGGTCGCGCTCGTCGCTCGGCTCACCTGTACGAGTCGGCCATGCTGGTGATGCTGGAGTAGCAGTTGAAGGGCCCGTTGGCGCCGCCGCCGTTCATGAGGGACCGGGGCGGCGACACGCTGCCCACGGGGGTGACGGGTCCGGGCGTGGGCGGCCCCACCCCCTGCGCCCCCTGCACCCCCTGGCCGACCACGGAGCCGCAGTCCACGCCCTGGCCGGGGCCCGCGCCCGGGGCCGAGCCGGGCGCCGAGCCGGGGTTGGGGTTGGCGGCCCCCGTCGGCCCCGCGGAGGGCTCCATGCGCCGCTGGTCGCGCACCTTGGCCTCGCGCCGCCACTTCGCCCGCCGGTTGGAGAACCACACCTGTGAGGAGGACAGGCAGAGAGGGTGAAGGTGAAGCGGGTGACCTGAATGCTGGGGTCGCTCAAGTGCATCCCATGCGAGGGGGACACAATTCTGAAACTTTCGCACACCTCGTAATTCAGGAAAACAAAATTAAAAATATTAAAAAAAAAAAACGATTTTAAAGAAATCTGGGAAAAAATCACAAAAGCTCTGATTAATTTCACAAAATTCAGAAAAAATTACATTTGTACTCCAAAAATTAAAGTCTGTCCGTCTGTCTACGCTACCTGTATGCGGGCCTCCGGGAGCTTGATCTTGCTGGCGAGCCGCTCCCGCGCGAAGACGTCCGGGTAGTGCGTTCTCTCGAACTCTGTAACCGGAGGAAGGGCATGAAGTTAGAGTGCGCAGGCGTGGTGAGGGCGCGCAGACACGCTGAGAGCGATGGATGGAGCCCCGCGGGAGCTTCGGCTCTGACCGTGAAAAAGCTGTAGGGAGATTACTTCTTTGAAACGCTCGCGAGATATCTGCTGAGAGCAGATATTTTTTTTTCTCCCTATTTGTTTCGCCCCATGCCGCGTTTCCCATTTCCCTGCCGCTATCTACACAAAGAAAGGACTCAGTTCGGCCCCATTTCCTCAAGGTCCCCTCCTCTCAGCGGCTCAGGGCGGCGCGGGGTGGGGCGGGGGGTGCGGGCCTGAGGGCGCTGCGGCGGGGCGGGGCTGCGCACGCTGTGGGCACTGTGGGCCCGGCCCGGCCAGGCACTGGGGTGGAGCGGGCTCCATATCGACTATCGATACGTTGACTTTTGGTCGCGGGCCGGGCTGGGCTGGGCCGGGTCGGGCGCGGGTGTCACCGTGATGGATCCCCTTTCACACGGGTCTGTTTCCCTCACCTTTTTCTAGGTTGTCGATCTGCTCGTTGGTGAAGGACGTCCGGTTCCTCTGCAGCTTCCGCTTGAGCCTGAGCCTGGCCTGGTCGTCGTCGCCGCCGGCGCACGAGCCCGGGTTGGAGTTGTCGCCGCCAGAGGCCGTCTCGTCGCTCTGCACGCTGTCCAGGTCCATGACTACAAACAGAAGAGGTTCGGAGGAGGGTGAGTGGTGAGCGCCAAAGCCGTCCAGCCCTCCTGGGAAACTATCACTTTTTTACACAGTTTTCCCGCACACAACGTATCGAGTATAGCGCCTACCGAGCAGCAGCAGCTTGCCGTAAATGTTGTTTACTGTATCAGCGTTGCGGGTGGGGCTGGTATCAGTGCCGGGGCGAGGTGGGGCGGGGCGGGGCGGGGGAGGAGAGGGTGCGGGTCTGACTATGGGGCTCAGTGCCCGGCTCTGCCCGGCTCTGCCCGGCTCCAGGAGGCGTTCGTTACGTGTATACCAACTTGCGGATTCGCTGAGGCAGAAAGGGCCGATAACGCGACGAGGACGGAGATAGGTGTGGGGGGTGGGGCCCGGCAAGGGGGCGAGAGAGACAGAGATAGGGAGGGCAGGGAGAGGTCGCGCCGCGGAGGGGTGGCCGCCTCGCCCCGCCCCGCCCGACTTCGCTGCGGTCTGAGGGAGGAGGCGCGAGGCGCGGGCGGGTCGGGGCGGGGCGGTCCTGGGCGGGTCGGCGGCGGAGAAATGCGAGGGTACAGTCTCCGTATCTGGAGGAAGAAGTTGTAGTCGTACTCCTAGAGCCCCGCCCCGTCCGCCCCGCGCCGCGCCGCGGTGGTAAGACAAGAGTTTTCAAAGTTATAGGCTCGGGATGGGTTGGGCTCCTCGCCTTGCCCATCGGGTTGCGTACGCCCGGCTCGCCAACCCCCCCCCCCCCTCTTACCCCCAGCGTACCACCAGAGTGCATACTAAGAGGCCCCACGCACTTTGGGGCCGAGCCCCCGCTCTGCGCGCCCTGCGCTCCGCCCTCGGGCCTCTCCCCTCTCGCTCTGGCTGCGGCTGTTCTCTGACAGTCTTTCTCTTTTCCCCGGCTGGCCTGGGGCCCGGCGGGCCCGGCCCGAACCGGCGGCGGTGGTTGCGGAGAAGGGCTTTATTCCCGCCGTTCCCTCCCGATATCGACAGCCCGTTGGGTGCGAGATATGGCAGCGCCCACCCCGCCCCGCCCCGCCCCGCCCCGCCCGTGCCACCTTGAGCAGCAGCCTCCAGTGTGTACGGCGGTCTCACCGGGCCGGGCGGGGCGGGCCTATACCTGAGGGAAGGCCCCCTCTGTTGGGCTCAGCTGGAGGGCCGCCCGCTCCCAGCCCCACCAGCCCCGTGGCCTCCTCCCCTCAGCGCCATTCTCAGCGGTATGGCAGCCCCGCAGGGCCCTGCAGGGCGGAGCGGAGGCATAACGCCCGCCTCGCTTCCCGCTCGCCTCCTCGGCGCTTAACGCTCCCTCCTCTCTCTCTCTCTTGCTCCTTCCCTCTCCTCCCCCTCCCGCGTACCCCCCCGCGCCGCCTGCGCACCCCGAGGCCAAGTCGGGGCGGCGTGCGGCGTGGTTTGGAGGGGGAAGGGGGATGATATCAGCGTGGAACAGTCGCTATCACTTACAGCTCCTCCCGGCACGGCGCGGCCCGGCCCGGCCCGGCACGGCTCGGCACGGCGCTAGCTTATGGGGGAAGTTTCACTTTAGCGAGGGGATGTGGGGTCGGGGCGGGGCGTGGCGAAACGAGGCAGCGCGGCGGAGGGGTGGGGGCGGAACCGAGGGGGTTGGCAGCGGCACGCGGGGCGGGGTGCTGGAGGGGCGGACGGGACTGGCGGGCGTGGCTGCGCCGTAAGATATGGAAAATAATAATATAACAGGTCGGGCCGGGCGAGGGTTGGCGTGGCGGAACGAGGCAAGGCGTGGCGGGGCGGGGCGGGCCTCGCGGTCCGCTGCTGCAGCCGCGCGACAAAGCGCCGTGATATGAGAAAGGGACACGGACGGCGGCGGGGCGGGGCGGGGCGGGGCGGGGGAAGCAGCCCCGGTGGGGCCGAAACTCAATATCATCGCGTGGCGGCCGCCGGCGGGGCCTCGTGGACCTGCTTCGTATTAAAACTCGTCGAGACCGCCGCCGGGCCGCGCGTGCGGCAGCAACGGCACCACGCCTCCTCCTTATTACACTGGGAAAAATAAACTTGTAAATTTTTGATTTTTGAAAAAAATATTTTAAATCTACGACCGCCCACTCCTGCTCGTCGGTCAGTTTCAAGTAAACCCCGTAATGACGCACGTTATCGCAAAAGGGATTACGCGCGACATTATGCACTTTTTGTTGAATATTTTCTAAGCAAGCTCCTGAAATGTATTTCTGATTGCACCACTGAATTCCTTGGAAAATTTCCGTTTGAACGAGCATACATGTGATTAGTATCCCACCCATAATTTTCGAGCACGTGCTGCTGTAAGCATTCTTGCCAGTGTTTGTATTTGACCCTGGAACCCTATGACATGTATGCTCGTTCGAACGGAAATTTTACGAGGAATTGAATGGTGCCGACAAAATTAGTAGTTAGGAACTTGCTTAGAAAATATTCAACTAAAACTAGATAGTGACGCACGTCATCTCTTTTGTGAGAACGTGCGTCATTATGGGGCTTCCAGTGATGGAGGAAGTGCTTGTAAAATAACAATTTAATATTGTAATTTTACGACTCACATCATAGAAAATTTTCCCGTAAACCCATACGACTATTTTTCAATGTACTGCTCCTAAAAATAATTCCCCCCTCCCCCTCCCCCCCCCAAAAAAAAACAGACACAAAAAACAACCTATTCTCCTGTATTGTGAACCACCATTTTTGTTATCTGATGACAGGTGTCCCTCGCCTCGTGCGCCGGGTTGGCGTGTATATGTGCGTGGAGTTGGCTTTACCTAGCAGGGGCCTCTCCGGACACTCTCACGAACGGCATAAAAAGACTAGCTCGGGGCGGAGCGTGGCGTTGGCGGGAGAGAGGGTCGTATCCGCCGGGCCGGAAGCGTTGGGCCGCTGCCTCGTCCGCCACTCACCGCTCTGCGGGGCGGGCGGGGCTCTCCGCGCGCTTATTCACACGAGCATGGCGGGGGTCTTCTTCTGGCCGCGGTGATACGTTTGGCAGAATGGCCTCAGTGTGTGTGAGTGAGCCATGAGCGGGAATGTTTAGAGGAGGGCTGGGTGAGTCCGTGCAAACTGTTTCAGCAGATGTACTGGGAAAATTTTCCGTGATGCGTGTCGAAAATTTAAAAATTGCAAATTGCAAACTTACAAAGCACTACTACAAATCACTTCGTATCGACTTGGAATTTGCATTGACGAGAAACACTATTGTGTATAGCACATTTACAACAGGAATTATAAATAATAGAAATTTAAATTTTAAAAAAAAAATGTAAATAATAGAAATTTAAATAAATATATTCAACACTTCTCCCCCTGTGCGCGGCCGTTCGATAATTGATCGCTTCGCCCTCGCGCAGCCGGGGCCGGGGGGCCGGCGGGGCGGAGCGGGGCCCACGGCGCCCGGCGGGTAGGCAGCCCTCCTGCAGGCGTGCCCGGCGGGCCGGCCCTCCTCACGGGCGCTGACCGCTGGGAGGGGCGCGCGGCCGCGGCGAGGCGCCAGTGCGGCGGAGCGAGCGTTTCATTCAGGGAAATAAACGGACAAGTTGGACAAATGAAGACAGGAAAAGTGAAACCCATGCCGCCCGCCACATCAAAGCGATCGGATACGATGAAAAAGGACACTGGGTGAGCGCAGCAGGACTCACAGAGCTGCACCCCGCCCCGCCCCGCCCCGCCCCGCCCCGCCCCGCCCCGCCCCGCCCCGCCCCGCCCCGCCCGGACTCAGGTCACTCCTCTCGGCACTGGCGTGCTTCATTAGCCGGAAGGAGATTGATTCTAGCGGGCGGCGCGCTGCGGAGCGGGACCCTCGGGTATCCCGTCCGGTCGCGAGCTGCCGCTGCCGCTGCCGCTGCACTTGACGGCGACGCTCTTGTTGAGGTCGGGCCGGTAGCAACGCGCCCGCCACAATCCGCCACTACTTGCCTTTATTCTTTTCAAACCGTCTGCTCCCCGCCGGCGCGGGCGCGCGCGCCGGCTCGCTTCATTCGAATTTAAATAAATAGAGAACGGCGAATTAAATAAAATGAAAAGGAATTGAATTAGTATCCGTCCGACTGATCATCGGGCGACCGTGGTGTATGTGTGTGTGTGTGCGTGTGTGTGTGAGAGAGAGAAGAGAGAGAGAGAGAGAGAGATGAGGGGAGGGGGGGACTGAGTGTCCCGGTGACATACAGCTCGGAGCAGGGCTGCTCTGGCCGCCGGCCCGGCCTGGTCGGGGGAGTTGTTTAGCGAAAGAGTGACACGAGCCCCCTCCCCCACTCATTCCCTCCCCTCGCCCTCCCATTCTCTCTCCCTCTCCTCCTTCTCCTCCCCCCCCCCTTTTCTCTCCTTTCCCGCCTCACAGGCTCGATCCCTTACGAAACGCGCGGCGGGGAAGGACAGCAGTGAGGGGTGAATGGAGTGAGAGAGGCAGAGACAGTGAGACAGAGAGAGAGCGAGCGAGAGAAATAACCGGCGCGGCGCGCGAGAAAATGAGACAAAGCGTTAGGGAGGAGCGTGTATGCGAATGCTGCGCGGCGCGGCCGAGGCACGGCAAAAAAACAGGAGCGCGATGTGACGGAAAGGGGCAGGGAAAAAGAGGGGGTTGTCTGGTGCTGTGTGTGTGCGTGCGTGTGGATGTTAAATGGACGCTTATGCCATCGTCGAACTAAACTGCTCGCGAGGTGCCTGGGGTAGGGGATGGAAGGGGGGGGAGCCATGTAGGATCGTGTGTGTGTGTGTAAGAGAGAGAGAGAGTTGGAGCCGGCCATAAGTAGCCACTTAATTCAATAAATGACGTTCTCTCCCTCCCCCTCGGCCCCGCCCCGCCCCACCCTTCCATCACAACGGCAGTGAGCCTGGCCGAGGCGGGGCGGGGCAGTGCTGTTTGCGTTGGTGCCCTGCCCCT
Source organism: Frankliniella fusca (assembly GCA_029379305.1). Taxonomy (NCBI): domain Eukaryota; kingdom Metazoa; phylum Arthropoda; class Insecta; order Thysanoptera; family Thripidae; genus Frankliniella; species Frankliniella fusca. The sequence continues at coordinate 247,596 of JAHWGI010001167.1, forward strand.
GCCAGGGACGTCACCCAGATATCATTTTAAACTAGCTTTTATTTTGATTTTTTACGCCCCTTGCTTGTCTCTCACACGTTCGTGAATGAGTACGAAAAAACGACACAGAAGCCATTTGAATGAATTTTGGCCTTGATCGGTTGCCTGTGCTGTCGCTCTATGTCATGGTCATCGACGACCGAATTTCGGGAATCACAATATTATTCTTTGTCTCAATCTTGATCAATAATGTGTTTGTCTCTGAGCTAACCATACGATGGCTACCAAAACGTTAATTTTTTTTTTCCCCCTGCTTACAACCTGCTTGTCTATCGTGTGAGGAGGTAAAGGTAAAACCAACGCAACGCTATATGTTTGCCTTTGTCATGCGGAGTGGCCGGGCGGCCTGTGCGTGGGGGCCGCGGGCCGCGGGCGCGGTGCTGAGCCGAGCTGGTCTGGTCTGCTGCCGCCATCGCTGTGAGCAGCGCTCGGCGCGGCCATCACCCGCTCCGCTCCCAGCCTCGCCCCGCCCCGCCCCGCCCCGCCAGACGGGACAGGGCAGTCAACTTTCCGTAATGATTTTAAACGGCCATCTACTCCCCCCCCCCTTGCCCCTGCCCTCCTGTCCTGCGCGCCGCGAGCTTCGCCAGATGTCCGCCATAAAGATGCGCTAATATCTCCGCGTGCGTTTGCACACACTCACTCACACATACACAGACAGACAGACAGACAGACAGACAGACAGACAGACAGACAGACAGACACGCGTGCTCGGAGGAATAAGGCGCTGATGCAGGGGCTGCAGGGCCCGGTATTTGCAGAGGATGTTTGCTCCGCCCAGTCCGGCCGGGCCCCGCCCCGCCCCGCCCTCCCCCGCCTCACCACCTTACAAGGGCTTTAATCGCCTCCGCATTGGGGCGGCGCGTGTTTGCGCGGAGTGGGCTCGGCTGACCGGACCGCCCACCCCGCCGTCAACATCCGCCCCTCGCCTCGGCCCCACCCCGGCCCCTCCGGGTGCAGGGCGCTTCCTACTGTTGACCTCCCTCCCGGAATGCCCCTCTTTATGATGAGCTATACCTGATCCTTCCGCGCGTCTACTGAGCCCCCCCGCCCCCACCCCCCCCCCGCCCTCGGCGAGCAATGTAAAACGAGGTAGCCGCAACCGTGCATGGTTGAGCTGAAAGAGGGTCTGACTTGGGCTGCGCGACGAATTTAATTTGAAATACGCGCCGTTTCATTCATTCAGTCACGTTTGGTTGTCTACCCATACTCAGCCACAAACAACCTCTCACGCTGGTAATTGAAATATAGCTCAATGCGGAAACTGGCAATGTACTTTTTCTTACATATGAAATGTAACTATATAAACGTGCAGATTTATAAACAAAATTGAAAGAATATTGCGCATTGATCTGCATAAATTATTATATACATGCAGAAAAAATGCACAAAAGTAAACAAAATTCTACATAATTTGGCACGATTTTTTACATAAATCTGCATGTTTAAATTATTAGATTTCACATGTACGAAAAAGAACATTGCTAGTTAGAGTGTATAAAAAATCAATTTAGCTGAGCTTATAAATTTTGCTCAACTGATGAATTAAGCTTAGAGAATAAATTTTAATTTTATTCTAGCTTCGCTAATAATTTTTTCTTTAAATTCAGCTGAGCTACTCATTGAACGTCAGTTAATAAAAATTTAGCCTAGCTAAAAATAAATCTGAATTGTATTTTAAGTTTAGCTGAAGATACCAATCACAACAATAATAATTACACTAGTATTTATAGTCACTGGTGACTGTTGTGGACTCCTCTCCCCACGATAGGTGTATCTATTGAAGTGGGAAATAGTGGTAAAGAGATGGTTCGAAAAGGTATCGAATAGCATTAGATCGCGTCCGGGGCTGCTCGGCTCCTCACATCCCCGTCACGGTGCGCCTCCCGCCCCGCCCCGCCCCGCCCCGGCTGCGACACAACAGCGGGCCGCACCGCAGCGCACCGGCAGGCGAGGCGAGGCGCTTGGGGTAAGGATAGGCTGCTGCGCTATCCAATAAATCCAGTGTACTGGCTGGTGAGGCTGCAGCCGCGAGGCCGCGGAGCGGGGAGGAGGACCCCCTAGGTTTCAACCTCCCCTCCCCTCCCCCGCTCCCCCCCCCCGTGCATAAAAAAGAAGAAAAAGGTTATGTAGCTATACTCTTTTGTTCCGGTATTGAAATAGAATCATTTGGGTGTAAATAATTTGCTTTGCTGGATTTTCAGGCGCTACTGTTCCTTTCCCTCCCGCTACCACCCAACTGAATCCTCGCGTCTCTCTCCTCTCCCCTTTTCTCTCTGTCTCTCTGTTTCTATTTCTCTTCTCTTTTTCTTCTCTCTCTTTCTCTCTATCCTAGGCGGCGCTCGGCGCTCCTACCAACTCTTGTCCTCTCTCTTTCTCCCCCGCGGGTCCGCCTTGTTCATCTCAACGTCCAGCTGACAGCACTGACTCGCTTCCTCCACTCCCCTCCTCTCTCTCTCTCTCTCTCTCTCTCTCTCTCTCTCTCTCTCTCTCTCTCTCTCTCTCTCTCTCTCTCTCTCTCTCTCTCTCTCTCTCTCTCTCTCTCATAGTTTCTTTCCCTACACTGCTCCTTCTCCTTCTCCCTTGCCTGTGGTGAGAATGACAACAGAAGTCACGGCCGTACTGATGACTTAGCTGTTGCCTATATCCTCCCACATTTATCCAGCCACACACGAGAGGGAAATGTTTTTGTTACTTAAGGATGCGCGCGAGCTGGCGCGAGCGGGGTTGTGGGGATGGGCCGTAGGAGAGACGGTCGCGCAGACAGACAGCCCCACGGCGAGTCAAAAGATGGGAAGAGAGGGGAGAAAAAAAAACGGGGGAATAAAGGGGAGAGAAAAGAGAGAGGGCGCGGGCCGCGCGGGCGCGCCGGGGCCGCCGGCTCAGGACAAGGCCTGTCAGCTGCAGGAGATTCTTCCTCGGAAAGAGAAGGGAGGTGATGGCGATGAAATTCTGTGTTGCAACAAAGTCTGTCTCTGCTTGGCGCGGGGCGGGGCGGGGCGGGGCGTGCCACGTCGCGGGTTACATCACCGCGTTACGCCGCCCACGGAAATGCAGAGATGCGTGCGCAGCTCTGTCAGATAACGGAGCCGTCCGCTTATATATTTTTGAGTCCGTGAGCACCGCCTGCGTCGCAAGGACTTCCGAAAGTACGCAAAACTATATGTCACCTTATGATATTGTTCAAAATCATGCGAACGTTCGTCGCAAAGAATAATTTGAAGCCTCTCCTTTGTTCGCCTAACAGACGAACTAGTTCGAAACGCAATAGATTACGAATTTTTTCCCGCTTTACACACTGAATAGTTTGGAAGTTGCGATGAAATACTTAGCAATTTCGTGCTGGGCTACTTACGAACAATAGTTTGCAATACGAGCTTTATCTTCGCGCAAGGTTTTAACAGTGCGCGACATCACGGACGCTTGCCCTTCGTTTGATCTGCGTGCCGGTGCGTAAGATTAGGTAAGGATGCGCGATGTTGGGGCGTGGCGGGGCGGGGTGGCCGGCAGCCGGCGCGCAGCCATGTTTAATATCGTGCCGTGGGCGTGGCCGGGTGCGCGGTGCGGCGCGATGCGAGCCGAGGTGAGGGAGAGAAGGGGAGGGAGACACACGTGTTCACCAGGCGCACAGCCTGTTACGAATTTTACGGTTCGCGGGGCCATGGCTCCGGGGCGTGGGGTGGGGCGGGTGGGGCGGGGCGGGGCGGGGCGGGGCGGCCCTGGGCCCCGTATGCGCGCGTAAAGCTTTTCGTGTCGGTCCGGGGGCGTCCCTGGCCGCCCTGGGCCCCTGCCCTGCCCTGCCCTGCCCTGCCCTGGGCCCCTGCTGCTGCCGCCTATGCCCTGCTCCCCCTGCTTCATTTCTGCCAAAGCGAATAAATATTCAGATTTTCTTATATTAAAGACGCTTTCGCTCGTCGAGCAGCGGCTGTGTTCGAGCGGCGGGGCGCGGGCACGATTTTCTACATTTGTCTTTATTCTCGTGTATGGTGTGGTGTGGTGCTGCGCGGCGCGGTTGTGCCCGGCGGGGCGGAACACATTATCGTGGGGATTCAATCCCTAAACGCCTTGTCAACGCTGAGCAGAACCGCGGGGTGGGGCGGGGCGGGGCGGGGCGGGGCGGGGCGACCGCGTCCCGTCGCGCACAGCGAGCGGCGCGGCGCGACACTGCGAGTGCGGCCCGCCCCGCCCCGCCCCGGCAAAGCGCGCGCCGATTTGTTACTGTCACATTGACTTCATATCGACAAGCGGTGCGCCGAGCGAGGCGAGGGTGGAGCGGAGGAGAACGCGACAGACCTTTCAGAAAGAACAGAAAAAGGACCATTTTTTCCCCGTTTTTCTTCCCTTAGGCACGAGAAATTATGGACGAAGCGGAGCAGGGAAATTAAGGAAATTATCACACTCTCATCTTTCGTGGGGTTGTCGCCCTTGTCTTACTCGCGGGGGCGGCGAGAAGTAGAAATAAAATAAAGAAAGAAGTCAAGTAATTAAAAGACGGCAGGAATGAAAATGGCTGGGAACGAGCAAACGGCATTACTCAGGTCGTTTGGGTGACGTCACGGCGGGCGGGCGGGCGGATTTTATCACCGCGCCGCCCCGCTCCGGGGAGGAGGCACAACGGCGGAAAAGTCGAGCGTCATCGGGGATGAGGAGAGGCGCGGTGGGGCGGGGCGGGGCGGGGCGGGGCGAGGCGAGGCGGGGCGAGGTGGGTCAGAGGGTTTGCAAGGGTTCGCAGACGCCTGGGCCAGGACCGAGGCCAGGATGGAACTCGGCCTCGGCCCACGGGCGGCGGCACTACTTGCTCTCGCCCCGACCTGCCCCGCCAGGGCTGGCCGGTACGTCCGAAGGTCACCCCACGCTTCTCCGCCTCGCCCCGCGAGCCGCGATCGAAAGCCATAGCCCCCCGCGCCCGCGCCCCGCCCAGTGTTCCTCACCGCCATTGGAGATGGTCGGGCGGATATAACAAATATGACAATATGAGAAACGGACAAAGCGCTGGGCGGGACGGGGTGGGCTCGTGCGGGGGCGTGGCTGGGGCGCCTGGGCGGGGCGGGGCGGGGCGGGGCGGGGCGGGGCGGGGGTTAGTAGTCAGAGACGGAGGGAGAGGAAGGATGAAATACAGATGCGCCCCCGCCCCACCCCGCCCCGCCCCGCCCCGCCCGCCCCAGGCCCGGCCACGCTCATGATTGCAACGGGAGTACGGGGGCGTGCTGTGCTGCGGAGGGGACGGGGTGGGACGGGACGGGACGGGCTGCGCGTTCTTTCTCTTGGAGAGAGGGGCGTTCCATAAATGACGTGCGACACGTCCAATAAGAAGAGCCCGCGGGGACCTTCGAGACGAGGCGTCATCATCAATGTCAGCATCATCGTCATCGCGTCACCCTTCTAATAAGTATAGTATAATAGTTTTCAATCAGAGTTTTGCCCGCACGATGCTCCTGCGCGGGGTTATTGTTGTTGAGCGCTTGACGGGGCGCAAGACTTCCCATAACTCCTCCGAGCCTACTACCCCAGGCACCCGCCACGCCCCGCGCCGCCCCGCGCCGCCCCGCAGCCAGCGGAGCTCAGCCAAGAGAGGTTCGAGTTTGGAAGGGGCGGCTATGAAACTCAGCACGCTCGGGCGGGCCGGGCGGGCCGGGCGGGCCGGGCGAGGCGGGGTGAGGTAGGGTGGGGCGGGGCGGGGCGGGGCGCCACTGACGAGAAGAGGGAGATGAAGGGATGAGGGAGGACTTGCGCCCTCTGTCCCTCCACCTCTCCCCTCCTCCCCTCCCCCCACCCCTCACAACACTCGCGCCTTCCTAAACTCCTCGTCCAAGCTGCGACAGGTGGCTATTGATCTTTCTCCCTGTACCATAATACCCCCTGCCTTCTCACAACCTTTGTAGATAATACACGATACGGCTGTTTTTATTTTTGTTATTAAAAGTTTCGTGCTCTTTTTGACTCCTCCCCTCCCCCCCCCCCCCTCTCTCATATTGCGTGCCCTCTTCCTCTCTCGTTCTCGTTCTCTCTTGTCTCCCTTTGGCCAGCCGCTCAAACTTTGAGCAGCAGCATCGAACTTGATGAGGGTTGGTTAGACAAAGGGCAGAGCCGCCAGGCGCGGCGCGGCGTGGCCGGGCTGGTCCGTGCCGGGACGTGCCGGGCCGAGCCGCCAACTGGCCGAGCCAAATCAATAACCAGTCCCGAGCCGAGCCTGGAGGACTAGAAGGGCGTATAACGGCTGCAGCGGGGTGGGGCGTGACGGACCGAACCACTTAGCGAGTCGCTCCTGACAAGACGAGACGCCCGCTCGCGAGGGGTCAGCTCTAATGGACTGCCATACACTAACGCTCACGCTCTAGTCTAGTACAAGCTCAGTGTGCTCTCATAAGCATTTTTCCCCTTCTTTCCCCCACCCCATTCAAAAACAATCTGAGGGAATTCAAGTATTTATCCCCTCTCTCTCAGCCCAGCTCCACCCCGCGCACGAACGGGTAATGGGACTGCCGCCCCTCATTGTGGTGAGGACGGTGGCCAATAGAGTGCCATCGAGCCTTTGAGGTAAGAAAGCGCGGAGAGAGAGAGAGAGAGAGAGAGAGAGAGAGAGTGAGAGAGAGAGAGCGCCTGGCTCCGCTCACCCCTCATTGGCGCGCCGTATGCTCCCAGCCCTCGCCCAAACTCGCCGCGGTGTCAAGTGCTCGTCTCGAGTCGAGCCGCGAACCGCCCTCCCCGCCGCCATACGCCATACGCTCAGGGATTGATTGACCGTGCCTAATGTCGCGCGCTAAAGTTTTTTTTATTTTTTTATTATTATTTTTTTAAAAGTAAAATGTTATTCCATGGCACCGGTGTGTCGGGTCAGGGTCAGAGGGCCTCTGAGGTACGAGGCCGAGGTGCTGCTGGTGTCGACAGCAGCGGGTCGCTGATGTGTTTACTTACGCTGGATGTGAAAGATCGAGGGGAGCGATGCTCTGTGGTCTCTGATCTCCGTGGAGCGTGGCTCCTGCCCGCTCCCGCTCGCTCCCGCCCGCACCACTGCGGCCCAAAGTGTGAGCAATAGCCCGGGGCCATGGCACCGCCACCGCGGATTAGACCAGCGAGCACCCTGGGGACACCGCTGTCAGCCCCACCCAGCCCCGCCCGGCAAGTTGAAGCAAAGTGCGCTGGGCTCGGGCCGCGGAGGGGCCGTCCCTAGTGCGCTGTGCCCCGTCCCGAACAGCGATGCCGATGCGTGCACTCTTTGGCGCACTCCCTGAGTGCGAGAGAGACAGAGCGCTCTCGCACCCTTGGCAGATTCCTTGAGAGTGAGAGAGATAGAGCGAGGAGTGCGGCAGCGGAATCGGTCCGCCGCCTGCCTGCGCCTGCTGCGCCGGCGGCGCGACCGCTGATCCGATAGCTGGGGCGGGGCCGGGGCCGGGGCCGGGTCGGGGGTTCGAGTTTTCGCGGCGCCAGGATCGCTATGCGGATCTAGACTTTACCCTCTCCCTCGCGGGGTTTGGGTTCTGCTTGCTTGCCTTCTGGGCCTCGCCTCCACCCGCCCCCGGGGCTCAGGGATTCGAGCCGAGCCGCAGACAAACCCGCCACAAAGCCTCGCCTCGCCTCCACCCCTGGCACGCCCCGGCCTGCCCTGGTGGTGCCCCGGGGCATCCAAGTACTAATCCCCGCCCCCACCCGTCCGCCCGTCCGGCCGGCCGTCCTCCCCCGGGGCTGATGCACTTGTTGCACGGCACTACCCCCCAGGGAATCCCACCCCACCCTACCCCACTTCCCCGGACCCCGTTCACGTTAACAACTCCCGGCCGCAGAACAAGGCTCCTGGGACAGGACGGTGCGGGACGGGACGGGCGACGGGGTGCGGACCGCAACCGTGGGAGAGCCGTGGCGCCGCCGGGTCATGGGGTGTGACGTCATCGGACGTCATGGCGCTCCTGGGAGAGCTGGGAGACCGGGGGAGACCCTAGTCATCTCCTGTCACCGTCACAGCGTGACTGCCCCTCCTCCTCCCCGTCACGGCGCGGAGGGGTGCGCGTGCCTCCCATGCCCGCCCGTTAGGGGCCCCACCCCACCCCCGACCAGGCCCGGCGCGGGGCCGCGGCTCAAACGAGCTTAATACAAGCCATTTCGCTCCAGTGCATTCCAATCTCAGGACCAGCTGATTGTGAGATCCGCGGATTTCACGCTCGGGGCGCCGCTCCAGATGGGGTTGCCGACCTGCCCTTGAAAATGCAGCAGCAGACGGGGCGGGGCGGGGGGGCGGGGCGGGGCAGGGCAGGGCAGGGCTGGGCGGGGTGATCTGCGGAAGGGAAGAGCGGAGCGGGGACGAGCCCTCCTAGGTGGAGCCGTCCAACGGGGCGGGGCGGGGGAGCTGCCAGGGAAGTGCGCGGCGCTCTAAACGCCCTCGAGAGCTGTCTGCCCACGTCCCCTGGCGGTCTGGAGAACTATACCTGCGGTCCCGCCAGGTCCCAGCGGGTACCGCCGCCCGCCCCCGCCATCCTGGTTGCGGGACTTATTTGACTCATAAATAGGTTACTCGGCGCTCGGAATTTTTCTGAATGTCTCCTTGAAAACTGTTGAATGGAATTTATACTGTTTTGACGTTTTGGGGCGTCTTCCCGGATGCTGGGCCGAAAGGATTGCATGCTGGTGGACGTTCAGGACGTTTCTCTCCTGGCGCGCTGCGCTCGGGTGCGGGCCGGCGGGCCGGCGGCGCTGCCACTAGGGAGGGGGTGGCTGGCTGGAGCCGCGCTGGTTAATGTACCTATTACGCGGGGCGCCGCTGCCGGCCGCTGTCGCTGACAGATGAGTGTAAAATGCGAAAAGATGCGGTGTGGGGGTGGAAGAGGGTGGCCGGGGGGAGGGGGAGGGGTTCTGGTGGCGCGGGGTGATGAGTGAGTGCGCCGAGCAGCCGCCTGCCCCGCTCCGCCCCGCCCCGCTCGGCTCCTGTCTCTGACATGCCTCGGGGCGGCAGGGAGAGGAGAGGGGGGGGGCGCCGCGCCGCGAGTCTGATACTGTATCGTTTCATTTGCAGACTGTTTGCCGTCGGTTTCAAAGCGTCCCGCCCTGCTCCGCCCCGCTCCGCCCCGCCCGCTTTCCAGTTGCCCGCAGCAGCAGCAAGCACCCGATGGCGATGGTCATCGCGGGCGCATGCGAGGTCGAAGGTCGCGGACCGCGCGTGCTCCCCCTCAGGTGCGGGGCCGGGGCGCGGGCGGGGAGCGTAGCGGGAGCACTGGCACTAGTGCTGCCCCGCCCCGCCCGCCCCGCACTGACGCGCGGAGTATTATGCGTAGAGTTGACGCTGGCGATATGACTCCTCCTACTCAAACATACGGCCGCCCCCGCCTGTGCCCCGCTGGCCCCGCTCTGCTATGCTGTGCTGCTGGCGGGGCGGATCGGGGCCGGCGCAACAATGGCGCCCGTGCAAACATCACGGCGGCGCGGCAGTGCGTGGCAGCAGTGGCAGCCGGCAGGGCAGGGCACTGAGCGTAGCTGGGGGCGGGGGCGCGGGGGCGGGGGCGGGTCCCGACCGTCCCGACACGGACCCGGCCCGGCCCGGCCCGCCGGCCTAGCCTGCTCCCCGAGGCCAGGCCGAGGCCGCCGGGGGCAGTTTGAACAAGAGCAAGTCAATATTTGCTGCGTAATCCGGCAGCAGCTATAGGCGGCAAATGAACAAACGGCTGGCCTCGCTAGCAGAGGGGAAGGGGGAGGGGGTGAAACCCGGTGTCGTCATAGTGTAGACCGTATCGCGCACCCCTTTGCAGTGATGCGAGCAGGGGCGGAGAGGGAGGGCTCGCGGGTAAGGGTGGGAGTGTGGGGAGTGTGCTACCATCTATGCTACCACGCTGATCTGCCTCTGCCTGCTTCTGTACCTGTTCGATATGTATGGTATGTGAAAACTATAAAAAAAAACCGATCTTATTGAGGAGGTGACGACTTATTCCCGCTACCTGCTGTTAGTTTTTGATGATGCGAGTGCGATAGCGGAGTGTGGGCGCCTCACGCGCACAGGCAAGCATCGGGCCCCCGTACTCCGTAGCGCCTCGCCGCGACGCCCCTCAGCGCCCGGCTGTTTATTCATTATTGTACTTTTGATTACGGTCGGGACCAGACCAGGCAGGGCGGGCCGGAGCAGGAGGGGTTGCGCCTTTAGGGTGGCGGCGTCCTCCCCCTCCCCCTGGCCCTGCTAAAGCGTCCGCAGGTCCGCAGGCCAGAGCCGGGTCTCCATTCCACTTTAGGCCCCGAGACACCACCACCACCACCCTCTGCCAGATGACGGCGATATAAGCACCGAGGGAGGGTTCAGTGCCGCGTCGCGTGCGGTTATCTGCGTGTCACGTCGCGCCTTACCTTTTTTGCAGGGTAGCTCGCTCTCGAGGCCGTGGGGGCTCGCGCTGCCGGGGAGCAGGGTCGGGAAGGGGACTGCTGCCGCCGTGCGGGTACCTGGGGGACGAGGCAGAGGCCGTTAGTGAGGCTCGGACCGGAACAAGCTGTACTGTAACTGTATACGAGTGCGCGAGTCGGGGTGGGGGTACTCACACGGGCCAGGGGTTGGGCCGGTGCCACGCGGCGCCGTGCTGCCCGTTAAAGATCCTCAGCTTGTCGTAGACGGACTCGGCGTGCGACGTCGGCGTCCCCGGCGCGGGCGGCGTCGGCCCGCCCGGGTGCGTCGGCGTGCTGCTCTGCTGCTCCTTCTGCGCCGCCAGGTTCCGCAGCACCCTGTTGATGGACGACACCTGCCAACAACAACAAGACCGAGAGCGTGGTCACGTGTGTGCGCGGGCATGTCTGCAGCGGCGCGGGCGCCTCTCCCGCTCAGCCGAGATAAGCGGAACGGAGCGGCGCGTCGCTGCGGACTCGCTCATCCGCACGGGCTGGATACAAGGCAAGAAGAATGGGAGGCCGCGCGGGGGTGGCGCGTGCGAGACTACAAGCTGGGGAGCTCGCGCTGCGAATATGGTCTGAGAGCTGTTCTGCTGTAGGGAAAGAGGCGGGGGGCACTTCGAAAAGTCATTGTACAGCCCCCCCCAATAAACCATTCAGAAAAACAAAAATCAAAATAAAATCAAGAAGAAAGTTTCAGAGAAATCCGGAGAAATCCGTAAAACTGAAAACAAATGAAGAAAGGCAGACAAAATGAGAGAGAAATAATACACCAAAATGTGATAGAAATTTTCATTCTTCTCTTGAAAAATTGAAAAACTGAAAAAAAAATTATGAAAAAACAAAATTAAAACAGCTATAATGAAAAATACAAAAATTCACTTACAAAGAAATTATTATTTACATTTTGTATGAGTGATACCCCCTTGCTGTCCAGTCCCTGCCCTATCCTGCCAGCCTAGCCCAGCCCCGCCCCCGCCTCCTCGTACCCGACCCGACGGCCTCTTGAGCCGTGCGACGAGAGGAATAGACAGATCGGCGCGGGCGCGGCCGATATTTGTGGGGCTAACCGGAGGGGGGTGGGGATGGGGAGAGGGTTCGAGCTCGCCGTGCATTATTGTCGTCAGATTGTCGCCTGCGCTTAAGAAAACGTGCGGTGGGGGTTATACAACGTAAAGCGTGAGGGTGAAGGACAGATACGAGAAGGCGAATAAAAGCGTGAGGAGAAGGGATAGAGGAGGTAGATGCAGTAAAAAGAGGAAAAAAGGGGGGGGGGAACAAGTGGCCCTGGGGTTGAGCTGGTACGCGCGGGGCCGGGTCGGGCTCAGGAGCACTTGATAAGAAAACGACAATAATGCAATGTCACCTGGACTCAGTGCTGGGGAGGCGCGGGGCGGGGCGGAGCGGGGAACAGCAGGCTGAGGGACTCGCTGGGGGACAAAGAGAGCCAGAATGAGTGAGTGTGTATGTGTGTGTGTGTGTGTGTCGCGCGGACTGAATGGCAGGCGATAAGAGGGAAGTACTACGGGGAGTGCTGTGCTGTCGCGTAGCAGAGCCAGCTTGTCCGCGGGTGAACGAAGACGTATGGTTTGAATAGCCTGAACGACGTTTCTAGATCAACCTGCTGGTACGCACTAAATGACACCAATTTTATTACTCTGACATAATTGTCATTATTTGAAAATGTAGTACTTTGCACATAGTGCTCTTAGCACAACGAACAGTTTGCAGATCTGCTCTAAAGTTGTGGTGGCACGGAGGGGAATGGGGCGGGGCGGAACACCACGTGGCTGTGGCTGCCAGCGGCCGATAGCTATGGCGCCGAGCTGCGGGGCGGGGCGGGGCGGGGCGAGGTGAGGAGGAGGAGGCGCCGCCCCAAAAATGTCATTTGATATCGTTCTCTCCCCTTACTCGCTCTCCGTCGTGGCGCGACGCCCATCGCCCCCCCCCCCCCTCCCCCGGGCCCTGCACCCACCAGCCTCAACTCCGCGGGTCGCAAGGAAACATTAACGGGGTGTTTGCTGCGAATCCAAGATAGTGAACGTGTTGACCCACTGCTCGGCACTCAAAAAAAAAAGTTTGCCTCCGAGCAAAGTTTTTAGCTCTCGAGCAAAAAAAATACCTAAATAGACTCAGCTAATCTATTTAGCACCGGTGCGAATTTTTAGCTGTACAGCTATCTGAACAATTAATCCCACTTAGCTGTACTGCTAATTTTTTGTTCCTACAGCCAAGTTTTTAGCTCGGGTGCTAAATTAACCCACTTCAGTCGATTAACACCGAGCTGAATTTTATTTTTTCGCCTGGGGGGACGCCCATCCCTGCTCCTCCTCCCCCGAGTCCTTCACCCACCAGCCTCACCTCCGCGGGTCTCAAGGAAACATTAACGAGGGTGTTCGCTGCGAGTTCATGTTGGTGAACGTTTTGACGCACTGCTCGGGGACGCGTCCAACTTTTTAAAGATCAACCAGTTATAGGCCTGCTGCTGAGCTGCGGCACGTTAAGACCGGTGGGGCGGGGCGGGGCGGGGCGCTCTCTTGGACGGCGCTCCCCGTCGCTCCGCCCCTGGTGGGCCCCGTGGGGCGCCCCCGCCCTGCAGGGCGTCAAGGGGTTAATTATCACAATCTGGTATATTGAGCCTCCTGCGCCGCGCCATGCCGTGTCACGCCGCTCTGTTTGGCGTGGCGCTCTCGCCCCGCCTCGCCCCGCCCCGCCCGAGCCCGCCCGCCTGGCGCCCGCTTTGTGCAAGGGGGCGGGGGCGGGGTGTCCCGGGTGGGCCCATTGTCACCTCTCCGTCCCTCTCTATCCGCTGTCCCTCTCACTTTCTCTCCCCCTCCTGCCCTGCCTGCCGCTCGGCGCGGCGCCGCAACGCTCCATGTGTCACGCCGAGATGGAATTCAGCGCATGCTGTCTGTGCTTGGGCCCGGGCCCCCCGGCCCGGCCGTGGCGGAGCAGGGCGGAGCTCCTGGGCGGGCTGCTCTGGCTCTGCTACCGTCGTCCCCTCTTAGGATTATCACTCTCAGCCCACTTACGTACATTTTGTAAGTAACCACTAAAAATTTTGTGCAGCTGTAATACTTAGGAAATTACTAAGTAATAAGAACAATTTCTTAGTTATTTTTTTAGCAATTACCAATAATATTAACTATTTAATTACTTAGAAAAAAAGTTCGTAAAATACTTAAAAATTTGTAAGGAATACTTAGAAATTACTAAATATTTTCCAAAGTTTAAAATTTTTAGTCGTCTACGAAAGAAAAAGTCATTAGTGGGCTGAGAGTGATCACATCCCCCGCAAAATATCGCGTCAAACGGACCTGTATGTGATAGGGTTCTGAATGAAAAGCGGCAAAAAAAAATGAAAAGCAAGTAAAAAAAAAGGACTCGAATTTATGCCATTTTTGAACAGAACACCCTCATATTGCTCATATGTAGACTCGTTTGTAGCAGAATATTGTGTAAATTACGAAAATAAGTCTGAAAATTCAATTTTATTCCATAGGAAGGAAATATTTGGAAAAAGCATATAATGCATGTAATGCCTTTGGTGCATTAATACATTTTAAAGGTTGGATATCCTACTTTTATTTTACCCGTGTAAGTCTTTTCACTGATTTCTTCAAATTAATTTTTTATTTTATTTTTTAAATTGTTATTCGTCATGTGCCATGTTACGTTGTCATGTTGAACCGGTCTAGTCTAGTTTGACGCATATCGCGCGGATGGAGTGGTTCGCGTCGTGTTGCCCATAGCGCCACCTTCGCCTCTCCCGCCCTGCCGCTCGTAGGGCCGCTCCCCTCTGCGATCGACGTACACACACACACACACACACACACACACGCACACACACACAGAGAGAGAGAGAGAGAGACAGACACACGCACACACACACACCCACGCGCGCTCCTATACGCACACGCACAAGCGGCGGATGTTTAATTACGCGCTCTCGGCAGAGAGTAGCGGCCCTACAGACAGACACAGGAGAGCGTGGAGTGGGGGGAGGCGGGGTGAACTCCCCTCTCTGTTGACTACATTGTAAAAGCACGAGTCAAACTCAAGTTGCGCGCGCCGCGCCGCACGGCAGGCGTTTCAAGCCATTTTCTCTTTCATCCATTGGTTCAGGATGACGCGATACTTCGCTCGCGTCGAGGACTCCCGAGGCCCTCAGCACGGCCCGCAGGCTAATATCGGCGCAGTGTATAATGTTGCCCGCCGGTTTTCCTCTTCCCCCTCATCGCCACCTGTACAGTGCTGGCTGAGGCGGTGCTGGATCAGCAAGCTGGGGTGGGGGTGGGTGGGTAGGGGGGCTCAGGGACGGGCGGGTGCACGGCTGATCGCATCTCGCCACCACACCTCAAAAAGGAAGTTAAAAAAAGAAAAGTGTGGAAAAAAAATTGGCGAGACGGAAACGTGGCCGCGGCTCTGCAAAAAGAGAAAGGGCGGCCAAAGAATGGAGGCAGCAGCAGCAGCGAAGGCTGAGGAGAAATATGTGAAATATGCGAGTGGGAAATTCACACATCTGCGAGTGGGGGGTGAGAGGTTGGGGGGGTGGGGAGGGGCGGAGCGGAGCGCGACTGGGGCGGGCGGGCGCAGTTTTGGGGGGTGGGGGGCGGGCGGAGCGGTGGCGCGGCACTGCCGGCGCGCCTGGCAGGTAGGCAGCCTCCCACCCACCCCTTGCAAGGCCGTCCGCGCGCTGCCTACCTGCCAGGCGCGCTCGCCCGCGGTGCTGCTGGCATGGCGGTGAACGGCTGCACTGTACACACTAAATGTCTATGGAAGTTTTGATGGACAGTTTCGAGCATGATCAGGGGTTGGTAACAAATCTGCGTATGGACAATTTGTCCACAGTTATGGACAAATTTTGTGTACCGCGGTGGTTTCTTTGAATGCGTAACAGTGTTGCGGGATTATATACTTGCCTGCGCTGCAGGTTCTTACGGGCAAATAGGGTAGGCAAACCTACAATACCGTTACGCATTCAAAGAAACAATCGGTATACAAACGGACACAGCTCGAATTTGTATATAGTTGGTTACATTGAAAAATGTCTGTAGACTGTCTGCAAAATTGCTCCCAAACGGTCCACATTGATATCCAATTTCCATAAAGAAATCATTGTTATCAGCTACGAATAAATATGTTCTTAGTCGTCGACAAAATTGTAGACAACACTTTTAGTAACAATTGAATTGTCACTGAATCTAAGGACAAAAAAGTCTATGGGAAATGTCCATAGACTTTTAGAGTATTGATACCTAAAGCGATGATTGTTCTCTCTTTCTCTCCCAGAGTGAGGTTTGTCCTCCCGGCTGGAGGCTGCAGGATACGGCAAATACGACTCGAACCCGTCGCACTGTACAGTCATCGTGGCGTCGTGGCTCAGTTGGTAGAGCGCGCAACACCGAACCGAGTGGTCCGAAGTTCGACTCCCACTTGGGAAAGTGTTTTTCGCGCTTGACATTCCCTTTGGCCGCAGCTGGATGGCAGGTCAAATAGAAGTTAAACACGTCTCACCGCCGTTGGCTCGGTGGCTCTGGGCGTTGGGTCGCTTCCTGTTCTGGCTACGTGTCGGCACTCGGGGTTGTGGGTTCGAATCCCGCGTACCCCTCTGAGGTAAGGCCTCTGAAACTGGGATCAGGAAGTCTAACGCTCTTGACACCGCTCGTACCTCTAGGGGTAGGCCAATGGTGGTACGGGGATCAAATCTGTCGAATTGCGCGATAGGATCGCAGTCAGCAAAGCGCCGGTTCCCATGGAACACCGAAGCAGTTGGCTGCCACAGGGGGTAAAAGCCCTGTGCCTGGCGGGAACCGCAACCTCCTTCGGGAGGTTTACTGCCGCAAAAATTTTCTATGTTTTCACGCCACCCTTTCAATTGCAGAGCAAAATTTGTTTCTGAAAAGTTTAAAAAAATAATTGAAATAATTGTGATTATTTCGCGCAGTTGCAAGTTAATTTCCAATAATTTGGAATAAATAGAAATCATTCACAATAATTTACTAAAAATCCTATTTAATCATGTAATTGAGAGATAATAATTTGGATCAGATGTGCGTGTATTTTCTGGGGCATCCCCGAATTTAAAACGAATTCAAGTAAATTCACAAAATGATCACAATAATTTCAAAAAAAAACTTTGCAATAAATTCAAAAAATTCAAAGCTAATTCAAAATGAATTCAATTCAATTTAGACAAATTCAATTCAAATTCACGCAATTTGTACACCGAATTCAGAGTTGTTTACCCCTCGGAGGTTCTCAAACAATGTTACTTAAATGAGGCAAGATAGACAAATCTCACTTCTTTTAAATGCGACATCTGATCTGACTCTTTAATTTGCAGTGTTCTAGAAAAAGACAGTGCGTTTGTCAGAAAATGAGGCAATAAAGTAGCCCGCACACATTATTGGAAAAAAGGAGCCTCTTTTGCAATGTCAGTTCCGGTGCCCATTTTTTTTTGCTAAGCAACGAAAGCTGGTATGCAGCCCGTTGCATTTCTCTGTGTTTGGTCTGATTGCCTACTTTCCGCTAGTGAGACAATGACAAAGGGGACGCGTGACTTGCGGCGGATGCTGTTCGGGCCCGGGGCAGGGTCTGCACTGTTCCCATGGCCGAGGAGAGCAAACAGTTTTAACTCGCCGTAAAATTGGGGGGCAGCGCGTAAGAGTCGCGCGCTGGCCTCGGCGCGGTGCGGCGCGGGTGTGTCGAATGGCTGCACGCGCGGAGCTGGGCGCGGCAGACCTTACAGAGTGGACCTGCCGCTCCACCAGGAAGATCGCAATTTTCTGCGCGTACTGTATCCGATTCCGTCGTTTCGTTTCAACCCCCTGCGCGCCAGAGCGGAACGCGAGGCTAGCTCCGGTCGTGCGGCGGCGGGGCGGGGCGGGGCGGGGCGGGGCGCGCGGCCGCGTGGATTTTTTAAACACCGCGCATTGATGACGGTGAGCCCCTTCATAAAAGCCCATTAGGGTCCTGCACGGCGGTGTGATGCGACACCGACAACCGTGGCGTGGCACCAGGGACAGCCAATTTCTCTCTCTCTCTCTCTCTCTCTCTCCCCCTGTTGTCATATTTTCGTTTTTTCTTCTCTTTTGCCAGGGTTAATCTGAAGAGCATAAGAGCGACAAACTGAGAGGAGGGCGGCAGGGGGAGAGGGACGCAGGAGAGTAGAGAGAGAGATAGAGAGAGCGATAGGTGCGTGGGTGTGGGACGGGCGGAAAAAGAGAAAGTGCGCGTGTGTGTGTGTGAGAGAGAGTGAGAGGGGAGAGCGAGGCGAGGGGAGTGGTCTCCCACTGTGGTAGCGGCGGGGTGCTGACAGCGCTGATAGAGATATCAAACTGATGGCATCACCCTAGCGGACCCACCCTCCCCCTCCCTCCAGTGCGGCAGCGTGCACCCTTCCCTCCCTGGCGTGCTCTCTCTCTCACACACACATACACACACACACTCACACACGCACGTCACAAAGGGATGCGCAGAGTCGCCAGCATTGCTGCCAATACGGCCGGCTCGGTTGGTCTGGCCAACATCAAACAGCGAATAACGAAACAAAACGCACAGCATTTTCATGGTGGTCGTCGAGTTGTTTTTATTAAACGTTTGTTGGTAGTCGATCAAGCCTCTCCTTCTCTCTCACTCGAACCCCTTTGTTATCCCCGGCCTGCCCTGCCCGCTGCCCAATAATTCTGTTGAGCTGCACCGCGGTTTTGCGGCGGGTCTGCGGGGCCCAAATTATTTTAATATCGCCGCGGCTCCTTTTGCAGAGAGCGCCCCTCCCGTTCGCCGCGGGGTGAGGCGGGGCGGGGCTCCCCAGCGGAATCCCAAGAATCAAGATCGGCGGGTGGCTAGGTGATCAGCCCGAGAATTGAACTTTCCACGCAATCTTTAAAAATATTTTAAACTTTTTGAACGGTTTTTTTTCGGACCCCTTACCCACCAGCAACAATCACCTGCTGACAGGCAGGTGCATGTGCACATTTCGTATCTCCCTCACTTCCTCTGACCCTTTCCCCCCTCTCCTCTCTCTCTCTCTCTCTCTCTCTCTCTCTCTCTCTCTCTCTCTCTCTCTCTCTCTCTCTCTCTCTCACTCGCAGTGGGCCGGCATGCGCGGCATGTGTGTGGAGGCAATATCGCCCACCAATATCGCACGGGGCTGTTGCGTGGTGGGAGGCTGGGGCTGCCTGCCCGGCTCTGCCCTGCCCGGCCCTGCCCGGCCCTGCCCGGCCCTGCCCCGAGCCCGAGCAGGGAGGGTGTCGTGGGGCGGAGCGGCGCGGAGCACAGCAGGAAATCTTTATTTGAATTAGAGAGAGGCTGTGCCGGAGATTTGCTTGTGATCTCGCACCCCTCTCTCTCTCTCTCCCTCCCTCCGCCGTGCGCCCCCCTCCCCTCCCCTTTTCCGGCGCGCCGTGACGCCCTGGCCTGCCCGGCGCGACGCCTGGCGACGCGTGGCGGCCGCGATAAGGACTCGAGACATAATAACAACAACATAAAGACTTTATCCACTCACGGCCACCTCGACGCGTCGCCTGCGCGCGGCCCGGCCCGGCAGCTCTCTCCCTCCATCCAATTCTAATATGACGCGTCCTCGACAGTTTACCTCGGTACTTTTCCACTCTGAATCATAATATCCCAGACTTTTTTCCGACCGAATTATTGCGTCAATCTTTTTCCACACACGCTAATAAAAGCTTACGGTGAAACTGTGCAAAACACAGCGAGCGAACCCTGCGAGCACGCTAGCTTCGTACGGTGATTCTTACCAATTCTTACCCCCCTACAGGGAAATGCACACTTATCCACCGTGGATTGCCGTGGGTATTCTCTGTTTCACAGCCGAGGAACCTAGGTTTTTCGGCGCGCCTCTCAGTAAATTTCAACTCTAGTTTTCACTAGTGCAGTCCCGTGCTGGCGCGGCGGAAACAAACTCAACAATTTTTGTACACTTGGTGATTGAGGAAAATTCAGAAAAATGCACAGAAATTCAGCAAAATTCATGCAGAAAAAATAAGGAAAATTCCGGAAATATTCTGGAAAATTCAGGTAAAATACTATAAAAGTTCAGGAAAATTCACGAAAATTCACAAAATGTGTACACCTAAATTCAGAGTTGTTTCCTCCTCGAGTCCCGTGCTGGCAACGTGGATAGAAAAGAGAGTTTTATTTTTTTTTGTTACGAGTGTATCGGGTTGGGGGTGGTCCTCCTGGTTGTGCCACTGCTGCCCCCGCTTCGCCCCGCCTCCCCTCACGGCACCAGGGTGGGCCATCTAATGGTTCACACATGAACCCCGGAGCCCCTGTGTGCGAGTGTGTATGTGAGTGTGGCTGTAAGGTAAGTGTACGACGGGCGGCCCCGCCCCGCCCCCGCCCCACCCCTTCCCCTTTCGCGAAGTCACCACGCCGCGCCTCGCCAAGGCAATAACTTAGGCCCGTGCGCATCTGCGGGTGAAATGCTGTTACGTCTGAGATAGTAGTGGAGATGGAGGTGGGAGAGAGCGGCGGAGAGTGAGGAGAGAGAGAGAGAGAGAGGGAGGGAGGGGGGGGGGAGCGGCGGAGAGAGTGAGGGAGGGGGGGAGAGAGAGAGAGAGAGGGAGTCGCAGCGCGGTGGGGATGAGCGGGGGATGAGCTGGAGGCAGAGAGCAGGCAGGAGAGCGAAGCAGAAAAGGGAGTTAAATTAATTCAAAAGCTTAAAGGCGCCGCCCGCAGTCATTATTAAAACAGGCCATGCCGTGTCGGACTGCTCGTTTCCGCCGGGCCGCGGGCCGGCGTCTGCCTGCTCGGCGCGACATGTGCCCCGCCCCGCCCCGCTCCGTCAGGCATATCCATAATCCATTTTCCATGCGACAGACAAACAGTGGGGGTGAAATGACCCGGGCCGGCGGGGCGGGGCGGGGAGGGGGGCAGTTTGTCTAAGTTTCCGCAACCCTTCGGCGAAAGTTTTGGGCGCGGGGCGCGGAGAGCAGCGGCACGCTGGGCGGGGTGGGTTGGGGAGGGGTGGGCGTCCCTGGCGCACGCACCAGATAAAGTGCATGCGAGTTGCCAATATTTTAAATTTCCGCTGCTCTCACCCGAGTCGCCAGCGCGTGTGCTAAAAGAAAAAAATCTAAAGCACGGCGTGCGCGGCAGTGGGCGGGTGGGGGCGGGGCGAGCGCGGTCAGCTGGAGCAAAGGCCGACCCGACCGGCCCGCTACGCCTTATAGGGTGTGGCTTATAAGAACGTTATTGAGTCTGTTCTCACGGTGTGGGACAGCGTGACTGTGTATTCAAGCAATGTTAAGTTCGAACCAAAAATGGCTCTTGAAAATTTTTTGAACACCACGTTTATTGTGAGACGCCATCACGGTAAAAACAATGTCTGAATTTATGAGGGAAAAGGGGAAACTTTGAGGATCCCACGTAATGTGAGGAAAACTTATATTTTGAGGAAGTCTCCTCAAAAATTAAGGAAAGTTTCCCTTTACTTTTTTGAGGAGACTAGCTCAAAAAATGAGGAGACTTCCTCCAAAAATAAGGAGACTCCTTCAAAAATTTAGGAGACTTCCTCAAAAAATGATGAGTATTCCTAAAATTAAGTAAGTTTCTCAAAGTTTTCCCTTTTCCCTGAAAAAAATCAGACATTCTTTTACCGTGTGCCTGCACATCATGCCTCAGACAGGGTCATTTTTTCCCCCTTCCGCTGTACACAGGGTTAAAACAATGTCCAATTTCTTGAGAAGAAAAGAAAAAATTTCGTGGCACTCCCTGATTTTGAGAAAAATCCTCAGATTGGAAGGACGTTACCGTGAAGAAATGAGGGAAATTTCCTTAATTTTTGAGGGGATCTCAAAATCCGAGGGGGTTTTCCTCTACTCCGGTGTACGTGTTCGTCGAGGACAGGTAGGCGTTGGTGACATCACCACCGTGCGTGTGCTGTGTGGGAGCGCGGGGGGCTCTGACATGTAGAGAGGATAACGCGTGAATCGAGTGTCGTCCGCCGCGCCGCTGGCTGCCGCCGGCTCTCATAGCTTGGCGTGGCGTGGCGCCGCCAGCACGCGGCCAACGATAATGTCTTTATAACCCCCATCGTATGCGCCGGGGTCCAGGCCGGGCGGCGCGCGGCGCGCTATCGGAACCAGAGCGGAGCCGAGCCGAGCCGAGCCGCGCCTTATCCCGAGATGATATGCTTTCATTTTCGAAACGCCGCACCACGTCGAGTGAGGAGAGGCTGGTGGGCGCCACGCGGCGGGCACGCGCCCCGCCCCGCCCCGCCCCACGCCCAGGGAAATATTACGCGAACGTCTCGAGAATGTGTTTCGGCGCAGCGCAGCCGTCCGTGGGGCCGGGCCGGGCGAGGTTTTACAACAATTTGCTTGGGAATACAGATATGAGATTACGTATTTGGAGTGTCGTTAAGCACAAAAGGGTGGATAGGGGTCTTTTTTCTTGGTGTGTGTGTATATAAATGTGTTTGTATGAGAGTAAGTGTGATGTGTGTTTTTTATTGGCAAAGTTTTGCTCTGATTTTGTGCTACGGTAAATAGTTTTAAAACGTAAATGTTTGTTAAGTTTTCGCTCGTACCTGCGGCGCAGACGGCAGAATAGGTAGCCGGTACTCTTGTTTTATTTATTTTTTTTTATTTTTTACTGTATAACGAACGAAGAAAGCGCGCGCCGTCAAACGTTGCGGGATCACGAAGAAAATGCTTTGAGCATTGGAAGTGTATGAAAAAAAAATTAACACGTGGGCGGAGAGGTGTGCCTTATTCGCACGCCGCGGTGCGTGGTGGTGGGGTGGGGCGGGGTGGCTGGTGCCTGTGCCGGCCGACCGGCCGCTCCCCACGGTCAGCGCACGTGCCGGAACTCTAATAAAACGGCGTGAGATTGCCTGCCTCCTACCCGCCGCACCCCGCCCCGCCCCACCCCGCCCCGCCCCGCCATCCTGCGCCCTGGACAGGCTCTGGCAGACCTGCACTTGCCCTCCCACATTACTCTGCAAACGCTTGAGTTATAAATTTTACGTTTTGAATGGAAACTTCATACCACTGGCCGAGAGGGATATTGGTCTCGCCTTCCTCACTTTCCTTGGTCATTGTGAAACTTTTATTTTTTCTCGGCCAGCCGCGTGTGGACTCTCTTTTCCGTCTGTCTCCTCCCCGTCCCGCTCGAGGACTCGACCCGACCCGACCCGACCCCCGACCCACTGTACTCTCCATTCGACCTGATGTAGTGGGCAGAGCGCTGCGCTTGTACTTGTACTTGCTCTTGTGTGTGTCGTTGAACAAAGCGGGCCATGCAGGGAATGCGTAGGAGGGCAAAGGACCGCGACGGGGAGGGGACCGGAGGGGACACCACCAGGCTGCTGGCTGGTACTGGCGGGGCGGGGCGGGGTGGGGCGGGGCGGGGCGGGGCGGGGCGGGGCGGGGCGGGGCGGGGCGGGGCGGGGCGCGATGAGAGGTGCATGCGTGCCGCACCTCCCCGGGGAACGCACGGAATGCCAACCGCCCCGCCTCGCCCCGCCCCGCCTCGTCGCGCCACGCCCCCGCACTTGTTGATTTGCAATTATGTATTTATCTGCGTGTGATCTGGCCCGCGGGCGCCCGCGGCGCTGCAAAGCCTCCTGGGGTCGGGCGAGGGGGGAGAGACTCCTGCGACGCGGCTTTGGTCTGGAGACTATTTAGAGCGCTAGATTCTGCAATTTTCAAAACATTTTCTTGCAATGTTCGTCAATTTTTCATCACATTCAGTGATGGGGGATCTTTCTTATCCCTGTGAAAAATAGTCGTATAGGTTAACGGGAAAATTCTCTTTGAAGCAGTTGTATAGTGCCAATTACAAATCGTAAAATGAAAATCGCCACCTCTCAACTGGAAATTCAAATTCGGGCAAGAATGCGGGCTGTCGTAAATTTCCTACGTTTTTCGTAAGTCGTCATTTAAGAATTGTTTCGTAAATCGGGTGTAAGACAACTCGATCCGGCCTACTCGTACTTACGCGGCCCGATACATCTCGGGGTCCCGCAATTTTATTTTCGAAAGATAAATGTCTTTTCAAAAAAAATATTTAGAGGACCAACGGATTATCTGTAAAATACAATCGTCATTCGCTGTTAAGAAATTGCCATATTTAGCCCGTGCAAGTTCTCACAACGCCTGTTAGGTAGGCAACAGTTTGCCTGTTGTGCGTGTGTGTAATGCGGGCTGGCCTACCTGGTATCTCGCAGGCACCAGTCCTTGTAATATGCTAAATAAGTCTGAGAAAAATGGATTTTATTTTTCGATGGCCCGAAAGCCCAGAACAAACTGAAACTAGAGATTACATGCTTTGGAAATTTTGTCCAAACGCTGGTACATATGGGTGGTATCAGAGCGGCCAAACGTCCGCTCCGTAAAAGGGGCAAGCATTAGGACGGGACGAGTTGGCTCCTTCGGAGGACCGAGCTCAAAAAATACACCCGGGACGAGAGATAGAGTTGAGGCCAATAGGACTAGTGACAAGCTGGTCGGCACGAGCTGTCCCGCTCCCCGTAAATCTACAAAAATATTTTTCACAGTGATCCCTTATGATTTTTTGAACATGGAAGCGTGACCACACATGATGATGGTCGTGCTGTACCGAAAGTGCGTTGAGTTACGCATATTCTGCGTGCTGAAGGCTTACCTACTTTTAGCGGCTAATTCATTTCTTTCGCAAACACTACTTTCGCGCGCGCGCGTGCGCGTGCGTGTGTGTGCCTCGCTTTGTACACAGACACTTCTCTCCCTTTCGCCGGGTCGCTGTCAGCCGCCTTCCGACTTCGGTCACTTCTCCAGACCTGGTCGGGGTCCCTAGCCCGGGGGCGGCCGGGGGGTGTGAGACACTGTTTACTTGTTTGCCAGTAGGGTGCTGCTGGGCTGGCCGGGCCGGGCTGGGCCAGGACGGGCGACCCCGGAGAGGGAGTCAACAAAACTCCTCGCTAACGCGCAGTAACGAAGGACTTGTCGCTGCCACCGGCTGTATGTACGCTGGTCTGGCGTCAAACATTGCGCACGGGGCGGGGAGAGGAGACACCCCCGCCAAGTCACCGCTCTGTTTACCGTCGCTATTGCCGCCTGTGTGTGTGTGTGTGTGTGAGAGAGAGAGAGAGAGAGAGAGAGAGAGAGAGAGAGAGAGAGAGAGAGAGAGAGAGAGAGAGAGAGAGAGAGAGAGAGAGAGAGAGTCGTGCAGTGCGCGCCGCAGGGGGTGGAGGAGCTGGGAGAAATTTCTTTTCTCGTTCTCTATATAGCGTCCGAAAGCCGTTGGCCCCCTCCTCACCCTACCGACGCAGCAGTAACTCTGGGGCGTAACTCTCCGCCGCCGGCCCGCGGCGCCACGCCGCGCCACGCCGCGCCACGCTACGCCACGCCACTTGTTGCGGGTCACGCTGATGAACAGCCAAACAGACCCTAGTGAAACAGGCCCTGGGGACATTCCAAAAAGTCCCCGGCGACAATTCACTGGCCTGCGCGCCGCGCGTCGCTCGCGCTCCCTCTCCGCTCCTGCCTGCATCATCCCCCTCCCCTCCACCCCAGCCTCCTCCACCGCAGCGGTCCCCGCTGGGGAGGCCGGGCCGGGTAGTGCGGGGTGGTGACGCGAGGGATGCAATTTCCATGGAAACCGCGGCCCCGCCCCGCCCCGCCCCGCCCGCCACGTCCTCCCCACCCGCTCCTGTCCTGGCCGGTGCTCGGCCCCGCGCGGCCCGCCTCACCTGGACCGTCCAGCGTCCCATCACAGCCTCATCGTCGCCCTCTTTGCCTCTCCTTTCGTCCGCTACATTCCTCCCGCGCTGCCCGCCTCTCTTCCCTCCGAGCCATATCTCAGCACGCGTGGTGCGTGTGGGTGTGTTTCGGCTGCTTTGCAGTG
The DNA here is from genome assembly GCA_029379305.1 of Frankliniella fusca. Lineage (NCBI taxonomy): Eukaryota > Metazoa > Arthropoda > Insecta > Thysanoptera > Thripidae > Frankliniella > Frankliniella fusca. Next base: position 272,844 of record JAHWGI010001167.1, read on the forward strand.
TGTGACGCCAGCCCCAGGCCCACCCCGCTCCACACCATGCACCCCGTCCTGGTCGCCGCCGCCCCTGGCGTGGACTCGCATTAGCAATGCAAGCAGCCCGGGCCGCGCCGGGGCCGGGCCGCTGTGACACTGCCCGCCGCAGGGCTATAGGAGGCCCCACTGTAAAAACGGAAGGCGTTTTTATTTCGATTCCATCGCTGAGGGTTTTGCCAGGGCACCTTGTAAATGGCTGATAATGCAGAGGGCCAAGAAAACTTTTTGATACATTCTCACCGGGAACGAAATGTCAAACAGACGAATTTCCTTCAAATCAGACGTTTTAGAAAGTGACTCGTAGCATAAACAAACTTAAGAGGAATCGAAATTTGGCTTTCCCATTAAAAGTGGACGACACGGTGCACGCACTGGAGATGTGCGACATGCACACACTTGGATTTCCGGAGCGGCTTGGGGTTTGGGACCCTCATCTGGTGGGTCTCTTCCAGGAGCGGTGCATCACCATCGCCCTGCTCCTCTCGCGTGGCCTGGGATGGTCCATTGTCAAATTTCGTACTGTACCTTATTTTGGGAAAATTCCACCTTTATGGATGATTAATGATTTTAACACAGAAAAAATGGATTAGAGCAGTGTTCTCACAAAACCAACAAGAAAGTTCTAAGTCACGTTTTTTTAAATTTTTACAATAATGACAGTTTATTTAATCTTTATCTCACAAATACTAAACTATGTTTTAAAAAAAATACATGCTCTGGAAATCCAAGTGTACGAATGTCACACACTTGTAGCTAGAAATTTACCCATTAAGAAATTTAAAACCACTATTAGGAAGAGCCTACTTGAATGTGCTTTTCATAACTTAAATGACTACCTTACGAAAGGTCTTATCTTTAGACATTCCTATTTATTATTTTATTCTGTAATATTTTTCTAACTCCTCTCCTGTCCTCTCTTCGCCTCGCCTCTGACGCGCTGGCAATAAGTTCGCATGTATAGTTTTCTAGCGCAGTCCGGGCCGGGCCGGCGCCGAGCGCTCGCCAGGGCACAAATCACGCGGGTGCCTCTCTCCGAGCAGGGGCTCGAGCCCTAGTGCGACGGCCGCACCCCACTTCCCCGCCCCGCCCCGCCCCGCCCCGCCCCGCCTCGCCCCAACCCACCCCGCCACCGCAGAGACAACAAAATGTCTGGGCCTGTCCCATGTGTGGGCCACCCCTCCCCGCTCATGCATTAAAGATGCGTGTCCTCCTCCTTCGCTCCGCTCCACTCCTCAGGAGGAAATAGTTAGAAATGTAGATGTACGCACGTACACTGCCCGAGTGCGTAGGCAACCAGTTGCACACGTGCGTCGCGCGCGCTGCCTACCGCAGCAGGGAGGCTCGGCGTGTTGCCTACCCCGCGGGCGTTCAGCTCAGGTTCAGAGCATTAAAAAAGGAACTTTGCGTGACGTACACTCTTCCTGAAATATTTCTACTTCTCGCAATTAAAAATAAAAATAAAATAATGCTCTGAAATATTTTGAAAAATTTAGGAAAAAATCATGCCAAAAAATATTTTAAAAAAATAGAAAAATTCAGGAAATAGAAAAAAGGAATAATTAAAATTTACAGTTGCTTTCCCTTCGAGACTATCGCTGTGAGATTAGCACCAACGTTCAGAAACATCGCTGTGAGATTAGCGCCAACGTTCAGAAACAAGTTCTTGTTTTTGTACGGGTTTCTGCGTAGGTTATCCTGCCAGTTAGTTACACATGCGACTCTTTCCTCTTGCAGTGTTCATTAATTTTCCGTCGCTTATCGCATAGGAGAGAAAGAAAGACGATGGCCACGTTGTTGTTGCAAGGTCACCTGTAGGATACGGGGAGCCCCCGCCCCGTCCGGCTAAAAAAAAAAGGAAAGTAAAGTGCTCGTCATGTAAATGACGTGTAATAACCGCCGCGATGCTCTGACGGGGAAGGGAGGGGAGCGGAGGGTAGGAGGCTGGGGGAAGGCGTTTTGTGGACGGCCCCCGCTCCCCGCCCCGAGCCCGGGCTGGCGCGCGCTGGCGCGCGGCCCGCTGTGCTGCTGGGGTGGGGAGGGAGGAAAGGGGTGGCCCGGGCCCGGGCCCGGCCGCGGGGAGCGGGGTGGGGGATCCTTCCACACCAGCGATTGGGTGTCGGGCCCGCCAGTCGCAGCCAGTCATGCGGAAGGGCGGGGCGCGGCGCGGCTCGCCACGGCCAGGGCGGCCGGGACCAGGGCCAGGGCCAGGCCAGGCCAGGCCAGGCGGGCCCAGCAGCCCGGGCCCAGCAGCAGCACATCGAGATACGAGACAAGCCCACACAGCCAGCCGCAGCAGGAAGAAACAAAAGGACCCGAAAATAACGCCCATGTGTGCGATGTGAATGGGGCGGGCCGGGCCGGGCCGGGCCGGGCCGGGGCTGCGGGAGAATGAGGAAGTCAGCGAGTGGTCGGAAGTGGAGCAGCAGCGCGCGGGCCGGGCCGGGCCGGGCAGGCTCCTTCAGGGTAATGCGGCCGCGGGAGAAATGCTGGGCCGCCGAGGCGTGTGCGGAATCCCTTAGGGTAACAGGGTGGAGGCCTTACCCGCCGAGCCTCAAGGTAAAGGAGTGGAGCATTTGCACTTTATGCTCTCTTAAAGATTAAGCCTCTGGTTCGGAACAGAATTCGTGCTGGAAGAATTATATCCTCAAATCTTCCGTTCTACTTTGAGAGGGTGCTCTGCAAATCTAAGTGTGTAGTAGTTTGCCACTTTAAACTGCAAAACTAAAGTTCTGCAGTTACAAGTGCAGAACCTTTTTGTTCTACAGGTAAACTGCAGAACTCTTTAGTTCTGCACTTGCAACTGTAGAACTCTCTATCCAGTTTTTAGTGCAGAACTAGAAAGTTCTACACTTGCAAGTGCAGAACTATAAAGAGTTCTGCACTTACAACTGCAGAACTTTAGTTTGGCTGTTTAAAGTGGCACTTAGATTTTTGCAGAGTGTTTTTCCGTTCGTTTGCAGAACCGTTATTTTTTGTTTCCAGTGTGCCTTCTTCCTCCTCCTTTTCCTCCACGGACGCCCACCGGGTAGAATTCAATAATCTCTCTTAATGACCGTGTTCATTAATACTCTGCGTGGCGGGGTGGGGCGGGGCGGGGCGGGGCGGGGCGGGGCGGGGCGGGGCGGGGCGGGGCGGGGCGGGGCGGGGGGATCGCTGAATGGCTGCGCCTGCCGCCCGGTCCGTTCCAACTCGAAAGCGAAAGTGAAACGACGCGTGATAGCGAGCGTGGCGCGGCGGGGTGTGGCGGGGCGGGGCAGGTTACCGCGTGGAGGCGGGGTGGGGCGGGGTGGGGTGGGGCTGCTCCGTGAATGGTAAGGGACCGAAGCGGCTGATCGCTGAATTAACTCTCCGAACAAGTGCGAAAGACACGAGCCCGAGCTGGCTGGCCTAATCGTGCATACCCAAGTATCTGCAGCGCCGCCGACCCGCCAAGCCACGCCCTCACGGAGGTGTGATTAACAGCGAACGCCAAACTAATGAACGCGATCTCCCTCGTTATGCATGCAACTTCAATTTAAAATTTTCCTTTTTTTTTTCGATTCTCGTGAACACATGATCACGCAGAGTAGTAGCCAGGCCGTGGGTGGGGAGGGAGAGAGAGAGAGAGAGGAGGTGGAAGCAGGCTTTCCAGACGTACGGCCAGCCCGGCGCGACGGGATTTCTATATCATGACCCTTCTGCATGCATATTCCATAAGCGAAACAATTTGTGTTCCGCGAGGCTAGGTTGCTGTTGGTGCCGCTCTCCGCCGCCGCTGATGAAAAATTCATGGAGCGCGTTTTTATCGGGTTTGAGGGGGCCGGGGCCGGGGCCGCGGCGAGGACTCGGGAGAGGGGCTCTCCAGCATCCTGCACGGCGGGGAGGAGGGCGTTCTCAAATACGACTCAAGCACAAGTTTTGCGAACAAAGTGCTTACTCAAAATCTTCACTGGAAAAACAAGCGCGTGACTTAATACCTTTACAGAGGGTGCTACAACAATTACTGTTACACCGAAGTGCCTTTGCAGAGGCGCTGGATAAGCCCACAAGGGTTTGCAATTCTAGCATTATTATGCCTTTAGAGAGAGAGGCGTCAAATCTGTAACACATCTGGAAAGATGCCAAGTCACGCCTCTGTTTAGGCAGGGCCACAGTCGCTGTGCGGGTACTTACGCTGGGGATGTTGTCGTTGGTGCAGACCGACTCCTGCAGCAGGCGGTCTCGGATCTCCCACGCGAAGATGGACGGGCACTCCCTCTTGTACTGGCTTATCCTGGCCACCACCTCCGCCGTCGCCACCCGGGGCTTGGAGCCGCCGATGGCCCGCGGCCTGATGGAGCCCGTCTCGTAGTACCTGCGGGCCGGAAAACGCGCGTTACTTTAAATATGGCGTGCCCGGTAAAGTGTGTGAGTGTGTGTGTGAGAGAGAGTATCGAGAGATTTGAATGAAAAGTTAAGAACGGAAGGGAGGGTGAAGTTTGGATGCGGCGAGTAGTTACGCCGACCATATCGCAAAATGTGTTTCCTAACAGCTCGGGTAGGGTCGCGAGAACAGCCTTTGCGGCCGGCTTTGGCTGTCCAATGTTGTCTCCCTCGCGTCTCTTTTGCGGGTTTCTGAAGAGTTTGGAAGTGATAGGGGGTGAAAACCGCGGAACCCTTCCTCCCTCCCTTGGCTGAGACCCTCTGGCCGGGCTGAGGGCATTGTGCGAATATCAAATCAGTTGTTGGGAGCCTGGCAGGGCCGGGGCCGGGGCCGGGGCCGGGACTCGGCCTCCGCCAGCCACATTGTGAGCCCCGTAGCGTTTTGTACTTGTCAAAGGCCCGACAAAACGCGTCTCCTTTCGGCGGGTCCCACAGCGCAAGGCCGCGCGACACGGGGTGGGACAATAAGGCGCGCTGAATGTGCGTGCGAGGCAGAAAACATTTGTAATAAACTTTTCCACACCTGGAAACGAGTCGATATTACACGCTGTTAGCCGCTCATCGCCCCCGGTAATGCCTCTGTGCTGCTGCGAGCCGCCGCAGAGGGGACGGTGTGGGGCGGGGCCGCCCGCCGACCACCGGTACCTTAGCCTTCATGAAGGCCGCATTGCAATGGTAATATCGAGTATTGAAATTGCAGCGTTAAGGCCACATTTGCTTTACATCTCTAGTAAAAGTTTTTTGTATTGTGCTCTTGTCATTACCTTGCATCTCACACAACTCCCGTGACTTATATGCCGTACCTGGCCCTGGCCGCCCCCATCATCAGACACAGTGACATGGCGGTGACGTTTGTTTAGCGTCGGGGCGACCCCTGAGTATAGCATACAGCGGAGCGGCGTGTCGGAGCAGATGCGTTGTATAGAACAAGAGGTTAAGCTCGGGGTTAAGCCTTTTAAACTATCTCTCTTTTTTATATAAATATTTTTGTTTTGATTTTTTTGTTTATTTTTTATTTTAATTTTGTCACTCTTTTGGCACCTTTTCATCTATTTTTTTTTCCTCGATGACAACGCTCGGACAACGCACCTTCCAGCTCATTCAAGGTTTTTTTTCTTTTTAATCATGGCAAAAATTTTGATTTAGCTGGATTAAAGAGAATTAGGATGTAATAAGTAAATACGGCTGCTCATGAAATCATCAAACTTTTTTTCAAAATACATATTATTACTGTTTTTTTCTTTATTTTCTTCCAGGGCTGCTGCTCGTGACCGAGTGGTGTGTGTGACAGCGCATCGGTGTTGTGAGGAGCGCTGCGCGGCTGCGCGCACACAGCGCCATTGACGCCCTCTCAGGCTGAACGAGGTAAGCCTCCGACATAAAGGGTCTTTGGTCATTGGCGGCTGCGGCTCAGGCTTATGAGGTGCAGGCCGGGCCGGGCGCATCACACCCAACCCAGCGCGATCTGAAGCGAAGCGAAGCTCTGCCGCCGCCGCCCGCACACCGCGCACGGTCCCACACCCGGAGCCAGGGACCGCCTGCAGACTGATTTAAAGAAGAGCGCTCTCCTCGCTCCGTCTCTCTCGCACCTATGCGGCGCAAACCATATGAGTGCGAGAGGGACAGAGCGAGGACAGAGCGCTCTTCCGAATCAGTCGTCAGTCAGGTCGGGCCGGGCCGGGCCGGGCCGGCTTCTTAGTGTCACAACTCTCACGACTCTCCCCTGCCCTGCTCTCCCCCGCCAGCCGCGCTCCTGGACTCTTCTCTCTCCCCCGTGCTGCTGGCGGTGCGGTGGTCCGGCGCGGCGGGCCTCACCCCCGCGACGCGCCGCGACGCGTCCTCCCGCGCGCCCGCCGCCGCCCCGCGCCATTTTGACGCCGTCGCCACCCTCCTCCTCTCCCCCGGGTGGGACGCCCCGCGGAGCGCTGCTCCCCTATCGCTGCCGCGCCGCCCCCGCGCCGCCCCCGCGCCGCCCCCAGGCCGCTGCCCCGCAGCCGCCACCGCTGCTCCCTCCGGCGTAAAAAGTAATATAGCGGTCGGGCCGCCCTAATATGTAACGCCCCCTATCCATCCGGGGGCGGGAGGCTGGAGGGCGCCGCGCGACCAGCCTCGCCCCACCCGCCCCGGGGGTGGCGGGGGCGGGGGCGACAGTGCTATCCAGCAGCCCGCTCCTGCCCTGCCGCCCTTCCATTTCAGTCCCAGGGTGGACCTCGTCGAACCTTGTGTATTTGAGGTGTAACTGAGTGCACCAGGCGGCTCTTTCCACCACTTTGGCTTTAAAGTTGGGCAAAAATCGTGGAAAGTCACCTGTGCGCGCTCAGCGGACTGCATCGGCCCTTTTGGCCGAGGTAGCCCCCGCCTACTCTCCAAGAAGGGTGTACAAAGAAACTCGCGAGTATTGACAAATTGACGTATTACCGAGTACCATAGGAGTATTACTTGATTTATTTTCGCGAGTATTTGCGAGTAACTCAACGAATATTGTGCGGTGGGGGACCCATCGCGTCTCTGGCAAATGTCCCGCTCTTTTTCGACGATGTTGCCTGCCGGGCACTATACAGGCACGTGCTCGTTTTTGTCCGACTTTCCGGCAACACTGCTGCCTACTGGGGGGGGTGACTCAAGGTCCTCCGTGTTTCCCGCGGCTGTCGCCGTGTCCCCGCGAGCGTGAGCGTGTCCGCACTACTCACAATCACGCCACGCCCCGCCACGCTCGCTTTATCGCTCGGTCGGCGTGTGTAACTCTACACCGCGGCATGTGCAGGCCGCACGCCCCGCCCCGCCCCGCCACCTGTCGTGGTGGCGCCACGCCCTGTCGGCCCGGCCCGTCACGGTGGTGTTACGTAACTCTCTGCCCCGCCACGCCCCGCCCTGCTGTCCCACGCTCCTCTCCCCCATATACTTGCTCGGCGTCATTGCCTCCCCGCTCGCGCGCAGAGTTCGATCTGGTAAACTGTTTGTGCTGATGCTCCCGTGTGTGTCGCTCCCCTGCACTACGTAACGGCCCAAAGTTGTGCTCGCGAAGCGCAGCACCGCCTGGTCGCCATTAGGCCGGGCGGGTCGGGGCGTGGCGTGGCGGGGCGGGGCGGCCCGCCTCTCCTCTCATTACGGACCGCGCATATTCAGCGCCGTTGGGCGGGCCGGTGCGGCGCGGCGCGGTGCGGCGCGAAGCCATCGCCTCAAATGGGCCAAACTGAGGCGGATCGCTCTATTTGTGCCTTTGACGATCGTTTACCTCCCGCGCCCCGCGCGTAGCGGAGGGTCGGGTCGGGCTGGGGGGGTGGGGGGGGGGCGCCTCCCATACGCTGCGCCGCCGCGCCGCTCAGCGCAATGGGGGGTGAAACAAACTTGACGCCTGCTCGGTGTTGGTGAAAGCCCCAACGCCGGACACTTCAATCCTGAGGAAGTCTAAAACAGCGCACGGACTTTCTTTTCTTTCAAAGAGACGAATTGCCGCGCGTCGCGGCGCGTCGGCATTGGCGTCGCACGCCGTGGAGCGGCTCGCCTCGCCTCGCTCGAGGATCAGGTTAGGCGGGATCGACTGTGAGTGTCTCTTCGGGTACGTCAGGCAGGCCGGAGCGGGGCGGGGAGGGAACGCATGACCCACTGCACGCCGCGCCCCGCCACGCCACCGTGGAGCATAGCAGGGGAGGAGGCGGAGGGGTTGGAGTTGACTGTCGCGTCTCGCCGCTTGCAGTGACAACATCGGAGTTGGCAGGGTGGAAAGCTAGCCGCCGTCCCCTCTCCTGCCGCTCCTGCCTCCCCTCCCCCGCTGCCGGGCCGGGCCAGGCCGGGCCGGGCCGGGGCTAGTCTCGGGGGAGCGGCGGGGTGGGGGCCGTCCTGTCGCGTCCCCGCCGTGGACACGTGCCCCGTGCCCCAGTGTCCCTGTGCCCCTCCTTGCCTGCAGGTCCTGCACGGCGAGCCTACGCCGTGTGTCCGCAGGTCTGCGTACTCCCAGGGACAGGGGCAGGGCAGACCCGCGCGCACTGGACTACACGAGGTACACGGCCTCGCCACGGCCTCGCCACGGCCTCGCCACGGCCCGGCGTGTTGTTGCTTTCTGCGCGGCCCGGCCTGGGCCTGGCGCGGTGGCGGTACCTCCCCCAACCCTCCTCGATGCCGAGGTCGATGAGGTGGAAAAGATGGCTCTGGACGACTCAAGGGTGGGGGTAGAGGAAAGGCAAAGGAGGAGAGGTAGGAGGAGAGATGTCAGAATGGGATGGAAGCCGAAGGAGGAGAGGAAGGGTAAGGTAAAGAGGTGGAGAGGGAGAGAGGGTTAGGGAGGCGTCTCTCTCATGTGGGCCTCTCTCTCTCTCTCTCTCTCTCTCTCTCTCTCTCTCTCTCTCTCTCTCTCTCTCTCTCTCTCTCTCTCTCTCTCTCTCTCTCGGCCGCGCTGATGCTCCGCTCGAATACATCCGGCGGCTTCAGTTTACGTCCTCCAGGAACGAGGAAAGGCAAAGCAGCCCTGCGCTTCCCCCCGCGGGGCGGGGACGGGGACAGGGACCTGCCCTTGCGGGGCCCACTCCCGGCCCGGCCCGGCCGGCAGTCCTGAAGACTTGTCTGAAAGTAGTCGGAAGTGTCCCCGGCCCGGCCCGGAGACACAACGTCCCCCCAAACACATTACCTCCCTGGTGAAATGGAACGGACTGTAACGCGCACTGGGTGGGACCCTCTCCACCACCGGAAATCTAAGTGTGTGAATGCCGCACAAGTGTGTGGATTTTCTGATTTAGTTTTAAAATTTGTACTTTGTGTTTTTTTTTGTCACATTTATAGAGGCACTCATTTACCTGGTAAAGTGTAAGAGTGGGAGTTCTCACACCAAAAGGCGAAGTGTCCTTCATTGTAAATTCACGCGTACACCAATTTTTCTGATTTTTCTGGTTTTAGTGATTTTATTGATTTTTATTGTTGTTTTTTTTTCTGATTTCCCCCCTGTTTTATCATTGTTTTATTTCTGATTTTTTTTTCCCATTTTTTTCAGAGTGTTTTATATTTTTTTATTTTTTTTTAAGTGAAGGACCCCTCTCCAAAAGGAATGTGACTCAGTACGGTTTCGAGGGCGCTCAGCGCCTGGGACGGACGGGCACTTCCCGGCGGCCGCGTTGTCTCCGCCATGTCTCCATCAGCTTTCCGCGTGCGTCATATCTTTCGGAAGTATTACGCGATAAGCGCTGGCGGCTGCTGGACTGGCTCGACGCGCGGCCGCGTTGCGTGGCTGTAGTCGTCCCGACCCGACCCTGGCCAACCTGTGCGTCAGGCAGCTAATGTCCCCTCTCTCAGATTGGCGGCTGCGGGGCGGAGTGATCGAGTTTCAGGACCGAGACCTCGCGCTGCGAGCCTGCCGCCCTCAACCCACCCACCGCCCGCCCAGCTGTCACCCCGCCCCACCCCACCCCGCCCTCGCCCCACCCCTACTCCGCCTCTCACACTGTGGAACGCCTTTGGTACACCTGCAGACGCACACGCACGCCTTGCAGACGGGAAAAAGAAACACCGGCCATAACTGAAGGTTTGAAAAAAGATTCGACCGAACAAGACAATGGCTTGTATATTCAGCAGCAACCAGGCCGAAGAAACGGCAGAAACGGTATCGTAGCAGACTGGTGTGTGACGCCATGCAGGTGGGGGAAGCTGGCGACGCCTCCCCGCCTCGGCGCGGTCCGCACCTCCACTGCGCGGATAAACAGGTATACCGCGGCGATGCTTGTCTAACTTCCCTCCCAGCGGCGGCCCGTACCCGCCCCGCCCGCCCTGCCCGCCCCGCCCGCCCCGCCCGCCCCGCCTCGCCCCGCCCCGCCCCGCCCCGCCCCGCCCCGCCCGCCCGGATCCCCTCGCACTCTCCTTGCTGTATGATTTGTGGCGGGCCGGAGCGGCCCGACCGGAGTTTGGACAGCGCAGCTCGCGCCGCCGCCGACGCTCCGCCCTGCCGTCCGCCCAACACGCATTCTTTTCCACCCCCGAATTGTGATGACAGGGTTGATGGAGGGTGGAATGAAGTAAAAAAAACGAGAGATATGAGGAAAAAATTACCAGCGAAAGGAAGAGGAAGGACTTCTAGTTCTCGGTGACCTTCTCGCCGCTGGTGGAACTCTTACATCCGCGCGTTGCCACCGAGCTCCGGCAGGTTTTATACAGAGGGGAACCTTTCGGCCGTTATGTGGCTCGCTACGAAGGATCTTGCAAGGCTTGAAACGTAACTGACTCTTCGTAATCTCTGACATGAAATCTACTCGGCCCCGTGACAAACACGCTCTTACAATGTGTATTTGGGGGAGTATGCCCCACAGCTTCGCGGGTCTACCTACTTACTGAGCGTCACGCGCCACGTCAACACTGCAAACCCTCAAATCCGATTTCTCACCCAAAATGTGATAAGACGATTTTTCTACGCTGAATTGGAGTGATAGTTTTAATCTCACTTTCTTCGCGCAAGGTTTGCTCGCTCTACTTACGTAATGATATTTTAGACTCACTTTATTTGAGCATAAATCCTCACTTTATTCGGGCGAGGGCGAGGTTACAAAATTCTTTCTCAAACAACAGTGCGAGGAAAAAAATAATAACTCTCCAGGGAGTAATAAAATTTCCCTCTAAGTCTCGCCCGTATTGGAGCGAGAATTATGACTCGTAGATTTTCATTGATTGCTCACGTTAGGCAGACCCGCAACGCCGGGGCGCACTCCCCGACACACCCCGACACACACACACACCTGCACACTGGCACACACACACTAGCTGACTTACCTGCCCAAGATCTTGGAGACGCAGCCGTTGGACACTTGCAGTATCCTGGAGATGTCGCATGGCCTCGCGCCCGAGTGGGCGAGCTCCACGATCTTCTGCCGGGTGTGGTCTGGCAGGGGTCGGCCGCTGACGAACACCCCCCCTAACTGGTTCACACCGCTGTGTCCTGGAATGGACGGAGGGCTTGCTAACTGTCTGGTACACCCCGCGCGCCGCGGTTGGAGCGGCTGGAGTCTAGAGGGCCTTACGTCCCGGGAGCCCGCCCGGCCTGACCAAGTCCTGCCCACGGCGTCGTAACGTAACGAAAATTGTTTTGGCATTTTTGACACTTTTTTTTTATTTTATTTAATATCTCACGAACGGTGTGAGGTATCTTGACAAGCATCGGTCCATTGGAGAGCTAAGATTGCTCTTTAATTTCATTACCTTGTGACTCAAAGTGATCAAATTAGTCCTTGTGCCCTAAAATAACTTCCAATTTTCGATTTTTTTTTTTCGATGTAGGAGGAGAAATAAAGTTATTTTCTATTCCAGAGAAACGAAAATTATTTTAGGTCACAAGAATCAATTAGATCACTTTAAGTCACAAGGTAACGAAATTAAAGTGCAATTTCAGTTCTGTAATGAACCATCGCTTGTCAAGATACCTCGCACCCTTCATGAGATAATGACGGAAACGTGTGAAAAAGGCCAAAACGATTTTCGTTACGTGACGACGCCCTTGCCCTGCCGACGCTCCCTCACCTCGACATGTGTGACAACCGTCACCCTACATGTATGACAACCGTCACACTTCACAGACGCATTTGCGCGAGGTGACGGTTGTCACGCGTGTCGCGGCGGCGGTTCGTCGCACGGTTGTCGCTTGGAGAGCAGGGTACCCCCGGGGCGCCGCGGGTGAGGCGGGGGCGGGGCGGGGCGGGGCGGGGCGGGGCGGGGCGGGGCGGGGTGGGGTGGGGTGGCTCTCCCGGTCCTCCTCGGGCTCCCACATGAAACCTGGACTGCTCCCGAGCTAACCAACGCGAGTTTGACGATCCGAAGAGAAGAGTGCGAGACAAAAACGCAGACGTGGCTCGCGATGCAGACGGCCCTGATAGCCACTCCTCACTCCAGGCGCGATCAAAAGGCGCATTTGCATTCGCTTCCTATATTCGTCGCGTCTCATTTCGCACGGTTCGGCTGGAACGATCGTATGTATGGGAGACGGGGTGCAGCAGACGGGGGACTCTCCAGTTCCGCCAACCACGCCGAGGGCGTCACATCAGTCGATCATTCGTTTTGATGTGTTTATTAGGATTTTTTTCCTCTCTCTCCAAATATGGCAATGCAAATTGAACATAATAGCTGGCGTGCGTTGGCCGCACTGCCAGCGGTTGGCTTCCCTGGGCAGGGCGGAGGAGGGGCACTTCATGGCGTTGAGCGTGGAGCTACTAAGACCCCAGCCGTGAAAATCGGCTTGAAAAAGCTGCTGCCGGAGAGGGAGGGTTGCGGGGCGGGGCGGGGCGGGGGTGGAGTGGCGAAGGGGAGCGCGCAGGGGTGAGGGGAGCGTTTGTTATTAGAGCCCGGCCCGTTATGAACCATAGCGAGCGCGCGTCGCAGGGAAATCTTCGAGATCGATTGGGAGAGATTACGTTGCGGATTTGAAAAGGCAATTTAAGACCGTTGTACAGTGTGTTCAATGAGTACGGAAAAACAGTCACCCACCGCGAGAAGTCACCGTCCTGCGATTGTATGTCGTTTAATATTTTTTTTTAAATATGAGAATTAATTTTGTGAGTGTATTTAAACCGACACTCTTGAGTAACCCCACCCCACCACCCCTCACGCGTGCGTTCATTTGCCGCCTATAGCCTTCCGATTTCACAGCAAATATTGACTTATCCCTTGTTGGCGACTCGCGCTGCCCCCGGCCGGCCGGCTCGGCCCCAGGCCCCTCCCAGCCCCACCCCGCCTGGACCCTCTGTTTGTTCTCTCGCTGTGTACTACATACATTGTAATTGGCTTATTTTCGTGCGGGGTCGGTTCAGTTACGCGCGACCGGCTCTCGTCAAAGTAACGGGTCGGTTAAAAGGGGCGCGCTGCTGCAACGTGTCGCAACAACCACGTGACGACCACTTAAGTCGACATTCCAGCAGACGGACTCGAGTGCGAGAAAGTTTACGACAACCGCGCATACTCGATTACGCACACTCAATACGCGTCTCGCGCTGCTGAGTGTCATTTTTTCCCCTTCTTATAATGCAATGAATGAAAGGCAGCGCCACCTTGCGGCGCCTCTCCTCTCCTCTCCGCGGACCGATCAGCGGGGCCGCGGTATAAGGGTGAGGAGGGAGGGAGAGAGAGAGAGAGATTTCGCCGTCGAAGCGTGAATATGAGAGAGGAGCGGAACGGTGACCTCTGCGGCGGTAAAACGGTCCCCCGGGGGCGACGCGGAGGGGCGGGGCGGGGCGGGGGTTGGGGGAGATCAGGGGAAAGGGACCGTCGGGCGGGACGCAGCCAGCTGGGAGCGGCTGAGAGGGAAAGGCATTTCGGGCCAAGGTTGGGGGAGGTGGCGTTGGGGGGTGGGGGATGATTTCGCGGCATGAGACAAGCTAAGATCTGGCTTCGTCAACACCGACCCCGCTAGAAGCGGGTGCCCTGGAGGAGGGCCTCTGCTCAGCCGGCCGCACTCCGGGGCCGCTCCACCGCCGCCGACCAGCGCACAGTCACGGAAAAGATTTAGGAAACGAAAGATAACGTGAAATAATAAAGTTTTATAAAATGGAATTGAACTGGTGCGGCTTTACGGTCGGCGGGGATGGAGCTTATCCGGCGCTTTTCCGGTCCGGCCAGCCTCCAGCGCATCCGTGGAGGGGGGGAGCGGGGGCCGCCCGTGTAAGCGCGGCACCCGCCCCCTTCAAGGGGGGGAAAGTTTTTCGGCGCACCTTCCGCGATGTAGCCGAGTCCTGGGAACACAAACAGACGCAGCTGCAGTCCTACCCTGCCGCAGGCTGCGCGGGCTGCGCAGGCCCGCTCCCCACTGCTCAGTCAGTGCAGCACTACAGGCGTCGCAAGGCGTCGCCCTGACCGCGGGCGGCGGGAAAGGCTCCAGAAGCATTTTAGAAAACACGATGTAGAGTGTTTGGAAACATTTGTTGCTAAAAGAAAAACTTCGAAGTGAAAATAACAGGACTTAAAAAAAAATGCTGGAAGCCTTTCGCACCCCGCAAGCCAAAGAGCACGAGACACAAACAACACGGTAAGACAGGCAGTAACATGGCAAAACGTTAGTAAAACTTGGAAGAACAGATGAAGGGTATCACAAAAGTATTGATGACATAGTTGTTGTGATTCTCTTTCTTTCAACAGGGCTTCGAAAGAGTACTTAGCCAGTCACCTGGAGGTCTGGCGCAACCCACCAGCCAATACACAGCCAACCCCAAAACAACCAGCCAAGAAGCGCTCTTATCACTAAGCATTACACAGACACTTGGCGCTGGCGCTTTGATCACCTGACCACCCCGTACTCACTCGTGACAGAAAATGAACCCACGATAGAAAAAAAAAGAAAAGATATCAACACCGTGGAAACTGACCTTTTCAATCACACAAGGTAGGACGTTTATAACAAAATATCGAGTTACACGCACGGCGGTAGGAGGTTGACGGCACCTTGGAGAATTGGAGGTAGGGGAAGGTGGGGGACTCTCCTCAATAATATTGCAGGTAGCGACAAATAAGAAGGTAAGAACTCCCAACAATAAGCCATACAAGCCGAAAGAAGAGTCGAAGAGTCTGCCCAGAGTGAGGGAGGAGGGGGTGGGGTTTTGACAATAGCAAGTGTGTTACTAGGAAATGTAGACGGGGCTGAGGGGTGTATCGGGGCCCGAGGTTTGGGGGAAGGGGGGGAGATATGCCGCCGACCTCCACCTGTCAGAGCCCTCTGCTTGCATGCACAGACACCGTCAGCATGCTTCAATCAATCGATACACAGTACTGTAGCGATCGTAGAAATCCCGTAGGTTCCAAAAACGAGGCCTGGACTCGCAGGTTGAAATTAAAATAGATTAAAGTGCCTGTTTTTTAAATTCATCCATGGGAACTTATTCCAGTAAAAGCAACTATCATAGTGTCCACGATTTTTTTTTTACAACATTATAATAAAAGTATTGCGGCGAGTCGCTGATGTGCCTGGCATCGCCTCAAAGCCGTACCGGCCTCGCCCGGGCTGGCCAGCGCCGTGAATGTCGTGAATGAAGCAATTGAGGCGACTTCCGAGAATGGACCCGACCGAAGGGTGGGCGGGGTGGCGGGGCGGGGCGGGGCGGGCAGACTGAACGGAGGAGGCCACAGGTAAGTAGCTCAACTACACGGGCAAAATATCATAGATCCTCTTTTAGTTCTAGAACGTTTCTCCACGTTTCTCTTCATTTCTTGTGACACCCCATCTCCACCTCCTCGTCCCAGTCCTCCGATTAATTCCTCGCCTTTAAAAGCCTTCAGAAATCATATAGGGGGTTAAGAGGCACAAAACACATATATTCCCTGCTTAGACTCCTCCCACTACTCATCCTACTCCTCCCCCTTCTCTTATCAAACATCGTCGTCGTCATCGTTTTGTAGCGCGCGGGGCAGCTGTTCCTGCGAAAAATTGGCGCGCGCACGAGCGGGCGAGAGCTCGGGCTTTTGGTCACATTCATAGGCCGGCCAATAGGTTGCCCCTCCCCCTCCCGCACCCCGCACCCCGCGCGGCCGGGGCCGGCCCACAAAGATACCGGCTCCTTCTGCCTGGCGAGCCACGCATTTTTATTGCAACTGACATCTGACCGGCTGCCACCCCTCCTCTCCTTCTCCCCTAACCCCCCCCCTCCTCCCCTCCCCGCGCGGCGGACACGACACAAAAACTACAAACAAGGCCGGCTGCTGTTGCTGCGCTACGCCGCGCCACGCCGTCCCGCTGCTCATTACATATGTATACCGCTCCCCTCCGTGACGTCACGTCAACCCTCCCGTTCTACCCCGCGCCTCCCCTCAGCCACTATTAGCACGCCGAGTGACGCGCTGATGACATTCGCCCTCCCACGGCGGCGCGCCGGGTCGGATCGGGTCGGGCTGCCCCGCGCACCCCCGCCTCGCCCCCGCCCCGCCCTACCCCTGCGCCCTGCGTCTGGTACTCTCACGTGCACTCCAGGAAAATACGTTTCGAAACCCTCCCTCGCCTCCGCGCACCCCTAATGTTGTAGTCACGCCGTCGTGATGGCTTTCTGACGTTCAAGTGGGGCTGAGAGGAGGAGGAAGAGGTATTTGAGCCGAAATGAGAGAGGGAAAAAAATGAGAAGAGAGAAGGATAAGAAATACGCGACCCCCTGCTGGTATTCGTACCCGGGGCCCGGCCCGGGGCCGCTCCTCCCCTCACTTGGTGTTCGCGACGCGCTCCTCCCTGCAGGGCTGCAGTCAGGGCCAGCAGAACTGCGGCGTGTTGACACCCATCCCCGCCCCATGTTTTCGCTCTTTTACACCTCGACAGGAGTCGAACGGCGCGTCCTCTCTTTGTTGCCTCGCGATATAAAAGCCGACGCTCTCTCACTCTCCCTCCCTCTTTCTCTTCCACACTCTGGGCGTCTCTCCCCCTCGCCCCGTCTCTCTCTGACAGCCGCTGGATGGATGGCCCGGCCACTCGACCCCTGCGCGACACACACCGGCCGGGCCGGGCCCCGCACGCCGACATGAGTGGCTATAATGTATCGAACTGCGCGTTCCCGTAGTGGAGCCCTGACCCGACCGCACCGCGAGGAGCACAGCGCGCATTCCGACCGAGTATCGATGTCTCGACTCGAGCGCCCCGCCGTGCGGTCGGAGTTTGAAACCGAGTTGTGTTGTGAACCACTCGGGGGCCGCGCCACGCGACGCATTGCTGGGAGACGCGGACAGACGCGGAGGCGAGGGGGAAACAACCCTGAATTTTAGTGTACAATTATTGTGAATTTTGCTGAATTTTCCTGAATTTGTCTGATGTTTTGATGAATTTTTTGTTTTGCGTTTTTCGCTTGAATTTTTCATTTTTGAACTGTTTTTGCATTTAAAAAATAATAATTCTGAATTACGAGGTGTCCTTAAATTTCAGAGTTGTTGTATCCCCCTCGTGCGGAGGGCAGGGCTGCATTAGAGAGGGTCTCTAGGCTGCAGTGGCGTTCGCGAACCGTACTCTGCGATGCACGCACTCCCCGCTCTGTCTAACTCGCTCTCAAGGTGCCCGCTGAGGGTGCGAGAGCCGCTCTGGCTCTCTGGTGGCTGGAGCACGGCGGCGAGGAGGTCTCCCTGCCGGAGGCTGCAGCCGAGGCCGAGGGCAAGGCCTGCCCGCCCCTGCCCGCCGGGCCTGGCGTGCGCGTTGACATGTGGTTTTCGCTTGTTGCTTTGGGATGACGAGGGCTATGAGCACTGCTGCGCTCTGCGCTGGGCCCTCGTGCCCGGGAGGGGCCCGGCCCGGCCCTGGCCCGCCGCCACCGCTACTAAGCCGCCGGCTTATATCCCCCTCCCCTGTGGCTGGCTGTGCGAGGTTATTGCGCCGGAGATGCGTGAAAAGTAAAGCCTCATGGTTAAAACGACGATTTTAATTTTCTTGTGAAGCAGTGCCGTCGATTATACTTTTCTCACCGGGCCGCAGCTCTTGTCCACCCCCGCCTTCTCGTCGGCACGTCACACCTTGTTCGGCACCGTCACGGTGGAGGGCACCGTGCAGCACCCTGAGGCTCCCTGCCCCTGCCTCCCTGCCTGCGGCTCGTGGACCAGCGGGGCCATAGCGGGGCAGTCGGCCGTCCAGCGCGTCTCTCGCTCCATTTCTTTCTGCTGGACCGGTGCGTAACTCCACCCCAACACGCACACGTGAATGTCCTCATCCTCATCCCCCCCCTCTCTCTCTCTCTCCCTCCCCCCTCTCTCTCTCTCTCTCTCTCTCTCTCTCTCTCTCTCTTTCTCTCTTTCTCTCTCTCTCTCTCTCTCTCTCTCTCTCTCTCTCTCTCTCTCTCTCTCTCTCTCTCTCTCTCTCTATCTCTTTCTCTTTCTCTCTCTCTCTCTCTCTCTCTCTCTCTCTCTCTCTCTCTCTCTCTCTCTCTCTCTCTCTCTCTCTCTCTCTCTCTCTCTCTCAAATCCGATCCCAATAAGGGGCTGGAGTGCGCTGCACGCCGCTCCCGGTGTGTCGCGGTAGGTGGGGCGGCGCGCGCGAGGAGGCGCCTCCGCCAGACTCACTTGGCATTCCGCTCAGTTACCGAAGTCAACCCCTCGCGACACCCCTGCTGTACGGCGCCACCCCCCGGCCGCCCTGCACCGCCACGCCCCGCCTCGACGCTGCGTTTACCCGCTTGGCGCGCCGAGTTTGTCGTTGGGCCGTCTTTGCCCGGGGCTGTGAGCCTTGAGCCTCCCCTCGCTCACCCCTTTCACTGGTGTTTGGTCGCGTGGTTCTGCCCTAAACGACCTCCGAGTGACACCCAGATGGGGAGGGGCGACGCAGAGTGCGGGGTGGGGGGTGGTGGCTCTATCACACCTTAATTACTTGTACCGGGTGTTTCACGTCTTACCGGACAGTCTAATGGGTTGCCTATCCCCTGGTCTGCAGGCGCTCCGCCGCCAGCACGCTGCGGCGGCAGGGCAGGTGAGGTGGTGGGGACAGTCCCCTTTACTCAGCTGCGCTCGGTGCTCAGGGGAGGCGGGGGCGTGGTGGCGTTCAGCCGTTTAGCCCATGCCCCGCGACCGGCGCGACCCCGCGATCATCCCCCGTGACCCCGCGGACATCCTCCGCGAATCCGCGGCGTCCTTCGCGCATCCCCCGCGAGTCCGCGGTGTCCTTCGCGCATCCCCCGCGAGTCCGCGGCGTCCTTCGCGCATCCCCCGCGAGTCCGCGGTGTCCTTCGCTCATCCCCCGCGAGTCCGCGGTGTCCTTCGCGCATCCCCCGGGACTTCGCGGCGTCCTTCGCGCATGCCCCGCGAGTCCGCGGTTATAAAGAAATCGTGTTGTTGACACACACCGCCGGGTTGTCATTCGCCTGGTGAGGTGCGCCACGCTCCGCCGACGCCACCTCCCCCTCCCTGCGCCACCGTCCCGAACGGTGCCATTGGCGGCATCCCCCCCTCTCCCAGCCGCCTGGCCGCCGCTACCGTCTGACGTCGGCGGCCAGGCGGGCGGCGTCCCCTTCCACCGCCTAGCCGCTGCGCTCAACGCCAGAGCGCCTGCAGGCCAGGGGATAGGCAACCCATTAGACTGTCCGGTAAGACGTGAAACACCCGGTACTCAGCGAACACTCTCCGACCTGTACTGATTTTTTTTTCTTAGTAAATACCTACGTTTTTACACAGCAGGATTACTGACAAAGTTTTTACATATTCTGTATAGTTTTGCAAAGTAGCATACTGATTAAACAGGAAATGGTCGCAGTAACGTTGAAGGGAATTAGTGCGTTCAATTGATGAAAAAAGTTGTCAGAAGCTTAAAAAGATTCTTAAACAGCAGGACTACTGAGAAAGCGTTCGTAAAAATCAGTAACGGGCTAAGAGTGAAACAGCATCTGCGCTTCCTTCGACAGACAAAAACTGAGAGATGACTGAGAGGCCTGGGTCGACTTGCAGTGTTCGCCTGCTTGCTCGGCAACCTTCTGTCAGGAGTGCGCATATTTTGCCTAGCTGCCGGGCGCGCCTACAGCAGGTTCAACGCGGAGCATGGAAAACACGCTGCTTTCCATTTCTTCTGCTTCGCATTTTACTAAAAGCAAAAGCGTGACTCAACACGTTTTAACAGAGTGTTCAACATTTTATGTTTTTTAGGAAGGCAACAAAGCGGATTTTTAACGCTTTTACAATGGCACCCCCTGGTTGACTTCCACTTCTTTCACTCTCTCTCTCTCTCTCTCTCTCTCTCTCTCTCTCTCTCTCTCTCTCTCTCTCTCTCTCTCTCTCTCTCTCTCTCTCTCTCTCTCTCTCTCTCTCTCTCTCCACCCCACTCTTAGTGAACATGAGCGGGAGCGTTAGGGAAATAAACCTCTGGATGGGGCTGGCCAGGGCCGGGACCGGGGCCGGGGCGATGCTGCGGAGGGGCGCGCGACAGTCTCTTGAGGACACAATAGCAGTCACCCTCTCCATCCATTCTCTCACTTCTCCTTCCTGGCCAACCAGGCTGGCTGGCTGGCTGGCGGGTGGGAGGGAGGGAGGCAGGGCGCGGAGAAGGGCGGCGCGTCGCCCTCGCTATCCACTCTCCTGCAGGAATTCTTTTCTTGGCCGACGTAGTATTTTATCGTCCCCTCTGCTTGATTCACTTTACTGCCATCATAATTTTAAACTTTTCCTGGCTGGTGAGTTATTGTAGTTTCTCATGTACGCGCATTTCTCCTTCTTTTCGCCCACTAACGCCCCCGGCAGAGGGTGCGCCCCCTGCCCTGCCCCTGCGGCCAGGCCGCGCCCCCGCCGCCCAACCACACCCATGTCACGGGTTATTGATTCGTTATCGGCCAAGTTCTGCATCGACCAATTTGTCAAATTGTATTTCACCTCCTGGCCGCGCGCGCTCTGCGCCCACCTCCGAGACGGGCGGCGGGAACGCCACGATGCCGCCCCGCCCCGCCCCGCCCCACCCCGCCCCACCCCGCCCCACCCCACCCCGCCCCGCCACTCGGTTTATTATGTCACTTTATGGCCTGAGCGGCCGTGGCAGCCCGGGGCGGGGTGGGGTGCGGCGGGGCGCGGCGCCATGGAGACGCGGCAGAGGACGCGGCCGCTGCAGCGTACGCCGTTAGCAGAATAAACCGGCGGACACACACAATTATTTTCACCGTCGCGCTCAACTTTTCGCAGTAAAGTATAGCGACGCGCAAGGTCCTGGCCTGTAAGTCTCAAGTCTCTAGGGCTGGACCCCCCCTGGCCCCACACTGGCTGGTTGTCGGTACTGGCTGGTGCGGCAGGCCTCGCCTCACCTCACGCCCTGGGCGCGGTGCTCACCCTTGTGCTGCAGGTCCTCGGCGCACGGCCATGAGGGCGTTGATGCCAAGTGGTGCGGGTGCGTCTGGAGGGCCGTTTGCATCCTGCAACAAACACACACGGGCCATGAGGAGGGGTGTCTTCAGCTGCAACTTGGGTTGCAGGTACAGGTAATGCATAGTGAGTCCTTCGCCGCTTCAATGCACTATGCACACACCGCAGAAAAATAGTCGTCGATTTACAGGAAAATTTTCCGCGAGGAGGCGACAATTTGGGGAATCATGTGTACACAAGCCTGGGAATCATCATCATAAAATTTAAGGGAAATCAATGAAAACATCTACAACAAAGCAGGAAACACATGGAATCAGTTATAATTAGCCGAAATTAGCGTTTTATGTCGCTAGAAATAATTAGAAATGAAAGGATGGGAATCATTGGGAATCAATCATTCCGGGAATCATGTGTACACATTAAAGGGGATTGGTTACCCCTTCGATTTTCCGTGAAGCATGTTTGTATAAAGTAACAATGCAAAGTTGAAAAATTACAAGCTCAACCTATCAACTTGGAAGTCATTTGTTAGCTGGAATAAACTGCAGTAAATTTACAACATATGTTGAAAAGCGCACATCTCGAAATGAACTGTAAATCTTTAAGACATTTTTCACGGAGGCAATTTGGTTTGAAACGCTGATGAATATGACGGTTGAACGGGTATATTTCACACTGGTAAAACAAATGCTTAGCTTTAATACATCAATGGTGTTTAGTTCCAAATGTGCAAAGATTGCACACTTCGAGGTGTCGAGCTTAACTAAACGTCATTTGGTGTGCAATGATTCGACACTTCCGAAACGTTTAATAAACTGCACACCATAAGTGTGCAGTTACTCGACGTCTATGGCTTCCCAATAGCTGGTGCATGTGTCCAAGTGTGCAAACATTCGACACTTGCGAGATGTTTACAGTTTAGACGTTATTGTAATGTCTAGTAAAACTCGACACCATGTAATGTGCAAAGTTGTAAAAAGCACACGTTAAGTGTGCAAAGCTGCACATTTGTTTAACCAGTGCACTAGCTACTATCATTAGCACAATGACGAACCCCAGATGATGGCCTGCAAAAAAATACTTGAAAATCCACGAAAATTGTAGCGAAGCTTCAAAATATTCAGAAAACATTGAAATACACAATAAATTGCAAGGCAAATTCATAAAAATTAAATAAATGCAATAAATGCACGCGATGTGTGCTCTGAAAGACAGGAGTTGGTCGCCTTCAAAATTAGATTACATAGTATAACTGGAATTTAGTGGTTTAATGATAAGTAATAATCATCACGAGAAAGTAGAGGAATGCAAAAAAAATAAAAAATAAATAAATAAAAAAATTACCATTATATTCTCATACATGATAAGAATTCTAAAAGGTCTCTCTAAAAGAGCTCGAAGCACAAATCTCTCCCTGCTCCATTTTCAGTGAAGTGCAATTGACAGTTGTGAATGACCGTTGAGTGTTGCGGCTCTGACATTGAACCTGCGCCGCTCTGAGCGCCATGCCGCCACGCGCGCTCAGGCCGCGCCTGCAGCCTGCACGTCACCTCACTCACCTCATCATCAACATCACCACACACACAGCTGTCAGCTGTTCAAACTCTAGGACACGCTAGTACAACCCGCGTCCCTACGCCAAGGCCACACACACGCACGCACGCTCACACAATTTCCGTCTTCATCATTTTCTATTTTACGATACAAAAATTCCCTTCCCGCGGCAGCTCGCAATATTTTTCTCGTTTCGCGCGGCGCCACCAGGATGCCACACTCGTGCGCTCGCAGGGCTGTCTCTCTCCTCCCTGCTCTCTCCTCCCTGCTCTCTCTCTCTCTCTCTCTCTCTCTCTCTCTCTCTCTCTCTCTCTCTCTCTCTCTCTCTCTCTCTCTCTCTCTCTCTCTCTCTCTCTCTCTCTCTGAATACCATATCGGCGCGCGTCGCTTTGAAGTCGCGTCGTTGTCCTTTACCGGCGCTGCTGCTGCACAACTTGCGTAGGGCGCCGCTCCTCCCCTTATGATTCCCAAACACTCTCCTCCCCCGCCTCCTCCTCCTCCTCCTCCTCCTCCTCCCCCTCCCCCTCCTCCTCCTCCTCCCCCCCTCCCCCTCCTCCTCCTCCGCACCCACCCGCGCACCCTCCCCAATCAGCCCAGTAGATTTTGTGTCTTTGTCCCCAGCATCCGCCCGAAAATGCCTCTCCCCCGGTCTCGGCCCGGCGCGGCCCGGCCCGGCCCTGGCGCCTCACAATGCCGCCGCGACAGGAGCAGCGGCTCCCAGTTTTGTTCTCGGCGGAAGGCGCGGCTCGGCTCGGCGCAGTCGGTCCATCAGAGATGAGTCGCACCGCACCGCTCCTCCAAACGTAGCGAGCCAGAATATTCGCGAGAGTCATGGCAGCAATCTATCTGCTGCTGCGCGGCGCGCGTTGTGTAGAAACGCCGTGTGAGTGACACACAGGTATTTGAAATAATGTCCCCGCGCGACGCGACGCGTCCGGCGCGACTTGCGCGCGGTATTATTTCACCCAGAGAAGCGCGTAACTTGAATGCCTCCGGCACATTTGGCGCTCTATCCAAGCCCGTAGCATGAGTGTGATTCCAGCGCGTTATGGGAACGATCTCAAATCACATTGCGGGGTTAATTTGAGCACGGACAGTCCAGTACCCAAGTCCATTCCATTCAAGGTATTTTTGGCTATATATATATATATATATATATATATATATATATATATATATATATATATATATATATATATATATATATATATATATATATATATATATATATATATATATATATACACGCGCAGCTCCGTCTTGATCTCTCTCTTTCTCTGTTCCCACGAGATGCCGCGCTCCGGGAGGCGGCGCGTCGCGCTTTGTTGGCTCTCCCCGGGACGCCCGGTATCGCGCGCGGCGCGCGAAACTCCGGAGCAGGAGCGCGCTGCCGCCCGGAGCCGACCGGAGCGGCCCGGCCACGCCCCTAGACTATTCATCGGCCCTGCTCTGTGGGACGGGGCCGCACGAGACTACAAGGAGCCACTCGAGACTCCCGTGTGACATTGATCATAAATTAAAACCCTCGAGCTGGGCGGGGCGGGGCGGGGCGGGGCCGGACCGTTCGTCTCCTCGGCGCAGACAGTCGGGAGCCGGCCGCTGCTGCCGCGTCCCTTCGAATAGCAGCACAAATTTCACGCGTTTTTGTGCCGAAAGGTGGCCGGTGAGTCCCTTTGATGATGACATGATTCCCGCGGGTGCTTCCCCCGAGGTGTCCTACGGCTGCGACTCGGGTGTTATCGCCCGCACACGTGTGCTGGACGTATTCATTCGGGAGGACAAGTAGCGCGGCAATGCCGCGGCTAGTATTGAATGAATGATCGGGATGTACCCGATTTAGCTGGTGTCATATGTTACTGCAAGAGAGTATTTTGCGTCTAAAGTGGCAGATGGGTTTTTGTTAAAAAAACAATGCGACTGTGAAAGTTACATGTCTTAAGCTGAGTTTTTTTTTCGCCCCATTTAAGTTTCAAAGTAAATGTACTTCTTACCATCGCTACAATTTAATCCTGAGTTCGACACGATCACAAGGATTTTGACAAGTTTTGTGGAGCTAAATGGCTGTTTCACTTGGAATGCGTTTTCATGTCTACCTCTCTATGCTAATATTTGGGCAACTTAACCGAATCGTCACAAAGAAGTATGGACATGGATACTGATACTGTCCTCGTCGCGCCTGCCTACACGGCAAGCTAACGATGGCGGGAGAGGCTTGAACGTAATCACGGAAAAATGACGTTGCTATAATTATTGACTCTGTTCGATGGGCAAATTCGATTGTTATCAAATTTCCGATTCCGAAAACTAGAAACTAGTTGTCACGACACGGAACACTACTTGCACGTCGAGGATCCAACTGTGGTTCAAGTATCCGGTCGCTACAAGCAGCTCCTTGCTTGCGGATATCGGATAATCGTCGCCAATCATCGAGTCGCTGGCCCATCGAAAAGGGTTGATGACCGCAACAGCCATTTTGTTTCCCGCTCAGGTGAACGCCTCGCGCCCCGCGAGCCGTACTTACTTCAATAAATCCGTTATCGGCTCAGATGGAATGGGTCCGAGTGGCGACAGGGGATGCAGCGTGGACACCACTCACAGACGACACATGGTTACACTACACACCGCACTGACAGTCCAGTCCCTGTGCGTCCAGCACCGGTCACTTCTCCTTCCTCCTCATGTTGGCGCTCTCGAGGTGGACGCCCGCCGCACGCCCTCGTCCGCTCGCACGCACGCCCGCCTCACACGCACGCGCACACACACACACACACAGACACCTGCCCTGCACGCTGCAACCACGGCAACTGAGGCTCGGGGCGCGCTGGCGGCCCTGCCCGGCCCGGCCCGGCCCGCCCGGGGTAGGGAAGGGGGAGGTCCCAGCCCGGCCCAGGGCCGCCGTGTCCTACCGCGTCCTGCCCCCTCCACCCGGGCCGCGCCACTGGCGGCGTCTCTCTCGCACCCGCGCCGCGCCCGCCCGCGCCGCGGCCCTCTCTGTCGCACCCGCGGGCACCCCCCGACCAATGGCAGCGCGCGCCACCGCGCTCCCGGCCAATCGCGAAGCAAGGGTGGGGCGGCCTGGCTGGCGGCAGAGCCTGGCAGAGCGCTCCCGGGGGAACCGGGCCGGGCAGGGCAGGGACGCCTCGGACCGGACAGACCCCCGGTGCAGCGCGGGGTAGCGCTGGCTCTCCTAGGGGCACCTGCGGCCTCGCCTCGCCTCGCCTCGGCCTGCGCGACGCTTATCCCGACCGGGAGAGGCGCGCGCGCGCGCGCTAAAAACGCCCAATGAAGCGACGCCTTGTTGAGCACCGAGGTGTTTCCGTCCAATTGCCCGGGCGGGTCGGCGGTCTGCGGCCGGCGGTGCTCCCCGCCCCAACACGGCCTGCTTGCGGTCAGCATCCTGGACCGTCACAACATGGTTTGTGCCTGCCGGTCACGGTAGAGCTGAGGCTCACCCTCACCACGTGAGCCCAGCACGGCAGCACAGGGGTCCTAGAGTGAGAGGGGACCCCGCGAAACGGTAAAACTGACTCGCGTCATTTCTCATACTCGCGCCACTCTCGTTCCACTGTAGGACTCTACACACCCCTGCACTACTTGACACGGGGCGGGGCGGGCGGCGGGGCGTTTTTTCCCTGTCTGTCAGTACTCCACTGCACTGTACTGTACTATGATGCTCTCGATGCCTTTCCCCCGCCACGCTGGAAGAAAAACATGATAACGACTCGTACGGGGTGGAATTAGCCCTCTCGAGTGAAGGGCGGGGCGGGGCGGGGGCCCCGGGCCGTGCCACTGTACGCGCTGGAGTGTCGCCTAGCTGCATAGTGTGGCTCTAGTGGTGTGGCGGCGCGCGGGGTGGGGTGGGGTGGGGCGGGGCGGGGTGCCGCGGTGCGGCCGGGAAAAGTGCGAGAGCGCTCTCGACACGAGAGCGGCAGGAGCAGCAGTAAGGGCGCTGCCACACCCCGCCCCGCCCCGCCCCGCCCCGCCCGGGGCTGCTGTGCGCTGCGCCGCTGTGCTGCGGGCTGCCTGCCGGGCCGGCGCAGCCCAGCCGTGTGGAACGGGGATAGCTGCTCCCCTCTCTCTTTATCTCTCAAGCACCACCGTGCCCCCTTCCTCCCCCTCCCCCCCGCCCCCCACTCGACGTACCTGGCCCGGCCTGGGCCCTGCCGCCGGGCTTTGCACTTCCTCACCTCTTTCCGGTGTGAGGGGGGAGGGGGGGGGGTGCGAGCCGGGAGGCTATCGCCCAGACCAGATACCTCCGATATCGGGTTGGGTCGGAGTTACCAGATACACCCCTCCCGGCAGCCTCTCATCTCCTCTCCTCTCCTGCCCTCCCGCTGGTTCTCGCCTCCCTTTTACAGAAGTTCTAGCAGCTGAAATACAGGTCTAAAGTTTGAACAAAGTGTTTTTCATGCGACTCGTACATTCTGAATAAAAGCATTTTTGGCGAATATTTTCATCTTTTTTTGTCAGATTTGTAAATCGGTGACAGCTGACCCCTGCAGACGCGGGCGGCGTGTGCACGACGTGCAGCAACGGTGCCCAGCTGACGCCCGGCTCAGCCCGGCACGCAGTATGCAGTGTGGACTTGCGAGACGTCGTTCACCCCTCTTCACTCTGAAAAGCTTTTATTGAATACTCACGCGGGAGTAACTGCGAGAGTCACTTTGATCCTCGATGATTCAGGGTGCATCGCCCATCATTGTGCCCGTTATCAATTTTATTCACTTTATCTTGCAAAGACAGTCGCAAACTTTTTCAATATTTTGATTTTGTGTTTTTTGAAAAAAAGTGCGAGACCTTTGCTATCCTGTCACATGTGACTTCTTACCGAAATAGCCAAAATACTACTTTGCGATGTAAGATGGTCCAGCCCGCGCTCGGCGTTATTGCGTCCTCCTCATATGAGCATTATCAATCTGGCTGCTACCACCCCTATGGGTAGTGACATGGGGGTTACTGAGGCCCCGGCCCCCCATCTTGAAAGCCTCCCCCCCCCTCCCCCGGCCAGGCCCTGCCCGGCTCCTCTGCTGTTTCCGCGTGGCTGCAGTCCTGTTTACCAAACACGACCGCCCGCCCGGCCTCATCTTTTCTACGGAGCGGCCCGGCCCGACCCGATCGCCAGCGCAGGAGGATACATCCAGCGGCTTCGACAGCGAGCGGAGCAGAGAATATTCATTCCTTTCAGCACAGGGACGCTTGGTGAGAGAGAGAGAGAGAGAGAGAGAGAGAGAGAGAGAGAGAGAGAGAGAGAGAGAGAGAGAGAGAGAGAGAGAGAGAGAGAGAGAGAGAGGGACTTTGACTTGATCGTGGCGGTATCGTGTTTCAGCCTGGCCTACCTAAATGAGGTGTGTTCCTGGACGTCAGCCCCACCTCCACCCCGTCCACGACCTAGCCTATCGGATTGCACGTCCCGTCATACCGAGCGGAGCCGACTTCAATAACTTAATAATAATTTCATAAAAAGATAAAAATGTTCTCATGAATATTTTCTGCTGCCGCGCTGAGCTGTTGACGCGAAATACGCGGCTCGGGCTCTTGCCCGTGTCTGCGCGGTAGGCGGCGGCAGCGCTGCTGGGCGCTTTGTAGCATAATGGTAAAGTAGGAGACATATTATTGTCGTGAATGAGCGGTGGGCCACCGGGGCTGGGCTGGGGCGGGATGGGACGGGGTGGGGTGGGCAGTATCAGGCATACATACAGCCTCGCCGCTCCGTTCACGACCACCCGCCCCGCCCCGCCCCCGCCCCGCCCTGCCCTGCCCCACCGAGCCCCTCCAGGCTGCGCTACGCCCCGCCCTGGCCGCCTGAAGAAGCACTGGCGTGGAAACAGCGCTCTGGGGGCGCCGGGCCGCCAAGTGTGTATATTGGGAGAGAATGTGTGTGCGTGTGTGTGTGTGTGTGTGTGTGTGTGTGTCTGTCTTGTGTCTGTGTGTGTGTGTCTGTGAGAGCGTGTGAGAGTTCAGAGCCGCGGTAAAAGGGGCTGTGCGAAGCGAGCGTGTTTGCGCGATGCGTTTTTGGCTGAGACAGGTGGTTTAAAGATGATTCGCTGCCGGCGAATTTCGCCGCAGCTTTGAGAGGGAAAGTTGTTTAGAGGCTGCTATTAACGCGATACACTGTACCGGGCGGGCATTTGATCCTCAGGTGCATCTGGCCGTGCATCTGAGAAAAGACTATCAACGCTATGAAACAGTCCATCTCCTGCGCGGTTCAATTTTGTGTGTATAGTGTTTCTTGTTCCATTTTACTTTTCAAATACATGATTACAAATTTAAGTTTGACTCAGCCTGTTTTGCGGTACTCGATATTTTTCACGCAAGTGCTAGCAAATATCACGCAAGGAAAGCTTTTCTTTTATGTTGAACACCGCAGAGCACAAACACGTATTCCGAATTAGTCACCCTTTTCATATCCATATTATACGGTGCAGTTTGTCGTCCACACAAGATGCAAGGACATAATTGTAACCTAAAACCTATACGCCTCCTCTCCCCCTCCCCTCCCCCCAAACACGCAC
The DNA here is from genome assembly GCA_029379305.1 of Frankliniella fusca. Taxonomy (NCBI): domain Eukaryota; kingdom Metazoa; phylum Arthropoda; class Insecta; order Thysanoptera; family Thripidae; genus Frankliniella; species Frankliniella fusca. The sequence goes on from JAHWGI010001167.1 coordinate 302,084, forward strand.
GCACAGGTCGCATTGCATCTTTGACATATTTCCCCCTTTGTACCTCTCGCCGACTCTTTTCATCAAAGTTATCAGTCATTTGCGATCGGAGGGTCCTTCGGGCACGGTGGCCGGGCCATCGAGACGCGCCACATGATATGTGGCAGAGAGAGAGAGAGAGAGAGAGAGAGAGAGAGAGAGAGAGAGAGAGAGAGAGAGAGAGAGAGAGAGAGAGAGAGAGAGACTAGTAGCACATACCTGCGGCTCATCTCGGGGTTGATTAGGGCTGCTTGTTCCTGCGCCGGCCCGGCTCACATTGAGTGGATGATGTTTGTAGTACAACAGCATGATCCCTTCTCTCCCCTAGCCGGGCCCCTCAGGTGTCGCCGTGTGTGGGGGCGGGGCGGGGCGGGGCGGGGCGGGGCGGGGCGGCGGCAGGCAGTAGCAGTGCGCTACTTGTTGCACGTCTTGTGAGGTAGGGTGCCTGCCTGAAGGCATGCATGGCGCCCAGCTATACCTGCGCGTTCTTTACCTACGACTTTTCTTTCCTTTATTTAAAAAATAATAATAATAATAAACTTTTTCAAAATAATAATATGTTGAGATATTTTATGGCTAGCGGCGCAACAAACATATTGTGTGCGCTTTCTGTCAAAACAAGTATTTTTCTCGTTTAAAACTACTGCACCATTTTTAAAATTTAAAATATTGAGCTCTTATCAAATAAATTATGATGCCCCCTTATCCTGGGTGTAGTGGATGCAGTTGTAGTTCTCCTCCACTGTTTTGATTCGTCCTCGTGTGTGACTGTCCTTCCTTTACGTTTCAGTAAACCTGAACAAAAAGTCCGGCTGCTCTTCTCCCACGCAGCGTCCTTCTTGGAGCGCCCCGCCCCACTCGGTCCAGCTCCGCGCGAGGTGAGTAACGCCCTTATCTCCTAGGCCACAGGCGCCGTGTGTGTGTGTGTGTGTGTGTGTTGCAGCAAACCTTCTGTCCACGGTGCTTCTGTCGCCTCAATTCAATTACTCGCCCTGGTAACTTAGCCGTTTTCACTTTCACCGAAAGGCCCGCCCGCCCGCCCGTTCGTCCGTCTGTCTGTCTGTCTGTCTGTCTGTCTGTTCGTCTGTCCGGCCGGCCCGGTCCTGCGGTCGTGCGCGCTAGGCGCCCTCACAATAAGCGCCACGCAGCCACCCACATGGCCCGGGCTAATCCCTATTCTGGGCCGCGCCACGCCACGCCACGCCACGCTGCTTACCCCGCTCCCTCTGGCCCCGCTCCAATCCGCTGACAAGCCCAACAAGTCATTGTAGGACATTAATCAGTAATTCGTTTCATCCCACTCATCCTGTGCTGCGCGTAATGAGCTTCTGTTTGCATCTCGACGCGCTTTTGCGATAGACGCTTTTTCGAGGAACGGCTACGGTCAACGCGCCTGACCGGAGGAAGCGCGGGGTAGGGCGAGGAGGGGCGAGGCGAGGCCGGGCCGGGCGGCACTTGAGGACAGCTGCGTGATGTGAGACCGTGCTTCCGCAACCGCGCATTGGAGTTATAACAAATAAAATGCCCACAAAACCGTAAAATGACGAGTACGCAGTTGTATCTCGCAAACACTTCCGCGTGCGGATCCTTGCCTTTTATCTTTGTCTATATTTTTTTTTCCCCTCTCCCGTTCCACTTGGTTACTATCTCCCATTAAAATCTTTCTTCTCCTCCTCGAAATGGGTGCAAGTGTTCACGCAGCGCCCGCTTAGCGATGAAGTCATCGCCTGTGGCGCGGCGTGGAGAACAACGAGTACGTGCGATTTGGATGATCGGCGTGCCGGAGTGGCGAGACCAATGGCCTAGCGAATCGCGGCGTGGCGTGGCGCGGCGTGGCGTGGCGTGGCGTGGCGTGGCGTGGCGTGGCGTGGCGTGGCGTGGCGTGGCGCGCTGGGGTGACGCGAGGGGTGCGCGGGCCGGCCTCTACTCGCACCGTGACTCGCGACACCACTCCGCCGGCCGGACTATAGGCGGCCCGAAGCGTACAACAATGAGAAACTTTGGTTAATTTCTCTGTAAGCTACAATGATCCGTACCTCATTGTAGTTTTCCTTGAATTTACACCGTAAGCTACAATAAATTTCCTCCCGTTTAAGCAACAGTGAAATTTCATCGTAGCTAAGCTACCGTGAAAATACAGTTGTAGTTCTGCTGTGTTTCCTGGAGCTTATACAATTATAAAGTTTACCTTGAGGTATTATAGCAGTGGTGCTTGTGGTATCTCTTATTATGTTTTTAAATCGGTTTCTCCTGCACTCCATGAGTGCGTGGTCAAACGCGAGGACCAACAGTATAACAACAAACTCTGGGCGTAAATAATACGTGAGCCGGCGTGCCGTCGCGCGCCGTCCGTCTCTCGTCCATCACACTGATTTGCCCGCGGTTGTCAGCGCGGGATTGTCTGATCCATCACCGGGCCAGGCGAGGCGAGGAGCAGCGCAGGCGAGACAGACCAGTCTGCGGCCTGCAGTCTGCCCCACCTGCAGCCTGCGGCCTGCAACATGCGGCAGCCCGAGGGGGAAACAAATATGAATTTTGGTGTACAAATTTTGTGAAGTTTTGTGAAGTCTTACTGTTTTTTTTTTCTGTATTTGTGATTGAATGTCACCAAAATTTTTGTTATTTGTTTCTTATTTCCTAGAGTTTTTTTTTAAATTTTCCTGAATTTTTCTGAGTTTTTCTGGATATTTCTGAGTTTTTCTGGATTTTTCTGAAACACGAGGAGTACAAAAATTTCAGAGTTTCCCTATCGGTCAGCCCCACCTGCAGCCCAGCGCGCGCTATCACCTATGCACCAGGGGAGAAGCGCCAACATTGCGAGAACGAGTCTGCGGTATCTTTTTCCTCCATATTGCAATCAAGTGTTGGCCGCTTGTTCGTGTCGGTAGCTCAGCTGCCCACTTAAAGTCTTTCTCTGCTCCGATAATGGAACAGCTCTGACTGGCTACCATGCTCCCGAAAAAGCTGTGCTTTTTACCCCCGACCTCCCCCCCACCCATAATAATAATTGTATAATACATATTCATGAAACCTATTTCGTAAAGCTACTTCCACTGATTACCGACTTGGGAATTATTGACAAACAAAAATGATCTGTCTTTAATTCACAATCTATTTTGTAATTCGTAATTTGCTCAACTTAGCATAACTTAGTATGTCAATGTACACAATTCTTGCGAGTGCATATGCGCCATGCACCTGCCCCACATGGGCGCCGTGGCGGTGCGGCCGGGGGGCATGGCGGCTGTGGAGGGGGCGCGCCCGGGCGCACAGCGCGCTCAGGGGCCCAAGGCGGGCCGGGCCTCGACTCCGCCCAGCCGCGCCGGGCCGGGCCCGGGGAGTGGGGCGCTCCTGCGGGCCTCGTCTCCGGGGCGGGGTGGGGCCCCATGTGGGGCACCATTTGGGACCCCTGGAGACGGGCCGAACAGGGGAGACGGAGGGGAACTTGTTGTTTGAATACACTGGAAATCTTTGCGTGAATTTCACTGATAGCTTGATAGCAATAGCAGCGTTGAAGCCACTTCACTTTGAAAAAAAAAAATATATATATATTAGTAAATTTCCAACTACTTTTCTCGTACTTTATTATTATACGGCACAGAGTTGTAAATTTACGAAGCAGTCGTAAATTTACGGCAGCAAATTCTTACTCGTCAAAGAAAACAAAGTCGACAGACACTACATGTAAAAGAAAACAAGGGCCAAATAGAACACCAAATGAATTTTGTGATAAGTATGGAACTCGTTCTTTACATAATTATGTGCTTCAGAGGTAGGAGTGTAAAACGTGATGTGAGTCGAGTGAAGACATTTTCATCTCAGATTTCATCACAGTTCGTGTGTGCAGGGGAAGTTTTTCCCGGGACACTCGCCCTTGCTCGGCTCGGGTGCTCGGGCCTTCTTCGGCCCTCCCGCTCGGGTCCGATTGTTAGGGCGCATAAAGGAGCGCGAGCGCGAGCTGGCGCGAGCCGACTCGGGCTACGACTAGACTCGGGGACTTAGAATGAAAACTCGCACAAAATTTGTTAAGAGTTCTCAAAATAATACTATTAAACGTTAAAAAAGGTTCATTGCTGCAATGCAGAGGAAGGCTTCTAGCTGAGATCAGCGCAAGTTTCATGTCTGTGGGTATTGTGCTTGCTGAGATTGGAAACTCCAGTTATAAGTTGGGTTATGGACTTAGAATGAAAACATTCAAAATTTGTTAAGTGTTCTCAAAATAATACTATTAAACTTGAAAAATAGTTCATTGTTGGAATAAAGACCAGCATTTCCAGTTTCGAATGGTATAACTATTATGCCTGTAGGTATTGTGAGATCTGAGATGAAAGTGTGGACAGTTAAGGGTTACACCCTACTGAGAACAATACTCGTTCTTTTCACCACTCAGGAGAGAGGTGGTGGTAAAGAACGAGTAAAAAACATTGCAACAATGGAAGTTGTATAACTTTACGTCATTTATTCTCATAGAAAATTTTCCCGTAACCCTTACGAATATTATTCAAAGTGTTGCGATGAATTTTCGCCTTTGGGATACGGTGTAGTGGCACTGTAGGCATGAGTGATGCTCCCTGCCTCACCGTTGCTTGCAGTGGCACAGACCGTACCTCACGGCAGAAAATTACCCCAGAGGCACAGTGCTGCAGGGCTCCACTGCAGCTTGCAAGTGAAATTCACAGAACGTTTTTAAATCCTACACGGGCCACAGGAGCCCAGCCGGAGCAGGCGAAGCAGCGCTTTCGTCTGCTCAGCAGATATGCTGCAAGGGAAATGCGTCAAGTAAATACGAAAAAAAAATTGTAAAAGGATATTAAAATGCGCGCCCTCTAATATTTCCTACGGGCCGGGTCGCTGTCAGCCAAAGTTGAGCATCTCGTATGGAAACTCAGATAAGGGTGGGCCGTAACTCGGGGCGGGTGTAGGCCGAGATACGTGGTTATAAACGCGCACTGCCACGCAAGCATCGCGCGCTCCGCCAGCACCGGCAAACGATTAATTTTTCATATTTCACAGGGAGCGACTGAGTAGGCATGCGTGTGTGTGAGTGTGTGTGTGTGGTGCATTGCGCAGATGATCAGCGACGCACGTGGACATTTTCGAAACATTTTTTTTCTGGCGAGTACGACAATTTTACTGTCGCCGTATCTCGATTTATAGGTCGCGTACGGAGAGTAATGTCGCGGGCGACAGAAATAAAGTTTTCCAGCGGAGGTCAGCTTCCTTATCAGTCGCGGCCGGTCGCGGCGCGGTGGCGGTCGCTTCACAATGATGTCGTGCTATCGCCCACCCGCCATCTAGAGTAACATATGACCAAAGACTTTTTCAATGAAAAAAATAAAAATAAATAAAAAATAAAGCAGTAACGTGTTTTCTCCCTCTTGCGCGTGTAAAAATTCGCACGCGTGCGTGACATTTTGGGTCTGGCGCTGCTGGCCATTACGCCACTTGACACGAAACGCGATTACTGCAGGATTACAGCCCCCTCCTCCTCCCTGTAAAAAGCCCCATGGGACGCGCCCCATACGCCTCCTTCCTCCTTTTTCCCTATAGCTCCTCTCGAGGCGATGCCCCGCTCCGCCGTCGCCTCCTCCGGGAGCAGCCGCGGACGGGCCTCCGTCATACCGGATTTATGCGAAGGGTTCCGTCATAATACGTCTTCAATTATGTTTCGATCTGCGATTAGAGAGAGAGAGAGAGAGAGAGAGAGAGAGAGAGAGAGAGAGAGAGAGAGAGAGAGAGAGAGAGAGAGAGACGCAGACAGAGTCTCTAAGCCTTTAGAGCGGCGCAGCAGTCCAGACCCCGCGGCATCTCCGTATAATAATGATAATAATAACATAATTCACGGCGGAGAAATTAATACTTCCGGATTGCCTCGCCTCCCCTCTCCGGACGACGCAGCAGCGATACAAGTACACTGTTATCCTCAAAGCGAGGTGTGGTGCGTGCTGCCGTACTAGTGCGTCGAGTGCATGCTCCGCTTCGCCTGCTCCACTGCACTCTTGAGGAGCGAGGCGCATATCACACGTGCCCGCCCGCCCGCCTGCCTCCGCGTAAATCGGGTTATCGTTTCCATTGAGTCATGTCGGATGCTTCATTCGTGGTTCATATTATATATATATTTTTTAGACCAACTCTATTTTTTTCCCCTTTACTGATGTTGCGTTTCCTTGAGAGGATGGATGAGGCAGGGTCCTTCGGGGCGGGGCGGGGCGGGCCGCCGCGGGGAAGTGCCAAGGACGTGGAGCCGGGGCGGGCGGCCCAGCCTACTGGAGCCCGACCCGCCCCGCTCCGCCAACCCGACTCCGTTGCCAGGAACAGTCGAGAAAGTTAGTGTGAGCGCAAAAATTAAACTGATGACAAAAGTTAGCCAAGAAACTGTGCAACGGAGAGGAACCTGCTCGTGTCATATATAATGTATTTTCGGCCCGCCTTTCCCTTCCCCGTTCCGGTCTTATTAACTTCCCTTATTTCCCCCTCCTTCGCACAACCCCCGGCCGACTCGGTCCTTACGGGGTGAAAGTTCGTAGCGAATAATTTCATTTTACTCTCAACAAATGCGACTCTGGAATCTCCTAGCGGTCTGGAGGCCACGAAAGGGCGGTAGCGTCTTTTTAAAATCTCGACAATCTCAGTTTATTTTTTTTTCTTTTGTGTTTTTGTCGGTGCCCAAGTGTTTCGTGGTCCCCCGCTTCACGACGGTCCCCGAGGAGGGGCCCGGCCTTTTAATATAAGACCCTGGCTGGGCTGGGCATGCCGGCGTGCGATAAGGGGGCGTGGCTGCGCGCGGCGTGGCGGGGCGGGGCGGGGCGGCTAGCGACACGAGACCATAAAACTAACAAGGGAGTGCCACAATAACTGACTGCCCCTCTCATGCCATTTATTTATAGCTGTAGAAATTCTCACTAAAGAGTCCCCTCCGTCCTTTTGAACAAACCCCTCTCGAAGCTAAGGCACGAGGGTTTGAAAACTTCGTTATTTCGACACGAAAAATTGTTGCCTTCGATGATGTCCGCCAATAATGTTGATCAGAAAATGTTTGTGAGGAAGTTTAGAAATGTGTACCAACGTATACGTATACTACCGTACCTTTTATGTATAGTTTTGCTTTGCATTGATTTTTTTTTCTGCAATGACTTCCGTACCTCTAGTTTCAATAATCACAATAATGGGAAAATGTATAGCACAACACTTTTCTTCTCCCGCGTCACCAGGTGCGATTATGAGTGTCTACTCGGACGCAGAGTTATTATTTCTACTAAAATAGTATAGCTCCAAAATAGCCTACTTTCCACATACTTTATAGGTCAAATTTTCCTTTTTGAAATACTTGACTATGATGTTACGCAACGTCCTTTCCTTTTTGCAAGAAGTCGATTGTTACAAAAAAAAGGTTACAATTTCGTTCCGATCTAAATGACCTAACTGACCAAATAACATCTGTTTAAGAACAAATGCCTTGAGCGAAAACATACCTGCATATACTTGTAGATCTTGCTGTGCCAAGTGGCACTTAGCTTCTTTGCTTCCAGATAGCTGTAGCTAATAGATTGCTGCAGTTACAATTAAAACGTTTGCATCGGTAGGTGAGCCCAGACTCGTCATTTAAAATTTTTGTAGTGGAGATTTAAGCAACCAGGAAAAATTGTTGACAGGCATTTTTTTTTTCTCGGGTTGTTTTCACCAATTTTGGAGTGTACTCGCGCCGCCGCCCAGCCCGACCCGGGCCCATTCATCTTTCGAAGCAAGGGGCGCGGCAGGCCCGGTCCAGCCGCCAGCATCCCTTGTGCTGGACCCCATTCAGCAAAATGTGGGTGAAAAGCGAAGACGGATGCAAATTCATCGTGTAATTCTCTTGACCTGCACCCGGGGCCGGGCCGGGCCGGGCCCGGAGGACACAGTCCCCCTCACTCACACGCTAGCACGCTGAGCCGAACCTAATAAAGATGTCAATGCGGTTACTTGCTCCGCTTTACAGCTTTTTGGACTGTGTCACGCCGCGCCGTGCCGCCTGTTTGTCGGAGGATTGAAAAGAGTGCCGCGGCTTTACGTTAGTTGTCGCCACCGACTCCTGTGCTGGGTAAAACGTGTGCATGCAGACGCCCCCCCCCCAAAAGAAAGAAAGAAAGAAACATCTAGAAAATCAAGTGTGTTTAATTATTTCTTATACTTCATACATATACGCACAAATAAGTATCCTGGACTTTGCACATGAACATAAAATAGCACAATAAAGCATAAAATAGATTGTGCATGACCTAGCTCTTATATTTCTGGTTGCTAAATACCTCAAGGCAACCAAGTGTTTGAGTATGAAGATCGGCATCTGCTCACTAGAAATCAGACGAACCTTCGAGTAAACGCCACGGCATTTGTCAAATATCGCCTGCTTGTACCTGTTTTGCCTACTGTTTTCATAATACTTAAATGTATCTACAACTTATATACTTCTATCCATCACATTAAAAATTTGTTGTAAATTTAAAAAAAAAAAAAAAAAAAAAGAGAAACAAATTTACAGGATTTGCTGTTTAAACGGTAAACAGATTTTTCCTGCAGTTTGATGAAAAATTTAGTAGATTTACAAGAAGAATCGCGAAACAACGGATAAAGTTTGTAAAGTTATGGAACTATTTTGTACAATTACAGAATTCTTTTGTAAAAGAACGCGAATGAAATGTAATCTCAGAAGCCTGGTCGTTTGACGAAATTCGCAGATATTTCCTGTTAATTTACGAATTTTCTTTCCTTTTTCCTGTGATTTAGGCGCTCTCTAAAACGAAATGTATTTTGTTCGCGTGAGTAACACTTTATCCCAATCAATACGTGTGTATTTAGGTCCTTAGCCCGCCGCCCTGGGTCTTTTTCAACCCTTTTTCCCGCCCCCTCCTGGATCCGCTTCTAGAGTGCGGTATGCAAAAATTGGAAGGGCCCTATGAGCAGGGTGGTAGCTAGATTGACACATCGGACAGCCGCGCCAGGCCCGGCCCCGGCCCTGCAGAGTAGGGCTCGCCTCGCCTCGGCTCCGTCCAGACTCATCTCCCGTGCTAAAAGTCATGGCGGGAGCCCAGCCGCGCCGAGCAGCGCCAGCGTTGAAGGAAGGCCGTGACAAAAGATTATGAATAATAAGTGGGTGTTGAAGGAGCGGCGCGACGGCGCAGGGGAAGATGGCGCAAGTCACCCAGCGGGATTAACATATAGATTATAGAGATGCTATTCTCATTAGGCCAAGTCTGACGATGCCAAATTTACTGGTGCTGCTGGTCGCAAGAGTGATAATTTCACTGGGGGAAAAAATTAAGATTTTTGCCGGGGGCACTTTTCGGTATTGAAATAGAATCATCGTCGAATTTTTAAATAACCGAACACGAACACATATGGACGCACTTATGCTCACTTCATGCCCCAGATTTTCCCCCCTTTTTTTCTTATTATAATTTCTCTTTCAATTTCGCAACATCCAATCTAATCATTCACCGTGGCACCATTGATGTTAGATAAGTAGGCAAAAGACCGTACGCATACACCTGTGTGTGGCAGACGGGTATCTCCGCCTGTCTACTAGGCAAACTCACTCTCCACACATGAGAATACATTTTGCCTACTAGGCAGGCGGACATACCCGTCTGCCGCTCACAGGTTTATGCGTACGATCATTTGCCTCTACTTATCTAACATCACTGCTTGGCACACAGCGAGTACGCCGCTCAAAACATTTTCAAGGGCGCTGTAAAACAGTTTCTGTGAAATTTTACAAGACGTGGCTCTTAGTCGACCCCGTGCAGAAAACCCCCATTGAGCACCGGGTAAGCATCGTCGCGCCGGCGCGCTCATGCTTTTGCTGGCCCGCGCTTTTATCGCAAAAGGTTGAATAAGAAAAATAACATTTATTTCGTCCTAACGCTCACGACCCCTCGTTACGTTGGTTTGACGTCTCCACCGAGGCCGCACCCGGCCCGCCCAGGCCCGGGGCGGGTCGGGCTGCCGCCCTCGGTTTCACGCCTGGGGGCTGCAGTTGGGGGAAGTACAAAGTAGTGATATGGCTCTACTTTTGTTCTGCGCCAATTTCTGCGACTAACGCATCGCCCTCTCGTTGGCGATGACACGTGGAGAATCGGGCTGAAAGGGGCTGGCGGGTTAGCCGCCGCGTCGCGGGAGGAGGACGAGGGGGAGGAGAAGCCTCGCGCAGCCTCGCGTAGCCTCGCGTAGCCTCGCGCAGCCTCGCGCACACTGGAAAAACTAATGTGACATGAGTCACATCAATTGATGTGACCAGTTTATGTCACATTTCAAAACGTTACCAAATTCTCGGTCACGTTTGGTAATGCGACATCCGGCGCCACGTGTTATGTCTTCCTATAGTAATAACATGGAGGATGTCACATTACAAACGTTACCGAAAATATGGTAACATTACGTGATGTTACCTAAACTGGTCACATGTGCACATGTGACATGTGTCACATTAGTTTTTCCAGTGCAGCCTCCATCAATCCAACAAAATAAGACCTGTGCACTTTTATACCCTTCTCGCAATTCTGTTTCGACCGCTCTCAATAACGAGCAGGGTCTTTGCCGTATCTCGATATATACTTACAGTATGCATGACTCAACGCAGCCAGATATCTCCCCGCTTTTCTCTAAAGGGAGTCTATATAAAGTCAGAACGCCCGACGATTCCTTTCCAATGCGCACGTCGATGTCGTGGACCGACGTTAAGTCACGTTACCATATCGGAGTGTATGTCTGGTGCATAGGTTTGGCTTACGGGCGCAGCCTGGCCTGGGGAGCTAGAGGGGTGGGTGCACGGGAGTCGCGCTTCTTTATGTTATGGCGCGCGGGCCCGGCGCGCCGGCACGGCGTGGAATACACTGGAGAATGGACTTCCGAAGCGAACGCGCCTCGACGCCGAGAGATGCAGGCAGCCTCGGCTTCCTCCCCCTCCCTCATGCTGCCGGGGCGACGGCGTTAGCGTGGGCGTTACTACCGCGGGTCACAGCCACGCTCTCATCTTTTTCAGGCAAGAAACAAGAAAATAATTCGCGGCGAAGCAAAAAAATAATAATTTAGCAGGTGTGGTAATTTTTTGCTGTATTGGCATGCAGCTAATTGTTAAGCTACCATGCCTATTTTGTAGTAACTCTTCTATTTATTTTTCCGCTGTTTGAGTCTACATTGGTTGTCCGACCTTTTTTGTCCGACCTCGGGACTTTTTTGCGCCCGCTACCGTCACACGTTTCTTATTGTTCGACCTCATTTTGTCCGACCTGGCAGTTGGGGTGTCATAGTTATTTTTTTTTTGTCCGACCTCGTTTTTTCCGTCCTTAACGAACCGTTAGAGTCGCCTGCTATCCTCTGCGATGCAGCTCGATTGTCCGACCTGATAATTTTCCCCAAATCTGAAGAAGTGCCTGGCTTTTTTCCGACCTTGTTTACACGGGTAAATTGGAGAAGGAATACGTATCATGGTCGGAGCATGCACCGAAAAAATGGTACAACACCTCAAATAAATTTATTTTAAAGATATTTTTTAAAAAATTGAA